>CM076095.1:15724466-16078951 GCA_038088585.1 Chrysina gloriosa | reverse complement strand
CGAATAATTATTAAATCAGGCGATCAATACGACATAAAACACGCGAAAATATTCTCAAAGCACAATTACACCGTCACCGTTAGAAAGGGCGATGAACTCCAAAATTTAACAGAAGCCTTAAAACAAATAATTGATCCCAAGAATCTCTATTGTGCCCATTTTCGGGACGAAGAGTTAGAATCGAAGTTTGTTAGCGTATGTCAACACCTTTTCAATGACTCCATAAAAATTAATAAAAACAATATATTTGCAAAAGATATCGACAACCCCGCGGAACAATCCGAAATTATTAGTAAATATCATTCGAGTAACCATAACGGTATCATCGAAACCTATAACAATTTGAAGACGAAGTACTACTGGCCCGACATGAAAAACGAAAATTAACAAAATTATAAACGAATGCGATATCTGTTTAGATGGTAAATACGAACGACACCCGTACAAAATACCAGTTTCAGGACCCCTATTAGCGAAAAAACATTTGATATAATCCATATAGACACCTTTTCTTTTGAAGGGAACAAATTTCTCACGTTAATAGACTTATTTTCTAGATACACACAAGCATATCATATAAAAGACGGCACGGGAATAACGATATTGAATAAATTACGACACTACTTCTCTCATCACGGTTACCCACGAAAAATAGTTAGCGACGAAGGCAAAGAGTTCAAAAACCACGTTTTTCAGGAATTTTGTAAACTCTTTAGAATAGAAGTACATTTCACTACAAATTACAACAGCAATTCTAACTCGCCTGTAGAACGAGTCCATTCTACTTTATTAGAAAAAATAAGAACGGAAAAAATTCAGAATAAGAACGAGACCCCACAAAATTTGATGATTTCGGCAGTACTCACGTACAATCAATCCATCCACTCAGCCACCGGTTACACGCCTTTCTCATTACTGTACGGACCTTGCGAAAATTTAAATGCTCACGAGATAGATCTGGACATAACTATAAATGACGATTACAATGACAAAAGAAAACGCGAATTACTCCCCTTTTATAAGCAGCTATACCAAAAGCAACTGAATAAAGGGAATACAAATTTGGCTAAACTAAATCAAAACAAAGAAACCGTTAAAATCCGCGAACCCGTATTATACTTTGCGAGACAACGTATTAGAAAATCTGATCCCTATTATGACAAAGTGAATGTAACACAAGTCGATAAAAACAGAATTACTGGCATTAGGGACGGTACAAACAGACCCGCGAATATTCATCCTAGAAAGATAAAAAGAATCAAAAAGCATTTCTACTTGCAGGATGATTCTAATCAACTCCAACCGAGCATTTCGTGTGGAGGAGGTTAATTCAAACGGATACTTCCCTGAGGAATTAGGAATGGTAAAGGTACTAAGGCACTACCATAAATTTTATTTTTATATCAATATAAGTAGCGTAGAATTAAGTTATAAGGTTTTATTAAATAATGCGATAATTTTAGAATTAAAAAACAAAAATGCCCTGTTACAACCCGGCATTTATAATTTAAAACGCACTTGCTTACAAATAGAACGACAACTTTCTAAACTCCAAAATAAAAGGCAAAAAAGGGCGCTAATCAATGCTTTAGGTGCCGCAATCAAATTCGTAACGGGAAACCCCGATAATAGCGATTTAGACGAAGTTTATAAAAATATTGATTCACTCTTCTCAAATCAAGGTAAACTGATAAAACAAATAAACAAGTATAGTTCATTCGCAAATCACATAACCGAAAGGTATTCAGAGAATCTTAAAACCTTACAAAGCAATTTAAATATAACATTAACGTTATTACAAAATGTTAGCAATACTATAGAAACGCAGTTGTTCGTTCAGTATAATAACGCTATAAGCACAGCAATATTGGACGTCCTTCACGCTATTGAAAGAACGGTCTCTCTCGCATATTCAGAAATCGTCAACTTAGAAATCAAAACCAAAATTTACCCAATTCCAAACTTACAAGACGTAGTGTTAATACCGCCAGCACAATTTCATCTACAAGGTGCGAAGGAGGAACTCTGGACCAACGAAGATTGTCAAACAATAGACAAACAGGTGTTGTGCGTCAGTAAACCGTCAACGGATAAGTGTTCGCTCAAGTTTCCTGAAAATTGTGTTTTTGCAAAGGTGAATAATGATTATAAACTATACACTCAGTCAAAAACGAACTTGAAATTGTAGAGGAATGCCTCAATAAAATAAATCGTTTAAAAATCAGAAATAACGTAGCACTATCATCAGAAAATAATTGTAAAATAATTGTAGAGGATCAAACGTACGACAATACTTTTAATAATTTTACATTGCATTTAGAAATAGTTACAGCCAAACATTATAAAACGAGTAAATCACTCACTTTACATTTAAACAATTTACATGATGTTAATACGTTAAAGGAAGAAGCACGAAATATCGATGATAAAGTTGTCTTGTACCCTGCCACACATTATACGCATTTCTCTTTCACCATTATATTAGCAATTGTGATTTTTATTATGCTTATATTCTTATACATGTTTAAGAAAAATGTATTTAAATATTTCGACCGTAATGTTCAATTAGATAATTATCCAACTATCGAATTAAATCGGCAAAACGAGGATGTTCTGTCTTAAGGAGAGAGGAATTATGTCCCGTCAAATTCCATACAGTCTATGTTTATGTTATGTCTGCGTCTCCACAAGATAGCTGAGGAATTCGAAGGGTGATAAACAAAAACCAACCGTTCCCACGGGAAACGGAGGTGACCTGCTAAATGTAACGACGAATCGAAGACATTCGGCGTCGTACCTTTAGGCTGTAAGCTTGTGTACTAGCTATAAGTTACAATTAAGATATTATTTGTAAATTTCTTGAATAAATAATATTTTTAAAAAGTAACTTCTGGTTTCGTCGAACTTAATTATATACATAATGTCTTGAGATAATTGCGAAAATTTAAAACAATACCTTAGGGTCTCTGTTGTACACTAGTTTTAGCTACTATTTTATTGGTTTACAATAAACTTACTTATTGCATTTGAGAGGCATTCTATTGAAAAATAATTTTTTATTACTGTTTTTTTAAAGGAAACAATACATATTTAAAACAAAACAACGATTATATTGGTATTGATATTTCTTCTTACAAAAGTACAAAATTGATTATAGTATAAAAGTAAATAATCAAGCAAAGAAGTTAATCTAACAATAATATTACAGTTAATATACTATAAAATGTTACAATAAAATCTTTATAAATGACCCAATTTAAACAATATATAGCCCTCATAAAAATATAAGTGCAAGAAGTTTTAGACAAGGTGGTAAAATTATAATCCAATAAAAACATTAAAAATGACAATTACAAACTATTACGGCCTATAAAACGGGAAAAACCAAATCAAAAACACTTAAAGAAAAACATTAAACATTTATTAAATTATCGATTTATAATGTTGCCCCACAAATTTTCGATCGGATTCAGATCTGGGAACTTTGGCGACCAGTCCAAAACGTTCATCACATACAGCGCTCGCACACTTGGCACTATAGTGGTTTCCAAATTATCGACATATTAAGCGGCATTCTTCCTAACTAGTACCGGTTAGAATTTTGAATTTTTTTATAACATTTTATGAATCCTTATACCTTAAGAAATCACCTCCTAAAATTTTGTAGTGAAATTTGAAAAAATAAGAGAGTTGTAGCAATTTAATGCGCGCGCGTTTTCGGCGTTCTACCGGCAGTTTGCCCAGTTGGGCAGCTGCTCTTCTCCCCTGTCCTATATACCGCCTATTCTACCTGCTTCTATTAAACAAACCTGCGTCTTGACGCCGTTATAGTGTTGGCTTGTTCTCACGTGGTCAGTTCGAATTTGGTGCACAGAAGCATTAAAAATGGGTAAAAATCCATACGGAAAAGGTAGCAGAAAATCGCAAACTTTAAACGCGTTTTACTCAAATTAGCATTTTTCAAACTGCCCTGACTTATTCTCCGCAACCACTAGATGGATTTTTTTCATTCTTGGTTCATTTGTTTATTTTGATCTCGTCTACCGTAATTCACCAGAAAATTGCAGAAAAATTGGTAAAAAATTGGCAAGGGAAAAACGTGATTTTTACATCTCTTTTTTTTTTTACAAAGCCGCCATTTTGTTTTTTTTTTAAATTTTGTATAAATACGTGGTGAATTACGATGTAAACTACCTTCCTCTTTAAAATATTGCTTAAAATTAAAATTGCCAATTTTGAGATTATCTCAGCGCAGTCTCATTCTCGAGGACTCGATTTTGGCGTCCTGTAGTAAATAATGCTCGATCAGAAAAAAGAGATAAAAAATGTTATACTCCCAAAGTATGTACAAATTAAAGGCAAAAGCTTGTATAAAGATTTGTAATAAATGAAACAAGAAAAGAAAACTTTAAATATGTGTCATTTTTTAGCTTTGAAACCGGTAATAGTCCCTTAACTCACCTGGGCTTGCTATCGATATCCAACTCCACATACCTAAACAAATTCTATTTCGCCTTCTTCTCAGGATATTTGTCTTCATATCTCATATTTTGTAGTATGTACAGTGGTTTACAAGACCCAATTTCTGTCGAGAAGGTTTTCATCGCTGAAGATGGCAGTTTGCCAATTACGGCCAAAATTCGCTTGAGCAAAAGCAAGCAAGCAAAAGCCGCATGTTCAGCCATAAATTGTATTTTCTTGACTGGACGTCTACACTTGTAATTGTTTTGTTTTATCGTTTTGCAGCCTGTTTGCCGAGCAAGAAAACGGCTAGTTTTCAATAACATTCAGACATTCAAGCAAACGCATTTTCGTCTTCTAAAATGTGTTATATATGCTCTGTGTTATTGTTATATATGCTATATGTTATATGTATAAATATATTACATTATTAATATCACATCGTACCCTATATTATCATATTTCTTTCATTTAATTTGTATTATTGTAAGTCATGGTCTTCAGTGTAAATATGAATGTCAACTTATCTCTTATTCATAGTATTGTTGTATGTATGTATTTTTGACACGATAAGGATATCTTATTGTAACACTCGTGCATACCAAACCGAAATCATTCGTCTAGATTCACTTTACACATTTCATAGGATGCATTTGTGAAGTTCCCACAATTAGACGGATGTAGCAACGAGTGCAACTGATTGATTGTAATTTTGTTCTGTTGCTTCCTCTGTAATTTCACTGGTACCAAAGATAAGCACTCAATGATTAAATAAGAACTGTCTAAATTGATAAGAATAGTTAATATAAACTCAATAGAGACAGAGTAACAGTCAGTAAGAATAGTAATAAGCGGTAAGAACGTCCGACCGAATACAAGATAGTTTAAGATAGTGTAAACCGTAAGTTGTAAATTTGAACTTTAAAATAAAGTTAGTGTTAGCAAGTGGTCTCGTTTCTTTGAACATAACTTAAAATTGGCGCTGGGGACAGGATCCACATCGAAGTATTCGTAGTGAAGAAGATATATAGTGGAAGAAAGAATCAGGTTCTGTTCACCGAAGATATACATATGTCTATTGCTACAACGCTAATGTAAGTACATACTTTGTTTGACTTTTGGCTTGCAACATACTATCATTTGATATAAACTATCCCAAATTCCGTTCTAAATAATTACAAAGTAAAACCTTGATATTTACCCTATCAAATCCAAATATGGCTAACAATGAAAATCAAGTAAAACAAGAAGACATTTCAAATTTGAGTGTATTAGACTTATCATTTCTAATTAAAATGATACCTCCATTTGATGGAAAACGTGAAGAGCTTTCTTCATTTCTGTCAGATTGCAACAGCGCAATTGACTTAGCAAACGATGGACAGAAACAAATTTTATTAAAATATATTCTTACTCAAATAAAGCGGAATGCAAAAATCGCATGTAATAATAGAGAATTCAAGGGTTAGAACGAATTAAAAGTATATTTGAAATCATTATACCAAGTTAAAAAACACTACTCACGAATTTTCAACGAAATGATGAAAATGGAACAATCTCAACACGAGTCTGTCTCACAATTTGTCATAAGAGTCGAATACATCAAGAAACAATATCAAATTGCAATTCGGGATGAAGCCGAAGATGACAATTCAATATTAGACATGACAAAACTATTAGATATATTGATAGTAAGTAGATTTCAATACCATTGTAAAGCCGAAATTTCACGTATATTACGGACGAAAGGTATTAAAACGTTAAACGAAGCGATAACTCATGCGCTAAACGAAGAGAAAATAGAAACTATGTATAAGAATGAAAAACCAAACCATTTCTCATATAAATTTTGTAAAATTTGTAAACTTAAATCTCACAATACTAATGAGCGTCGGAAAAAACAAATACCAATTCTATCATAAAATCAATTCGATTCAATAATGGTCATAATGAAGCTAAATTTTGCAAATATTATAAGAAAAGGATCATATAATTGAAGAGTTATAAACGTAAGAATCAAGTAGGGAAAACTGAAATTAAAAATGCACCCGGTACGAGTTCAAAAACGCGAACGTTGCCTCGGTATCGTTCGCTATACCGAGGAATCTTTGCGAAATCGAAGCGAACGAAATGTAAATACAATTAACGCGCAATTAGCTATTCACTAGTAGTAGTAATAGTATTCACTACTAATGAAAACTCTTTTTATGTTACTGACGAAACAAATAATGCAAAAAATGGTCACCTAAAATTACTGATTGACACAGGTGCCGAAATTTCAATCGTCAGATTATATGTTCTATTACCACAAACGTTAGTCAACGAAAATAGCCGTATGGATATAGTTGGATTATCAAATAATCGAATGAAATCTTTTGGAACAGCGAAATTAGAATTATTACTTTCCTCAATCAAGTTCCCGCATGACTTTCATATTATCCACTCCCAAAATAATTTACACAGTTACGATGGCATATTAGGAATAGATTTTCTCAGAAAAAATAAAGCAACAATAAAATTAGACAAAAAGTATTAGAAATTCGCGAAACAATAATTCCTTTATTGAGTAATTTTTCCGCGAATGCTGATTTTCCTATTTTAAGAGCTAGAACTATTACATATGTAAAATGCAAAGTCTTAAATGCCGATATAAAAGAAGGAATTTTAGACGCTAGAGAAGTTTGCAAGGATCTGTATATAAGTAGGTGCATAACTTCTGTAGACGAACAAGGCTATGCTCTGGCTACTGTACTAGGTGAAAAGATAGATCTTTAACAAAATTTAACGTTACGTTAGAACCCCTTGAATATAAGAACGAAAGAAACATTTTTAATATTAATGAAAATTCTAAGTTAAAAAATAATATTAATAGGGACGAACGCGTAAAAAGTAATCTCAGAGTGGAATATTTGAACAACGAAGAGAAACAATCATTGTACAAACTATGTGTAAAATATAATTATGTTTTTTATATAAAAGATGATGTTTTATCTTTTACAAAAACAGTAACGCATTCGATAAATCTGTTAAACGACGCTCCCATACGCACTAAAACGTATAGGTATCCAGAAGTACACAAGAATGAGGTACAAGATAGATAGGGAAAATGTTGGACCAAGGTATCATAAAACCTTCTATATCAACATGGTCGAGTCCACTTTGGATTGTCCCAAAGAAAATAGACGCTCCTGGAAAAATGAAATGGAGACTTGTTATCGATTACCGTAACCTCAACATGTCACTATTGGAGATGGATACCCAATTCACCACATTACCGAACTTTTAGACCAATTAAACAGATGCAAATATTTCACCACATTGGATTTGGCCTCAGGCTTCCACCAGATTGAAATGAACGCAAAGGATGCAGAAAAGACGGCTTTAACAACGCCACATGGGCACTATGAATTCCAACGTATGTCTTTTGGTCTGAAGAACGCTCCTGCTACATTTCAACGGCTAATGGATGTAGTTTTGACTGGCTTACAAGGTATTGAATGTTTCGTATACTTAGACGATGTCGTAATCTATGCGTTCAGCATAGAATATCATTCGCAAAAATTGGAAAATGTTTTAAAACGACTACGAGAACATAATCTCCGACTACAACCCGACAAATGTGAATTCATGCGTCATGAAGTTACATACTTGGGTCACGTTATAACAAACGACGGCGTAAAACCCAATCCAGAAAAGGTTAGTATCATTAGAGAATTTCCAGTCCCAACGAGTACAAAGGAAGTACAATCATTCCTAAGGCTAGTAGATTATTATAGAAGATTTATTAAAGATTTTGCGCATAAAACTAAACCTCTTCCGATGTTACTAAAGAAAGATGTAAAATTCATTTGGTCAGAAGAACAACAAAAGTCCTTTGACAATCTACGCGAGGAATTGAAAAATGAACCAATTCTACAGTATCCGGATTTCACCAAAGAATTTATTGTCACCACAGATGCTAGTCAATATGCAATCGGCGCTGTATTTAGTCAAGGCGAAATTGGTAAAGATCTTCCCATCGCATATGCGAGCAGGACCTTAAAATTATAATACTACAGAACGAGAATTACTAGCGATAGCTTGGGCAATAAATAATTTTAGACCATATACATACGGGCGTCACTCTAAGATCGTTACCGATCACAGAGCGCTAACATGGTTCTCTAACGTAAAGGACCCCGGAAGTAAGTTAGTTCGATGGCGATTAAAATTAGAAGAATATAACTACGAAATCGTTCACAAACCTGGTCGCATTAATAGTAATGCGGACTGCCTTTCTGATTACGATACAAACTCTCATGATACACAACTGTTGCAGATAAATGATAACACTGCCCAACAAATATCTACTTTATAAAATTTTCCAAGAAGATTACTATCATATTCGATGTATTTTAGTGTACTTATTTCAAAAATGACACTAGTATTTGTGTAACAGCTCTAGTTTTTGAGATTTTTCAAACTACCCGCGTTTGGGGTAACGGTGCATGATAAGTTACTTTCAACTGGTACATTAAGAAAAAACAACAGAAAATTAAAATGGCTACAAAGAGAAGACACTGTTTAAACGATCCAGATAATTTTTGTGTAATTTGTGGTGAATATACTTTTGCGAAGTATCGTAAATCGATCACGGACTTCGTTAAATCTGCGTATTTTAACTACTTTGGTGTGAATATTAGCAATTTACGGAAGCCGTGGGTGCCTAACACTGTGTGCCAAAATTGTGTTGTCTCTTTGCGACAATGGTCAGGTGGAAAACGATCTGCTCTTAAGTTTAACACACCCATGATTTGGCGGGAGCCTCGTAATCATCATGATGATTGTTATTTTTGTGTGGTAAACACTAAGGGCATAAACTCTGCAAACCGGTATGTGGTTGTATCCGACGTTGACTTCTGCTCAGAGGCCTCTTACACACTCTGATCAGTCATCAGTGCCAGAACCATCGACATCATCAACATGTTTTGAACCGAAGGAGATGGAAATTGAAGAAGAAGAAGAAGAAAAATCCTCAAACATTCAATCAAAGTGAGTTAAATGACTTAGTAAGGGACTTAAATTTATCGAAAGAGCAGTCCGAATTATTGGCATCTCGTCTGAACGAGAAATATCTACTTGCACCAGAAACAAAAATTTCATTCTATCGTACTCGTGAAAAAGATTTACTGCCATATTTTTCCTCTGAAGAGAATTTAGTTTACTGTAATAATGTTGAAGGTCTTATGCATAAGATGGGTTTACAAAAATACAAATCAAATGATCGGCATCTTTTGATTGACAGCAATAAAAGAAGTTTAAAGTGTGTACTGTTACACAATGGAAGTAAGTACGGTTCTATACCTGTAGGACATTCAACTTCTATGAAAGAACAATATGACAATATTTCTTTAGTATTAGAAAAATAAAATATGATGAACATAGCTGGAAAATTTGTGTAGATTTGAAAATGTTAAATTTCCTCTTAGGACAACTGGCAGGTTATACTAAATACCCATGTTTCTTATGTTTGTGGGAGAGTCGCGATAAAAACAACCATTGGACTCAAAAGGTGTGGTGGAGTCAGCTATTGTTGATAAGCAAAATGTAGTAAATCCACCTTTAGTTAATCACAATCGAATTATATTGCCACCACTTCATATAAAACTTGGAATTGTGAAGCAATTTGTTAAAGCCCTTAACAAAGATGGCCAATGTTTTGCTTATATGTCGAAAAAGTTTCCTGGTCTGAGCAAAGAAAAGTTAAAAGCAGGCATTTTCGATGGACCACAAATTAGACAACTGATAAAAGACCCAAATTTTGTCGAATCTATGAACGAACTAGAGAAACGAACCTGGCAATGTTTCGTTTCTGTGATTCAAAATTTTCTTGGAAATCATAAATCAGAAAACTATTTACAATTAGTTAACGACATGTTGTCTAACTTAAAACATCTAGGGTCTAACATGAGTATTAAATTACATTATTTACATTCTCATTTGGATCGATTTCCTGACAACCTGGAAGATTACAGTGAAGAGCAAGGTGAAAGGTTTCACCAGGATATTCGCACAATGGAAGAACGTTACCAAGGGAGGTGGGACATACATATGATGGCTGATTACTGCTGGAATCATTGTCGGGATCTTATACAGACACCTCATTCAAGAAAGTCTTATAAAAACATTTTATTCCTCGACGACAGTGACTGTTTCAAATAAAGTGAGTAAAAAAATGATACTTTTGTAATAATTTTTAACGTACGTGTATATTTAAAACTAGAGCTGCTAGAAGAAAACTAGTGTTATTTTTGTAATCAACACAGTTAAATTAAGCGAAAACAAATAAAAGCACCCTGGAAAATTTTGATGTTTTGACCAGTGTAATATATTAAGCAGAAATCTTAAAGCAATTGCATATTTTTCAGCGATCGATTTTAATGATCCCCAAAACATAATAGCGAAGAAAATATTAGAACTATCTGAAGATAATGAGGTTTTAAATAAAAATATTAAATTGTTTGAAGTTCATAAAACAACAGGGTCAGATAAAATCTTTTATCATTGTTTCTTAAAGAACTTACATTTTGAAAAACCATCCTATAAAGATTTCACTTTTAAACGATAACATAAAGGAAATTGCAATTCAAAATCCAAGTGATAATTTCAATCAATTTAGTTTTAATAAATTTAAGGAAATCTTAAAATACATTTCTCACTCTACAAGCATAAAGATAACTATTTGTCTCAATAAACCCACAACTAATGAGGAAATACAAAATGTTTTAAAGGAATTTCATGATGTTCCCGTGAATGGTCACGCCGGATATTTTCGGATGTACAACAAAATCAGAATAAGATTTAAATGCAAAAACATGCACAAAGATATTAATAATTACATTAAAAATTGTTCGTCAAATAAATAAAACTGAAAGAAGAATAAATAGAAACCCAATGGAATTCACTACCACTAACGAAAATCCATTCGATAGACTCTATCTAGATATAGCAGGTCCATTACCATTAACTGTATCAGGTAATAAATATATTTTAACGATTCAAGACGATCTAACAAAATCATCTTACGCTTACTTTGTGAAAATCACGAATCTACTATTATAGCTAAGTGTCTAGTACAATTTATCACTATATTCAGTATTCCAGAACCTATATTAACTGATTTAGGATCAGACTTTAATTCAAAACTAATGAAAGATGTCACCAAACTTTTATATATTAAACATAGTACCTGGTGGACTGAGCTTTGCTCGGAGTTCTCAAATTTTTTTGAATGATTTTGAACCAAATAATAACGCTCTTTATTTTAGTTTTGATATTTAATTAATATTGTATATTTCAAGTATATATAGTAGCACATATATATTAAAAATTTACAAAAGTAGTATTAAAATTAATATTTATAGTTATACCGGAGACCGGAGACAGAAAACGGTGGAGAGAACTATATGGAAAATAGGAAACTTGACCCCATCCAAGCCTTACACCGAAAGGTAGATAGGAATATGATTAAGAAGAAGAAGAATAAGATTTATAGTTATATTTAAATACTTAAAAATAAATAAATTCAAGCTCAAAATCTTTCTTAAGAAATACACATTTTAAGTAAACATCTACATACATACCTTCTTTTAAACAAAGTATGTGAATTTATATGTTGTCGTTAGATATTTTTCTTTTATTAACACACTACTTTCAGCGCCATCTATGGTTTAGTAGTAAAGTTTTAATTACTTATAATTTCGCTTGGCTGCATGTTAAAAAAGTTGCTAACCCACGTTTAGGCCGAAATTGGTGAAAACCTGGATTAAATGGATTGAATCGAGACCGGGATCATGCTAACCCGGTTTTTCGTCCCCAAAAGCTCGCAGATACTAAATTGTAATTCTATATATATATATGCACTAGTTTCTCCACCATATAAAATCGAATCCATATCTACAGGCAATGGCTTATTTTATGAGAACGCCGCACAAATTAGACTGTTTTCGTCGTCCTGGAAAGTAGTAATATATAAAAACATTAGCTTCGATTACGAAGCAGAAAATGGTTCCCGGCCATGTGCATACAGAATTTACCACAAGATTTTCTAACTTTGTCGCTTCTGTCTCTTCTGTGCTGTAGTTGACTGTAACTTATACTATATTACTCGAAATTATAAAAATAAAATCCCGACTACTATTCCTTCTCAATAGCACACATGCGCACAACGTCAGTTTCTTCAAATCCCTAACAGGGAGTGCATATATTGTATCACATTTACGCTATTGACTTACTTGTGTTTGTAGGGGCCAGAAATAAAATAAAACTTGCTTTTAGTTGTTTAATATTGCTTCACATAAGATACACGCGTAACATAGACTTAACATAACCTTAACCTCATAACGCACCACGTAACGTTCACCATACGTGTTTCGTTACGGCGTGTATTGGCACCCCGTTTCTTATGGACTAAGTCCGAAATCCCCTAAGCCAGCAATTTCGCTCAGGAAGGTCGTTCGAACACAGGGTGCCAGCCAGCTAGACGGCGACGGAGTGGGAAATTAAACTAAAAACAAACTATGTGAGGGCGCCACTTGCTTCACACCTCCCTATGTAGCGCTTAGAAAAACAGGAATCCAGGTGGAAAAAAAGGTTAAAAGTTGGTTGGCTAAGCTTAGGGAAAAAATCGATAAAAACAAGAAAAAACAAATAGCGTTGACGAGTCTTTAATAATTAGACAGAACGTAAATATAAGAACACATTTTTATGATATGAAAATAAAATGTGTCAATGAAAAATTAGTTATATATGCAATAAGGTTTCGTCTGCATAAAAAAACAACTAAATAAATATTTTATCCCCCAATTTGACAATTCAAATGTATTAGACCCGACGTCTACAATTGTTCTGTCAAACTATAGCAATTATATAGTAAATTCGATAATTCTAATATTAGAACTTGGAGAAAGAAAAACAAAGAAAGAAAGGAAAATTGAGCAACAATGGACTTAGCTGTAGCGGAGGCGACTCCCGCGCCGATTGGCGGTAGCGGTCCGATCGTTCTCTGTTCTTCGGCCCGGGGGTTTAACCGGACGAGCACCGGCAGCCAAGACTACTACCACTAAATCGGATTGGAATAAAAAAAAACTAGTATCACCCCGGTACTAAAAACGGCTCAGTCGAAAACCCCTAAGAAATAGAAAATTCTAAGCGTACGATTAGGGTAGAGAAAATCTCTTACCGTTAGAACGGGGTAGAACACCTAAAATGGCTATGACACGTGCTTCACTGAATCCGAAGTAAATCGATTTTCCGATCCTTCATCAACAACTTACGCCTGTTTGGCGATCCAAGAAAGGAAGTAAGGCAACGGAATTGTGAAATATTTTCCTCCCAAATATCCAACGCAACGTCGAAAGTTTACACGAACAACTCTTGGAAAAAATTTCACTTTGCGTACACTGGCAAGGTTTACGATCTTCTCCCTTTCCGTCTCGAATAATAAAACGAAAACGGATGTTAATTCTCTCTACCGAGAAAATCCATAAACTATAGATAACTATAGACATCGATCGCAAGATGACTCCCAAGGCCACGATCAAATATTAAATAAAGCGATAGATAGCGCAGGTGTACGAACTCACTAAACGAGGCATACAGCGCCCTTATGGCGCCACATTTGAATTTTAGAATATTGGGCCTACAAATCGGCCATATCTGACATTTCGATCGTCCTCGATCTCATGCCTACATAAATTTGTTATTCATAAGATAAAGCTGTTCTTAACCTAATTCCTCCTTCAGCATAATATTTCGGTAAACTTACATAAGTGTCCTCTTTGCTACACAATGGTATGGGAATATTTCAAACGTAATCGAGATAAATACTCGATAAATACTTAATTAGTCGTATACAGGTAAGTGTGTAAGACCCAGGTAATATCTTAAGTTCGAAAGTCGAACGCGTTGAATACGGTTTCAAACGTGTAACGTCGATTACCCCGTCGTAAGGGATATGAGTGTTTTGAAAACTCTCGACATCGCTAATGACATGCCGGTCGTGGAGTAATGCGGTCTTGATTACATGAGGACCTCGATATTTCGGAATCAACTTTTTATTAACACCCACAGTTGTATTGACATTGGTAATCATAACGTATTGTCCTTCTCTGTAAATCGGCGGTTCCTTATGCTTTTGGTCGAAGTAGCACTCGCTTCCTGTGTTTTTCTGGTATTCGCTGCTGCTTTGGCTCTCGCGCTTTCCAGGTCTCTTTCTCCGGTGTTCAAACTTTCAAGAGCTTTGGGTATGCCATCGTTCAGGTGTCCCAGCTGGTTACGTCCAAACAGTAACTTTGCGGGTGATTCTCTTGTGGAGTGATTCAATGAGTTGTTTATTCCTAACTGGACTTTCTGGAGAATTCAGTCCCAATATGCTTGTCATTCCTCTATTATTTTACCTAAAATAGGCGTTAGTATTTGATTGATGCGCTCTATCTGTCCATTCGCTCGCGGGGCTCCTGTCGCTACTAGTATATGTTGCACACCGTTTTCGTTCAGAAAATCCTTGAATGCCTGCTATGTAAAACATGACCCTTGATCACTGATTACGGTTCTTGGTCTACTATAGCTATTAAAATAGCCCTGTAAATGCTTAATAACTTCTTGTATATTCATGCTTTTGCAGGCGTAGAATTTAATGAATTTTGAAAACCCATCAATGATTTCAAAAATGTAATTGTTATTGGATTTCGTTTTCCTAACGGACCATAATGATCAATATGAAGAGTCTCAAACGGTAACTCGCCTTTCGATATGTTATGTAAATACCCCGGTCGCTTCCTGATGATGAATTGAATTCGATGCATTTCAGATCATTCATTATATAATTCTCTACCTTTCTCTTTGCCTCCGGAAACCAGTAGGTTCGGTTGATTAAATCCAGAGTTTTTGCTACCCCAAAGTGACCCATTTCATTGTGGTATGCGTGTAGAATATGAAATTCCATATTTCTGGGTAGACAAAACAGTATCCTACCGTTGTATTTGCGATATACCAGTCCGTTTCTTAGTTCATAAAATGGTTGCTCGGGTCCTTCTAAAGATTCCCGAATCCTAACTATGTTACCATTGATATTCTGTTTCAATGCTAGCGTCTGTTCTAAAGCATTACCCTCCAAAATAAGCATATGAGTTATACGGCTCAATACATCCACGTGACGCATTTGACTGCTGGACCGATGTTCAATAGTATAGTCATAGTTCTGGAACAATAAGCACCAGCGCATAATGCGTGGCACATCTCTTTTCGACAGTGTCAAACGGAAGCTGTCACAATCGGTAACTATCTTAGATGATATCCCCTGTAAATACACATGAAAACGCTTTAGGGAATGGACAATAGCTAGACACTCCAGTTCGTAGCTGTGATATTTGGACTCACAGGCTGTTCTCTTTCTGAAAAAGAAAGCTGGATGAAACTTTCCGTCGGTCTGCCTCTGCAGGAGGATGCTACCAAAGCCCTGAGAGCTAGCATGAGTGTAACTCAGTGTTGCTGTGCTATGGGTTTCGACGTGCTTGACGTGCTCTCTTCCGAATTAAAATTTTGCGTTTTAAGTAAATCGTATAGTGGTTTAGCTATCATCGAGAAACGGTAAATAATACGTCTAAAGTAGCTCGCCATTCCAATAAACCGATGTACTTGCTTAATATACGTGGGGACTGGGTAATTTTTGATAGCGTCAACATTCTCGCTACTCGGACTTACCCTTGTTTCATTAATTTGATAGCCCAGAAACTTAATGCTGCGTTTTAAAAAAGAACATTTATCTACTCTAAATTCAAGCAAATTTCGACACAGTAAATCGAATACAGACTTCAAGGTCTCCATATTTTCTTCAACTGTTTTAGTGGCGAATAGAATGTCGTCGAAATAGATTCAAACTTTACTCGAGTTTATCAGTGGTTTAAAAATTTGATTGACGTAACGGGCAAATGTAGGTGGACTAGAGGTCAACCCAAATAGCATTTTGCAAAACTCAAGTTGCCCAGTTGGTGTAATGAATGACGTGAATTTCGAGCATTCTGGATCTAAAGCAACATGATAAAATGCATTTTTCAGATCCAACTTAGTAAAATAACATTTGTCTTTAAGGCAATCCAAATGATCATCGATTAACGGTATTGGAATTCGATCCCTAACTAAGTATTTGTTCAGTGTGCGATAGTCTACACACATTCGGTATTCGCCCGACTTTTTCTGCGTTAGAACTACAGCGGAACCATAAAGTGACGCGCTCTCTCTAATGACATTACGATTTAGCAAGTCTTTGAGAAGGCCTGCTTTTCGCTAAATGACAATCGGCGAGGTTTGGTAAAAAATGGTTCGTTAAGTGCATCTGAAAATCCATCTCGGGTTTAAGTGGCCTCTGTGGCTCTAAATAATACTTATTGAACATCCGGTTTACTTCAAGAATATTGTTATGTGGTATTGAACCTTCAATGTCTAGAGACATATTGTTTTCTTCAACAAATAAAATTTCAGAAAAAGGGAAATGGTCATTAAAGTCCCTTCGACTAATTTCTGTTTCCGTTGCTAAATGTAACTCAATCGATATCTCTGCTTTCAATAAAATCTTTGCCCAATAATATTTTAAATCCTATTGTCTGGACTTACTACGTGAAAAATTATGCTGGTCTTAACATTACCTACCGCAATATAGTCATTGAATATTCCCATAATTAATAAAAGTGACTTATTTAAACCTAAATATACATTACTGTTACTATATATGGCAAAATGTCAGAACTAGATACTAAAGTTCACTGATTAGTAATATGTCTTTGTTCCGTACTTGTCTGAAATTATATTCACTGTGTATAGCGATCCAACTCCTTTGAACGGTGTTTGCTCCACTATCGCCATGTCAGTTGTTGAGTCTGGTGTCTGCTGCACATGTCCCCTATCAGGACAATTCCTTACCAGATGATCTCTACTTCCGCAGTTGAAACACGACCCTCTCTCTCTCCTTAGCTTTGTGCATTCACTGACCCGAAGTCCCGTGATTTCACAGTTGAAACATCTTAAGACTGATCCTGTAGAGCTGGGAATGCGTTGTGGCTGCTGTGGACGCTGAAAAGAGACATTTCGACTTGGCGTGACCTCACCCTTCACAACGTTATTCACAAGCCGCTGTAAATCTTCCAAATTGTTGATCGTACTCAACATCATCCCTGCTTGGTTTAGTAACTGCTTGTCTTCAAACCCATCTATGACATAGTGGATCATCTCTTCTTCACTAACTACTGCATTATTTCCCAACAATACTTTCTCATGAAAGCAACTGGAGAATTTTTCGGATTTTCTCCATCGGCGGCGTTCCATTACTTTTCTTAGGGTGACGACGTAACTGCGTACATTTTCCGGAATTCCCGCTTAAGGGATTGCCAGAATATCGCGATAAACTCTACTTTTGATAGGTACCAACGCTGTGCCTGTCCAGTTAATTTTCCAAGAGCTATAAGCTTTACAACTGCGTCCGGAACCTGGTATACCTCCTGTACAATATCCACTGTTTGTAACCATAGATTTACATTCTGTTCAGTTCTGGATAATTCTGGTAGAAGGGCTGCTAGCTCTTTGTTAGAGCACTGTGTCTCGTCCGGATTAGAAGTATGTAGTGTAAATTTTGTCGTTTGGTTTCAGCCAGCATCACCGCTCTGACGGTAGCCTACACCAACTCGTCGACCGTTATCGCCGTGGGGGCACATCTCACCGAGGTATTCTGTTCCTCTGGAGCAGCTGTTATAGATGTTGTTACCTGCCGTAGTCTACGGGAAAACATGCTAACTTTAAGAACCTTCTTAGCCGTTATTTGCAGATGGGCAGGTTTAATTGTAAACATAAACATTCATGCATCCTTATGAATGCCTCTGTAAAATTGTAATTAATTCCATTCGTCAGTTTTCACGTTATTGCGAACTGAACGGTACGATTGCAATCGCCTAAATGCTCGCAATTTATTTTCCAATATGTATATAAACCTGGCGCATCCGCCAGAAATTCAGAGTCGCCTTGAGCGTTAGGTCCCGGTTCTGCCCAAGAATCTGCAATACAGGGACGCGCTTGACGCTCCAGAAACCTGCCGTGGGCGTGTTTACCTATGTATATATTACCTTTGACCGTTTATATATATATTGTATTGTACTAATCCATTTATTTAAAGGTTTCACTGCATATTTATGTGTATTTAACCTTTTCCACCCGTAGATTTATGCATCTACGCATTTATTTATGCATGTATTGTACTAATCCATTTATTTAAGCATTTCACCGCATATTCAAGTGTATTTAACAATTTTCACCCGTAGATTTATTTATCTACCCATTTATTTATGTATGTATCGCATTAAACCATTTGTTTAAGCATTTCCCCGCGTATTTATGTAGATTTAACCATTTTCACTCGTGAGATTTATGCATCTACCCATTTATTCATGTATGTATCGTACTAACCCGTTTATTTAAGCATTTCACCGTATATTTATTCGTATTTAACCATTGCCTGGTATTTTTTAGCCCGTTTATTATTTTTTTTCTTTCTATTTATGATTGTAGTAAACCGTGTTCGAGTACTGCCTCTTTTACTCCATCGATAAGAGGAACGCTCGACGAAGCTGATCGACGCTGAGAGGTTGCCACTGCCCCGTCCCGTATATTCTTGAATCGTTGTCGGGGCCGAACTGGGCTAGTACGTCCATCGAGAGGTCGCCACACCCGTACACGACGTCCTCGAAAGGCCCGGCCGGTAACAATGTGTCGAGTTCTCCGTTGTCGTTCTCCATTATTCTTGGGTTAGTTTCCTTATCCCACTTCTGACGTTGTAGGGGCCGAAAATAAAATAAAACTTGCTTTTAGTTGTTTAATATTGCTTCACATAAGATACACGCGTAACATAACCTTAACGTCCTTAACCTCATAACGCAGAACGTAACGTTCATCATACGTGTCTTTCCCGTGCATTCTCACCTCTCGATTCGCAGGTAGGCCAACTCAGTTCCTAAACGTGTCATACAGCGCCCTTATGGCGCCACATTTGAATTTTAGAATATTGGGCCTCATTATTCACATTTATTTTTAATCGTATGTCCTATTTATGGAATATATGGAATACAGTCTGGACTAAACGACATAATGTGGAATGGAATCGTCCAGGATCGCCTACAACAGAAATGTTCATGCTTACGGTTTCTTTTGACTCGCTTATAATTTATTCAACGCTACAGTATACAGTATCCGTTAAACCAATTTATAGGCCGAAAACTACTGTCGAAAGCAGTGTTAAAACCTTCTAGAAATTAAAATTTGCCACATTGGCTTACTCTCCGTACGCAAGAAGTGAGATCGACTCCTTCAGAATGTTTCAGTTTATTCGGTTTACTCAAGTTGTCGATTCTCCTTGTACCATAGACTTAAGGAAACGGTGCATGCGATGCTCGCTGCACTTTTCTGTTTCTGGGAACATAGAGGATAGAAGGATAGGAGAAATGCGTTGAAACGCAAAAAAGTCGTTTTTTATCGTTTTGCGTTTTTATTAAGATTGAATGCTGTATTACGGATAATTCTACACATTTAGGCATAATCTTAGAAAAAGGAATTCAAAAATGAACACCTTTTATTGCTTTGTCTTGGTAGCTACGTTTCATTGATAAACAATTATATAATTCGAAGGGATCAAACAACAAAGAATCAAAGAATCAAACTGGAGAATTTAAACAACAATAAAATTTTTGTATCAAGAACAACTATCTCTAATATATCAGATCATATATTTAACGAAATCGCAAAATCCAAAAATTTGTATCGGAGTTTGTACTAGAAAATTTCAATCTTTAATGGTAAGATTTTATTGCCTGTAAAACTAACTAAAATCGACTGAGAAAATACATTAATTTATATGTACAAATGCTTTAAAAAGAAAATTAAACTTAATAGGCTAACATCGCTCAAATACTTTATATAGCATAGGCAAATTGGCAATTTGTAAAACGGAAGCGTTTTGTGTAAAACTTTTTGGAGGTAGAAAATACTGCTTTACTGCTGGGTAAAATACGTGCTCTGTAACCCATTTCCAATTGGTATTGGTGCTGGTGTCAAATTCTTCATCTAATATTGAATAATACTTGGCTGTTTCAAAGGCAAAAGTTTTGAAGCATTCTTTCTCCGTTTCCCAGTTCACTTCAGTCGCTAATCGCAGCAAATATTTAGGTAAACCGCTCATTTCTGGTACGTGATTTTCTGTAAAGAAATGTACATATATAAACAAGAGAAATAGCATTCCTAGCGACTTCCTAATTTTTATCACAAGAGTAAACAAAACGGTTAAATAAAATAGCAAACAATAGAACAATTAAGATCTAGAAAATTCCGACAATAGTAATTAACGCTGAAAAAACTCGATAGAAGGTAAGCAGCATTGACTATTTATTTTTCAATGAAAAAGTGCGTATGGCCGCGCCCGCATCTGATATCTCAGCGTAGGGAGTAGATTAGAAGAAAATTCATGTGTTCGAATATACTGTAGGATGTTTAATCTCAAAAGGAGACGCCACTTGTTTGATAAAGGTTCTACAATAACATAGCACACCAACGACGGCACGAACATGATTGTCAAACATCGGTCCGTCATAAAGGAAGAGCGATAGTGTAATTACTAGAGGCAAGATAATATTTGATCGCGGAGAATTTTTAAAAGAATGCAACAGCATTTACTTAGAAGTACTGTTGATTGACAAATCCGGAAAGAATTGCAGCATCGCGAGTGTACATTATAATCGTTCATACACATTCCACGCCACTGATAACATGGAGGCGCTCATTTCTAAAATTGGACATTTATAGGTTTAGCCTAGTTCTTAAAATTCTTCGCCGTCATTGCAGTAGCAAAGGCGCTTGCAACTATTAACTTCCTTACCTAAAATTAAAGGCAACGCGTTTAGATTCCCATCTTCATTAATATCCAGTGAAAAATATTCTCTGAGCATTTGTGCCTTGTCTATTAATATCTCCACAACTCTTTGTGATAATTCTTCCTTGTCACCATCTTCAGTAGTCCAGCCAACTTCTGGCAAATCAAAAGACATTCGTGCCAACTTCTGTATTGGTAACGCATTCGACAATTTTATGATTCCAAAATTGTGAAAATTATACATCAAGAATTGATAGAATAACTCCTGCATTATTTTCTGAGTATTACATAGGTACAATTTGGTTCCGTACTGTAAGAGACTGTATTTGGTATTAACACAACCAACAAATACGTGTTGCGAAAAAAGTTCACGCAGTGCATTATGGGTACGGTCCTCTATTTTCTGGCGGAGTTCTAAAATACTTAACAGACGAGTTTCAACGCTAAAACAGAAATTGATAGAACGTTACTTTCATGAATTCTAATTCTTCGAATTCTAAAAACAATCTAATGAAAATTAGGTACTCTCATCCTTTTTATAAAACTTACTATTTACTTACTATTTAACATTTTTACATTATTATTAGTTTTTAGAGGTTCCATTATACGATATACACAGATCGAAGAAATAAACAGTTCTAGCAAATCTAGGCTAAATAAGAAATAATTGAATTGTAATATGTGTGTGTCTTTTGACTACCTCATTACATGCATTGCAAACCTAAGAAAAAACTGGGGAAACTGAACTGCAATTATGGGTAAAGTGTGACTCCCCAAAAAAAATGTGATAATTTATTAGTAGTGTACTAATGAAAGTTTCTGGGATATATTTTACATACAGTTAAGCCAGGGCATGCGAATATTAAAGGCAACTTAATCGCCGATGAATTAGTCAAAGAAGGCTCTAAAGCAGGGGTCTCCAAACTACGGACCGCGGGTGAAAGCCGGCCCAACAGGGTCATCAATCCGGCCCGCGACAGCCAATAGCTTATTGTTGTTGTGATAAGTTGGATAAAAACACAGAATGATAATAACTCGGATTTATTTACTTGCTAGGTAAAGCTTAATGACAAGTATAATACGCAGAAAATTTAACTTAAGCACAATAACTAACAAATTGAAATGAATCCAACCAACATTATAAATATATAGAAACATTATAACATATAAAATACTAATGAGATTTATGTAGTTGTAATTTTCCACTGACAATAGTTTGTAGTTGTGGACCAATTTTACTTGTACCAATTATTAAAAGAGATTTAAGATGCTTATCGGTTAACTTCGATCTGTAAACATTGTTTACGTACTTCATTTTGGAGAATGTTTTCTCACACAAGTAAGTAGTACCAAAAACAGGAAACAGCCCCCGAGCAAATTTATGCAAATGATCAAATTGTGCCAGTGGAGGACTCTTCTAAAATTCCAACAAAGATGAGTTTTGATATTTGTTTTTAAATATATACCTGCACTGTAAATCAATAATTTCCATTTGAAGTTCTGGAGTTTCGGTTTCAATGTCGGTATCAAAAGGATTTTGAAAATCTTAATTTTATACGCAATGACATCAAAGTTTGAGAAACGAGTATCAAAATTTATATTCAAAGCACTCAAAGCTTCGACTGCAAAATCTACGGGAAACTGAGTTTCAGTAGTGTGGTTGAATATTTCACATATTTTAAAATGTGTGAAACACTTTTTACGCAATTGTAATTGAAACACTATTATTTTCTGCCGGAACGATTTGATATTAGTGTATAAATCAGGGAGAAGCTGGTTTTCTCCTTGCAACCCCAAATTCAGTTCGTTCATATGTTTTATCAAATCTACATAGAATGCTAATTTCCGCAGCCATTCGCTATTTTGTAATTCGGATGAATTATGATGTTTTTCATTCAAAAAATTCGATCACTGCTCGAAGTTCAAAGAAGCGCTGAAGGACTTTTCCGCAACTAAGCCAGCGTACGGCAGTATGGTATGGTAAATCAGTTTCTCCAATCTCTCCAGTAAACTCGTGGAATTCTCTGTGATTCAGCCCAGTGGATCTGATGAAATTAACAATTGATGTGACTGGTTTTAGAACTTCCGACATATCCAAACATTTTCCGCACAGACAGTGTTGATGTATGATACAACGTAAGACTAACCACTGAACCACCATCATTTTCTACAGCCTTTGACACAAGAGCGACCACTCCTTTACTTTTACCACACATGTTTTTGCCTCCATTAGTTGTAATAGATTTCAAGTTTTTCCATCGAAGGTTCTTTTTCTGAATGGCATTTTCAACTCCCCTAAAAATATCTTCACTAGTCGTGCCGTGAATACTACACATCAAGAAATTCTTCATACACTTCATAGCTTTTATCTACTCCTCGAATAAAAATCAATACCTGAGCAGTATCTGAGACATCCGTTGACTCATCCAAGGCCAGAGAAAACCACTCAAGATGTCCATTTTTGTCAGACAGTTGAGTTGATGTATTTTCTGCGATTGCTTCTACCCTCCGAGCAACGGTGTTTGCTGACAAAATGACAATAAAAATAAATTTACCTTTTCGGGGCACATGTCTTCGGCTACTGCAACTACACATTCTTGGATCATTTCTCCATCGGTGAATGGTTTTCCACGTTTTGCGATTTCAAGAGCCACACGAAAGCTGGCACCAGTTGCAGCCTTTTGTTCAGTATTGGGTTTCGTATACGTATATTGCTGCGATTTCAATCCGTGTTTCAAAGCTTCAAATTTTTCTGTCCGCAAACTTCCAGTATATTTTGAGTAATTTTTTAAATGTTTCGTTTCATAATGACGTTTAATATTATATTCTTTGAAAACGGCTATGGTTTCATTGCAAATCAAACATAGCGCCTTCTTACAGAACTCAATTATGAAATATTGAAAGTTCCACTTATCTTTGAAAGTTCTGTATTCACTGTCTATTTTTCGTTTCTTTTTCATACTAGTAAATCGCACACAAAAACAACAAGTCAAATCAAAATACTGTAACATATACATACAAACACATTTTAAGCTGATTTAATCTAGAACTGAGTGGAATACACTAGAACTTTCTAGAACCAACGAGATTCAACGCTATTTGAGCGCTATCTGTTAGCAATGGATAGAGAGGATGCACTACCTATTTCCGCGTGTAACCACCATGTCGTCAAGTGTCGCGGTCGTAACAATACAGTACAACACAATAGTGATTGAACTGCCGCCGACTAGTCTAGGAATTATACATAGATACTGTCAGGAAAATTAAACCGGTGTTGGCCTTTGGAACACACTGAAGTAATCAGTATGGCCCCAAGGTTGAAAAGTTTGGAGACGCCTGCTCTAAAGGAAACTTCTCAAGACCAGAGCATATACGCGGGATATCAAAGGATTCCAATAAAAGACAAATCTGATTATGACTAGAAAGAGAACATTAAAAAAAAGGAAATTGACTGAAAATCAATTCCACACTAAGATACTGTAGGGATGGGTTTAGCAAAATACACGAACACCCAAATTTTACAGTTTATTAAACTAATAGTATGAATAGAACATTACAAGGTTAGCATACACACGTCTTCGCGTCTTAACGTCTTATTATCTACTATCCATAATGCAAAGATGACGCGCACGCGCGCATTCAGGAATATTCCTTCCCACAATACTGTTAGGTAGGCTAGATGAGAGAGGCAAAAAGGATATAGGGATCATTACCGGTCTACTAACCGGGCATTGTCCCTTGAAAAAGCATCTATGCAACATGGGAATGATAAGCGAACCGTGTAGATGTGAACTACAAGCGGAAATTAGCATGCATATTATCTGCGCTTGTGAGGAACTAACGGAACTCAGGAGGGTGTATGTCGGTAAGGGTCTACTGGAACCTACGACAATATTCAGACGTCCCTTATGTACGATAGTAGCTTTTGTGGAGGATACTGGATTGCTTGAACGGAAATGGCAGTGTTTTTGGGAAACGGTACAAGAGCATAATGGCTGGTCCATTGGTAACCAACCCTAAAAAATGAATGAACGAGTTAAGCGGAATTCATGCACTTGATATTAAAACAGAAATATTGGAGCTTTTATAATAGTTAACACATTTTCTTAAAATTGCACACTTTGCACTCTTGTTCACACACCGCTTATAAGTAGGGTAAGATAATCGTGTCGTCCCAGCATCCAGAACAGCTGAAGCAGCCAAGGGAACTCGGCACGCGCCTGTCTGATGCGATCTGTAAATATCTACCGGGTGGCAAAGCACTTCAAACTTGTACACATTCATCTTACCCTAAATATATGCAGGGTGTAACTGTGAAAATGGTAAATTTATTAATATGGTAAAGCTAGTATGGTATAGTTAACATAATCAGTAAAAACAATGTCAAACCACGCAAAACGTTTTTCCTTAATTTTACTAAAATTTTGGCCCCTACATTTTTGGATTACGGTACTGTGTTCCTCGTAGACATTTATTTGAGATGTAAGTGATTTTTAAAAGTCGAAATATCAAAATCAGGCATTCTGTCAGTATTCAGGTATTCTACAATGTAAGCAGCTGGTTTCATTGAAATGGCGCCGCCAGGAAATAGCATCTTATCGACAGGTGAATGCTCTGTCACTATTACAGAAAAATAAACAGATGTTTTATTTCGCTGTCGTTTCATGAATTTGGCTTAAATTTGAAAAGTTCGACGATTTTTTTGTTGGTAATGATAAAAATGTTTTTCTTCAAAAGGATTTATTTATTGGTAAACAATGTGAAGTCAAGAAAACAAAGAAAGTTTCACCAGAAATGCCTAACATTAGACCTGTTTGACAATAATATGTTTATGTGATTGCTGTGTACATATGTTTAAAGTAAAATGATTAATAAATTGTAGATAACATGTACGTACTGTACAAGCAGTGTGATAGAGAAAATTGTTATATGAGCTGTGCATTGTGTTCTCCATTTGTTTCTATGCATGCACGCAATCGTCGACGCCCACTTGAAAAATTCGCTCGCGCAATTCTTCGATTGTATTAGTGGGTGCAGAGTAGACAATCTCCTTCATATGGCCCCATAAAAAAATCCAAGGGATTGAGAGCAGGGCTATGTATGTGGCGGCCACTCTTGCGGTCCATGACAACCTATCCAGCGATAGCGATATACTGTTGACAGATACGCACGGACGTCGTGGATGATATGAGGTGGTGCGCCGTCATGCATAAACCACATATGGCGACGTGTTCCAAGGAGTATATCATCCAACAGTTCGGGCAAAGACTTTCTCAAAAAGTTCAAGTATAGCGCTCCTGATAAACGTTCCTGCTTAACTATCCAGCAATTCCAGTCCATACGTTTACCGAAAACCGCCACTGGAAAGTTGATTGTCTAATTTGGTGTGGATTAGCATCGCATCAATAAAATTTGAAATCCCATTTCGTGTGAAACAACATTCATCTGCGAAAAGCTCTCTCTCGGAAAAGCTTTCATCGTAAATAATTTGTTCGTTAAACAATTCGCAAAACTCCCTACGGCGTGGATAATAAATTGCAGTTAAATGTACTTATGTACCCTCTGCCAATGATAGAGATATAATAGATTTTCACGTAGTGTCCGGGGTATAGTCATGTGTGAAACGCGAAGTGCTCGGGCCAAGCTTCGGGTACTTACTGTAGGGTCATCATCCCCTGTTCGCTTAAATATGCGACCTAGGACCTTAGTAACAATATTTCCCCAAACCGAGCGGTGGCTCTGTATCTAGCATAACATGATATTGCGCTTGCGCTAGGAAATACTGGGAAATACCAGATTAGTTGTTTGTGGTGTTGAGATCAAATCGACATGACTGTTTACTATGCAGTTTATGGTCGTATTGATAGTATAGATAGTAATCACAAAAACAACTAACAAAGTATTGTAAATAAAGCTTCTTTATTCTTTATTATATAATACTTTCGCAAGCCCTCAACTTTATCGTAAAGTATAGATTTATTTTGGTAATGTCTTTGTTCGTAATGTATCGCTATTATTCAACATGCCAATTGATGTTATTTTGATATGTATTGTGATAATTCATATTGCTGAATATTTTCGAATTACATATCAGAATGCATACAAATTTGCATGTTAAATATAATTTCTAATTACTTCTAAATTCTAAACAAAAATATACTGTAACGAAATCTGCAATCTTTTGGTTTGTTGCAATGGTTAGTTATTCCCCAAGTCGCTAGTTAAACGTTCATCTTTTAGTAAATTAAGTGGGCATACCCTGAGGGTCATCATGTACACATCGCAGTGTTCCCTTTCCATGTCAATAGAGCGTACAGTTCTTTGACGACCGCGACCATCAAAATTAGGCCTTACGTAATCAGAATCTCGTAAACGTAGCACATATTCAAGAATTGCATGTGCACTCGGTTGCCTTCTGTGCGGATAGCGTTCACGATATAACCTCTGTGTTCCATGTACCATCACGGACTTTAGTTATGTCCGGAATTTTAAGGTACAGCCTGTGCTCCTGTTACTTTATCGGTTTTAGAGTCGAGCAAATTTCGCACATACAGCCGGCCTTGTTATCTATCCATTCAATACGTTCGCCTAAAGCTAAAGCGATAGTTAGGGAGTACAGGAAGATAGGATGTTTGTAATTGCCGAATACGAAATGTATCAGAAAAGGAGCGCTATATACACAGACACACTTCTCCGTTCTTATCTATTGATATGTTTCTCTGATTTTAAAAATACTGCAATTATGTATTTGTATTTGAATATTACGTATAGTTATGAATTTTGTTTTCTATAAGGTTTTGTATTCCATTTAAAGATTATTTTGAGTTAAGAAAGCGTTTTTATACTTGTGTTAGGTATATAGAGTGCACGGTTAAATTATGGAACAAATTCATTATTTTGCAGACAATTACCTTTTGACAAAATTCCTGATATAGGCGATTTTTAATTTTAAATGCGAACTTTTTAAATAATATACGAAAAATGTAACGTTATTGGTGTCTTCTGGAATTGATGTATGGGTCGCGTAATACTTCTTTGAAAGGTTTTTTAACCTTCATATACTTCACGCATACGGTCTGTGAGACCGATTTATATAGTACAGTATACGTGTTTCATATTTTGACGTGAGTATAGGAAGGTTAATAATGTATTCAGCAATAACTTATTTAACTAATCTTTCAACAGGGCAGAGAAAAACCAAAAAGACAAAAGCAGAAGACATCAAATGTTTCACAGCTAGGAACATTTTCTCTTGGAAAATTAAATTGCCGTTTTTAGTATTTTCCGTTACTTATTATTTATGTTTCTCACCGTTTAAAGCTTCCCTGAACTTCCACAAATATTTCAAGATCAAAATTAACCAAATCGGTGTAGCCATTCTCAAGTTTTAGCGAGACAAACGAACAGCAATTGATTTTTATATATATAGATAAACCGGATTCATTTGTGTAAGCGTCAGGATATTGTATTTTCAATAACTACAATAATTGAATCAACTTTAAAACCGATATTCATAGTCTTACTAATAAAATTAAATAATTAATTTAATTTATTGTTTCTAACTACAATAATATAATGCTAGTATACGAGGAACTATTGACAAGCTGATGTTCTTATTTTCAGATCAGCTATTGTTCAGTACGCTATTGTGAAGATAAAATGTCATCCAGACATTCATTTTCTAATCCAGACAAGTATCCCGATCTCTTTGACAAATGGCTTCGTGCTTGTGACAACAATGAGCTTTTACAATTGTCTTCAGAGGCAATTTATAAGTCATCGAAAATCTGCCATATTCACTTCACCAGGAATCACATAAAATCCAACATGTTTCTAAAAAAGAAGCATATTCGACATTATTTTTACCCAGCATATCCGCTATTGAAGGTATTAATATTTTTTACTTTTTACGATTAATCACCTTTATTCTATTTCAATAAACTAAATATTAATTTAATACTATTTTCTAGACATGGTATGCCAACCTGAGGTAGGGGTTTCTGAAACAGTATCAGGTTTGAAGCCTCAATCTCCAGCAACAGAAACACAGCCTATACCTAGCTGTGTAGCTAAGAAAGCACCCGGTCCATCTGGGGTCGACCATCTAAAGGTGTTCCTGTCTCTCCAAAACGGTGTAGGTAGTAAAACGGAAAAAGGACTATAAGGATTATGGCTTAAAATATATATCTGTTTTTCGTATATCAGTTGGATCCCAATCTGCTCTGTTAACAAGTGTGGGAGTTAGCAGAGCTATCGAATTAACTCCAAAGGCAAATAAATTATACAAGCGGGCAAGATCTCTAAAATCATCGCTGCAGTCATTGAGAAAGAAAAGTAGACTTTTTAGACAACAGATGGTTTCATTATCAAAAGAAGACCTTCTTGATGACATCACTAAACCTCTAAAGCCACATGTAGCACAATTTATTTGAAAATCAATTAAATGCGGCAGGTAAACCTGAACATGGGAGGCGGTATACAAAGGATAATAAAATACTCCTCAAGAAGAGCGCTGCATCTTACAGATTGATGCAAAAGTTATTTGTTATGCCGTCAGAAAAGACTTTAAGAAATTTTTTAAAAGATATTTCACTGCAACCTGGCATTAATCATCAAATTTTTCAACATTTGCAAACTGTATCAGGATTATTAAGCGACAAAATACAGAATTTGCGGATTGATGTTTCATGAAATGAGCATAACCCCCATATTTCATTAAATCAGCATAGTGGTGAATTTTAGGGTTTTGAAAACTATGGAGATAGAATATCCTCGCATATAGCTAATTATGTGCAAGTTTTTATGCTAAAGGGCATTACATCAAATTGGAAGCAGCCACTCTGCTATACCTTTTCAAAAGGACCCACAAAAACGGCAGACTTAGTACGAATGCTAAAAAAATTATTACCAAATGTTTTGAAATTAGCTATAAAATTGTATGCACGATTAGTGACCAAGGGTCTAATAATCAGGCTGCTATCAATTATTTGATGAAGCACACTACTGAAGGAGCTGTATCGGAAGATGAGAAATATTTTGTCCTGGATGAGCATAGAATTTACCACGTATATGATGCGCCTCACTTTCTGAAAGGTGTCAGGAATAACCTATTAAAAGCAGATCTACTATGGAAGGAAAAAGATCGAGTACATGTTGCAAGTTGGAGACATTGAAAACGCCCATGCAATTGATAATTCGCCTGGGAAGCTGCGGGCAATGCCCAAATTGACAGATGGTCATGTCAACCGCAAAAATTTAAAACAGATGAAGGTATCATGTGCAAGCCAGGTGTTCAGCCATACTGTAGCTTCAGTGAAATATGTACTAACAGTGTCTGGTATGTATATATATTTATGTAAAGTTAAAATTATAAAATATTTATAATTTACAGGAATATGCGCCGCAGATAATACAAAGTCAGGACCGGAAGCACAGGGGACTGCAAAAATTCTGAAGTTCTTCGACAACCTTTTTGATAGTGTGAATGGTGACTCCTTATATATGAAAATGGGAAACTGTTGCGTACAGCGATTACAAAAGATTCGCATCATACAGATTTTTGAAAGACGCTAAAGAATCACTGAAGAACATGTATTTTTTATGTGGTGGGAACCGTAGAGTTCCTCCTAGTTAAAAAAATTGGATAGTAACAGTAAATAGCTTACAAGGGATATTTAACGAATTACCAAGGGAACATGTTCGATTTTTACGAGGTCGCGCATTAAACCAAGACCCCATTGAAAATTTCTTTGGGCAGATAAGACAGCGGGGTTCTAGGAACACTAATCCAACAGCAACAATATTCCAAGCGCATTTCAAAGCAATGCTTATTAATAATTTAGTGACCAGGCATTCAGTAGGTGCTAACTGTGAAGAAGATTCTACCACTACCATATCGGCCATTAAGCATTTTGTGGATCAACCTCGCGTAATCAAGGAGAATATTATACTTAATAAAGAATTAGATATTCTCAAATTCCAGAATGTACCTGCGACTGTAACAAACCGCATAACAAAATTAGCAACTGGCTATGTAAGCGGTTTTGTATTGAAAAAATTGCAAAAATTACTTCGAAATTGTGAAACCTGCAGAGGAAGTAACACAATTGATGAAGTATGACATAGTTTGACGCTGGCTAAAGAATATTGTGGTGGTGTTCCTGACAAATTAAAATATTGTCAACCATATTTTATTTACACGCTATATAAATTATATAATACGATTTTGTATATCATACCAAGAGTGATTTTTAAGCAAGGAGCGTTATATTTATTGCTGGAATATTTAAGATTGAATTTTAATTTAACTTTAAGTTGCAATTGTGAGAATGCAAGTGTTTTCAAAGAAAAATGTTTAAATAAATTTGTTATCATTTGTTGCTACAGTTGAGTAAACGGACTGAATAGAATTTTAAGCGATAGAGAAAGAGATCTCATTTACGAAATGCTATTTATTTCGAAGCGGCGATTTATTCCAAAAAAGATAGTGTTAGTTTTGTTTTTGTAAAGCAACCAATTTAAATTTAAACGACAATACTTGTGTAACTTTACCCTCATATAATTTTTAATAATGTAGTTCAATATCGCTGTTATTAACTGTATTGTGTTTATCTTTGCTAATATAAGTGTTTTAGTTTATACATTTCAAATACAAAATCCTTTGTTTACATGTTTCTGTCCTTACATAGCTAGTTACAGAAACCTAAATAAATATCATTTTGTAAATGAACTAGTTAGTTATAAACTACAAACAATATACTTTATTTTAGTATTCCTTGTAACTATTTTATCGAGTTGAAATATACCTTGTTCTTTTTTTGTTCTGACTTGTAAACACTTCTTGTGTTGTGTATTAACAGTAGTAATCATCTAATATATGTATCTTATTATGTTTATTTAATATACCTAATGTTTATAATTAATTTGTTTCCTTTAATTGCAGCAATTTTATTAGATTTCATTAGATTTCATTAATTCATAGATGCTAGTAATAGCATTAATGAATCAATCTCAAGTAACATTGTCCAAATAAAATGTTATACATGGGAACCATGTAAGGCATTTTAAATTTTGCCGCCTATGCAAAATACGTGAAAACTGCAATAGACGGCTCTGTAACTCATCATCATCATTTATTATTATAGTTGCCTATCTATAATATTACTTTATCTATGAATTACACTCACTATGTCCACATACTCTGCTATGGTGAACATTTCCAAGCGCACTAGTCTAATATTTTCACTTACATCAGACATACATAGGATGGAAACTTCTTATTAAATTAGGTGCGTTGTTAATGAAGCATAAAAGCATATGTTAATAATTAATTCCGGCCGCAGCTTACATCGAAAGCATATAAGGGCTAAACGATTAAAAAGATCGTCCGCGATAATTATGGGCATAAGCAATTTGTGCGTGCTTCACAATTTTATTGTACAGTTTTCTTTGGTAGATGCCTAACGCACTTAATTTAATAGGACGTTTTATATTCATCTATTATTATTTTAGCTCTCGTTGATAATAGTTTTGAATTTAGTGAAGAGAACATGTTTTATTTTGACACTTAAAGAAACAAACCATATATATTCCTATTGAGTGATTACATAACAAATTTTCAACAAAATAAATCGTATTCAATACTGCGACAACAAATGAGTAAGATAAAACTACAGCGTAATATTATTGAGGAATGGCTTACCAAGCAGCTATTATTTTTGTATAACATTGATTCAAATTTGTAGTACATTTTAGTCGTACACTGTTTATAACTTGTCCTAAATTTTCAATTTGATCCGGACTGCATGATAGTTCAAAATGGCCACGACATCCATTTACTGAATAAGTGGAATATTTTGACCCATTGTAATACTGAAACTTGCAAACTACCAATCAGTTGGCAGTATAAGACTTTTCAAAATGATCTAATATACTGGCCTCGTCAGTTTCTACTTTGTTAGATCGGAGAAATTCTCTAGCCGACGACATAAACAGAACTAGACATTGGAGACTTACAAGGGGAACGTCAATACAAAGTACGTCAGGAAAACTTTTGCAATTTTCTCGAGAACTAGAACGAATGGCTACAAAAGCTGGTAGCAAGGTACTCGGGGAAGGTCCCTCTATAACATATTCAAAACCCATCAAAATCCGTTATTCGTAACCTTGACGTTCCCCTTGTTAGATCAAGATCTGTGCAAAGTTTCGCCGCTTGCACAATTGTTGCAAATGTGACTACAGTAGGTGGCCATCGAATTAGAAACTTTGATGAATATATTTGTTTTATTTTCACCTGCAAGGAAAGTGTTGGTAAGGGAGTAGTAAATACCTTTTTACGAAGTGACAAATAATGAATCTGGACCTCTAATAAGCTGCGAAAATGAAGGAAATGCCACTGGGTGGGCCAGGAGCGGTACGGTATATGCGTGTACATATACGGCTCGGTGGCTCCGAACCCCTACACCGAAAGGTAGAAAGGGTAAAAGATTAAGAAGAAGAAGAAGACAAATAATGAAACGCAAATTACGTTTGGTAAGAAAAACACAATATATCTCTACGTACGTAATCACTCTAAACTTTTAGCTGAACTCTATCACTAAAACTACAAACTACAAATCAACTCTACACAATGTATTTCAATATCTCAAAAATTAATATTTACGTTTAATTCTTCTCTAATGATCTAGATATAAGAAAATTAATAACATACTAGGATCGCCCGAAGGTCGAAATTCGACAACATTTATATATTAATACGCAGTCAAATACAAACAATCACACCTGATTTACATTGAATCTTTATTATATTTTCGAGTAAAATAAAATAAAAATCGCGCTCTACTTTTTGAGAAAATCGTTGAAAAAGAAATTGAAGTTTCCTATTTGTCCCTTATATCGTTAATTTTAAGCGCTGTTCAACGAAGAGATCGTAGCGTGGTGGATAGGATCTAGGTTTTACACCCCTGGGAATATGTGTTCAAGTCCTGCTCGTGTGCTTTTTTCAATCTCTTCCTTCCACAATATCAACAAATATATTTCATTTTATGCAAAATAATTCAAAAATAATATTTTTCGCCATGGTAATTTTCCGAATAAATTACCACGGCGAAATATATTATTTTTGAATAATTTTCCATGAAATGAAATATATTTGTTAATATTGAACAATAAGCGATTGAAAAAACATGAGCAGCACTTGAACACATATCCCCACGGGTGTAAAACCTAGACCTTATCCACTGCACTACGATCGCTTCGTTAAACAACACTTAAAATTAACGATATAAGGGACAAATAGGAAACTTCAATTCCTTTTTCAACGATTTTCTCAAAAAATAAAGCACGTTAGGACAAAAGCTCATACCTAGATATATAAGACCCATGAAAACCCTGGTGTTCCGCTTGTTAGCGACGAATACACAAATGTAAATGCTTGACACGAACGGATGAGCTGAATAGACAATTATTTTACTCACTCGCAATGTACTGAGACGCCAACTTAATCCACTTAATCTGCTTTTGTGCAATCAATATTATGCTACACAATTTTTGTCCGTTTCTCGAACGTATTTACTATAATAATATGTCATTACTTGACGTGGTTGACGTATGTATGTATGTATATCACGTTGCGTATGTCATTCTGACACTTATGCTCATTTACAATATGTAATATATGCAATATGTTACAGACTCTCACCTGCGTTCCACTGCACGTATCGCGATGAAACATACATTCGACAAATCTTCATTGTAATACGAAAACAACGATATATGTACCATCGCGATACATGAAGGAAACACTCTAAAATATGTACGACAAGACGAGGAAGAAGTCGAACAAAAAAAAGTGAAATGTTTTACTATTAAAATATTTCAGAACCAAGGAGTTTAACGTTCTTATAAAGATCTTTAGTTTTTTTGTGTAGATAAAACGGTGAAAATAATTAGAGTGCAAAATTTAAGTTCTGAAACAAAAACGTGCTACAAAAAACAACTAAAATGGGAAGACAGCCTCTTTTCCTTCACCCTCAGCCTTGTTGCGGAGTCGGCTCTTGTGGATCGAGCCTACCAGTTGTCTCAGTTGTGAACTTGGTCCAGGTTGAGTCGAGCGGCAGTGAGGTAGGAGCGCAGCGTGTCCAGCCAGCGCTTCTTCGGTCGGCCCTTTAGTCGTTTGCCGCCAATGTTGATGTTAAAGTCGATGTTGACCAGTAGAACGTGGCCGTAGACGCGATTCGCGCATCTCTTCGATAATGGGTACAACGCCGTACCGATCGTGAATATCCTCATTACGGACGTGGTCAAAGCGAGTAGCTCCGCCGCTCCAGCAAAGCATTTTCGTTTCCATTACGGTGAGTCGCCGCTCGGTTCCCTTAGTGGCTGGCCAGCACTAAGAGCCGTAGAGGGCGACCGGGCGAACGACGAAGTGGTAAACCTTAGATTTCAGCTGGACCTTGATGCGCAGGTCGCAGAGAACACCCGTCGCAGAACGCCACTTCATCCAGGCTGCGTTGACACGAGAGACGATTTCATGTCGTAGGTCGCCGTCGGCCGAAAGCGTAGAACCGAGGTACTTGAACTGACCGACGCGGGGTAGTTGATGCCGCTGATGGTGATCGTGCCGACCTCGTCCACATCCATCGTCAAATATTCGGTTTTCCCCAAATATGGTCGCTATCCGTCGTCGTCAAGTCGATCGTTCCACGTCTAGACGAGTCATCCTCGTAAACTAGAGTATAGAGCGCGGGTCGTTGGATGTCGCACGTGGCGCTATCCATGACGAGGATGAAGAGTAGAGGCGAGAGTGACGACCCCTGGTGCACGCCTACAGAGATGCGTAGCGGGCTCGATGTCCCGATCACGCTCCGGACGCGCCTTTTTGGGCCCTGGTAGAGTAGTTGGACATATCGAACGAGTTCCTTGGGCACGTTCTGTTTGCGGAGGGAGTACCAGATGAGGTTGTGCGGCACTCGGTCGAACGCCTTCTCGAGATCTAAAAAGGCGATATGAAGTGGGCGCTTCTCACAATATTTTTCGAGGAGTAGCCGGGTGGCGTGTATTGCGTCGGTCGTTACACATACTTTGACGAAGCCAGCTTGGTTAGTCGTGATGTTGACGATGTCCCGTATCCACTTGTCTAGAAGCATCCTGTCCTTCTTCTAGATTGGGGCGCGGCCCCTCTCGGTAACTTGGTTGAAGAACTCGGCTAACCAACTAGTGGAGTTCAAGCAGCCGACCTTCCAGAGCTCGGCGGCGATATCGTCCGGTCCCATCGCCCCAACTTCTTCGGTGGTAATCGGTTGAGCAGCTCCGAGTGTTGGAAGCGCTTGCGGAAGTGGCGAGTGCGGGAATACCTCGGTGGTGATCGCGCCATCGTTCCGTCGCAGCCCGCCGATCTGTGAGAAAATTACCTTTTCGTTAATGCAAGTGAAACGCCCGATGTCAGCTATTGAGCTTGTGGTAGACTTCTTTGTAGTGGACGACTCGGGCGTACGCGACCGTTTTCTTCGCGTCTCTCTTGTCATCCTCGTAGTTCTGCTAATTGAGTTGAGTTTTGTCGTCAATTGGTGGTAAAGCCTCTCCTTCTCGCGGACCTTCATTTGCACTTCCTCCGTCTAGAACCAGGTGCTGCGGTTCATGAAGCGCTTGCCGGGCTTGGTCACGCCGAGTGGCGAACTGGCCGTACTGTGGATAGTTATCTTGGCTCGATTCCAGCTCTTCTCGACAGTCGTGATGGCGGACGCGCTGAATCATCTCGGCCTTGTTCTCACGGAATCGCCACCACTTGATGCGCGATGGACCAATGCGATCCGCTAACTTCTACTTCGGCGGTTTGATACGCAACACAGCGATCGATCATCACAGTGGTCGATGTTGTAAAGCGACAATTTCGTACGTCACGGCATTGACGTTAGTGACTGTGATGAGTGGCGGCGGCGGACAAAGATGTAGTCGATTTGGGACTTGTTATTTCCGCTGTAGAATGTCGGGAGGTGCGACGGCCGTTTGATGAACTACGTGTTGCTGATGATTAGATCGTGGGCATCGGCAAAGTCGGTGACTCGCTCGCCGTTATCGTTGCAAGTGTCGAATCCCTTGTTACCGTGCCATCGGTTGCCTTCTGCCGTGGCCGTTCCGATCTGTGGCGCGTAGGCGGAGAATATGTGAATGGTGCGCTCGGCTGCAAAGAGGACTGACTTGAAGACTGACATTTTTCCGTAGCGAATGCGTGTTACATATTTCACTATAATTGTCATACTAAATATGTATATCCAGGAATATGTAGGAAACAAGTGCGCAGTTGTTTACATAAACAGAAATATATACATGCTTGAAGTTGACGGTTCCTGAGTTTTATTGCAAAATACAGTAAATACACAACAGTTTGGCGACGAGGCAAGACGAACTCCGAAATTATCAATACAGACATCGAAGGCGAAAAACGAGGTAAACTTCTACGCGTGAAGGATGACTGATGCAACACACGCTATACATACAGTATTTTCAATAGAAACATTTGATGTTTCAAAAAGTTTGACCGCTGGTTAATGTGACTTGAGAGTGCATTTAATGTATTTGCAGTACCAGGAGAAAAGAAATCCGCTTATTTATTACATTATATGGGAGCTGAAGCTTACGATATTGTTTGTGATAAAATCTCTCCAGAAAAACCAAATGAGAAATCGTACGAGGGACTGATAGCGGTGATTAAATCGCATTATAGTCCAGAAACACTAGAAATAGCGGAAATATTCAGATTTCTAAAACGCAAACAGCAGGAAGGGGAAAGTGGACTACAGCACTACAGATATTAGCTACAGCTTGCAAGTTCGGACACTACCTGAAGAAAGCGCTGCGGAACCAGTTCGTATTTGGTTTGCGAGCTCAAAACATTCAAAGTTAGTTGTTGGAACAGAAGGACCTGACGTTAGAAAGAGCAGTAGATATCGCTGTGGGGATGGAAACTTCAGCAAGAGATGCAGCTCAACTACATCGAGGCAGTACTGGCAGTACATTAGGAAATGTGAATACTATTATTTCAAAAGTGCCAAATAAAAGACAATATTCCTCACATAGTGTAGGGAAATCGAAAACCAATATAAATTCTGGTAATTTAAAATGTTTTAGGTGTGGTTCACAGAAACATTTTGACGAATAAATGCGACAAAGAGAACCTAACATGTTACAAATGCAAGCGGAAGGGTCATTTGAGTAAGGTATGCATGAAAACTACAGGTAAGGTTGAACAAATTGAAGATATTTGTACAATACAGGCAGAGCATTTACAATATAGGCAGAAATTTACATTATTACTAAAGGTAGAGAATGTCAAGTTACATTTTCAGATAGATTCAGGAGCGGCTGTTACAGTATTAAGTTTTGCTGATTTCAAACAGAATTTTCCTCATTTACAATTACAAGATACGAACATAAAATTGTCTACGTATTGCAGAAGTACACTTAAGGTACTGGGTTTTACTACAGTTAGTTACGTACAAAAATATAGTGAAAGAATGAAACCTTCATATAGTTGATATCGATAAACCGCCATTGTTAGGTAGAGAACGGTTACGTCAGTTAGGAATACAGTTAGAAAATACTTCAGATATTAAGCAGCTCAACTCGAGATTAGATAACTTGCTAAATAAATATTCAGGAGTATTTAGTAAAGATATGGGAAAAAATACCAAATTGCATACTAATGCCGATGCACTTTCGAGGTTACCCATAGATAAAACTAATACTTACAATTATGATGTTACGGATAAATTCGAAATCTTTCAAATGGAAACTCTGCCAATTACATTACAGGAATTAATTAAAGAAACAAGCAATGCTGTACAATTAAAACCTTTATTAGAAGCGTTACGTTGTGGTAAGCAAATTAAGGCGCCAAATAGATTCAATATACCACAGATAGAATTTAATTTACAAAACAGTTGTATTTTTAGGCAACACATGGCTGTAATACCGTGTACTTTACGCAAAAGAGTTCTCGATGAATTGCATCATCATATTTGATACTAGTGGACGCCTACACACGTTGGCCAGAAATACACAAAGTTAACAATGAAACTATACAAACTACAATTACTTTATTACGAAACATTTTTGCAACTTATGGAATTCCACAAGTACTTGTTTCCGATAACGCATAAATTAAGCGCTCCATGCCATCCAGCGACCAATGGCTTGGCCGAACGATACGTTCAGACATTTAAACAATCATTGAGAGCATTAAAAGGCAATGAAACAGATAGGCAGAAACAATTGGCAAAATTTCTAATAAGTTACCGGAAAACACCACATACAATAACTGGTGCAAGTCCATCGTACTTAATGTTTGGCAGGGAAATACGCTCACGCCTAGATTTTTATAAGTCAAGTTCAGTAAATGATGCTAAGAATACAATTATACATACATCCAGCGACCAATGGCTTGGCCGAACGATACGTTCAGACATTTAAATAATCACTGAGAGCATTAAAAGGCAATGAAACGGATAGGCAGAAACAATTGGCAAAATTTCTAATAAGTTACCGGAAAACACCATACAATAACTGGTGCAAGTCCATCGTAGTTAATGTTTGGCAGGGAAATACGCTCACGCCTAGATTTTTATAAGCCAAGTTCAGTAAATGATGCTAAGAATACAATTATACATACTGAAAAGAAGATACGAAATTTTGAAGAAGGTGAGAGAGTCCAAGTCCGTGATTACATCCATGACCATAAATGGGAGTTTGGACGGATAGAGAGTAAATTAGGTAAATTACATTACCTAATTCGACTCGATGACGGAAGATTATAGAAGAGGCATATTGAACAAATGCGAGCGATGGGGGAAAATACACCTATCACCACCGTGAATAGGAATGATATGGTAATTAACGACAACTTGACAACGCCAAATATACCAGGCATACCTACCGGAAGATTATCACTACCACCAGTAATTGAGAAAGAAAATGTGCCGAAAATACAAAATACATCCTTACCTGAAGAAGCATCCTGCTCAGATACCTTGCCCAGCTTGCGGAGGTCTAAACGCATAATTAAACCTCTAGATAGATTAAATTTGTAAGTATTTCTTTTTTTTTTTTTAGCAGAGGGAGAGTTGTTACATATTTCACTATAATTGTCATACTAAATATGTATGTATGTCCAGGAATATGTAGGAAACAAGTGAGCAGTTGTTTACATAAACAGAAATATATACATGTTTGAAGTTGACGGCTCCTGAGTTTTATTACAAAATACAGTAAATACACATCAGTGTGGCTTTCCGAAATAGACAAGTTTGTAGCCGTTGGCGTCTCGTTGTAGTTCCATGTCGTAGCTCTTCTCGCCGCTCCACCGCGTCTCCTGCAATGCGCATATGTCAATTCGGCGGTGTCGTAACATCTTCGCAACCTCTCCCTTCCTTGCCGTCAGTGCGCCAATGTTGAAAGTGGCCATTCGAATTCTCTCTTGCGGGGTTACATAGTGGACCTGCCCATGAATAACGACGTTCATTGAATATACTTTCCGGCCGGCCTGTCGTGTAACCCTGTCAGCGTGACAACGCGGTGAAACGTCTACTAATTAGTGCAAAATTTCATTATTGGAGATAAAAGATAAGTATCTGTTACGTCACGATAAATAATGTAATTCTAAATTCACTCCGATTGAAATACATAAATACCTTTTTGAATGAAGTTTCCAATTCGACTGTATACTATCGCTTATAAATATTTAGGTACTCCTATCTTGTTGTATTTGTGTGCTTATAGTATGCATTACAGTACTACAGTAGTCGAATTATTTAGTTTCCCAATAAGCAGCAAAATTGAGTTAAGCTCACCAAATATCAAAGAATTACATTATTACTAGACCTCAACACCATCGATATTTTAAAAATAGTCATCCCCAGAGTTACATAACACTCGGCTTACGCACCGTGGCATTACGTAATAAAATCAAAATCAAAATCAATTTATTCTTTTAACATAATGTACAAAGAAACGTCATAAAAGATATACTAAAATTATATGCGTCATATACAGTTTAAAAAATATATATGTAAAGTTTAGTATACCAGGTACAAACGAATTAAAAGATTGTGTAGATAAAAGTCAACAAACAACGAGGATATCAAATATTCCACTTCAAATCATTAGAGAGGAAGTCCATAACACTATAGAAAGCGTATGTAGGAATTTCTTTACAGTTTTATTAAAACTTGTAGCAGCCAGCTGTTTCACTTTAAGGGGCAACTTGTTCTATATCTTTGTACCCCAGTAATCTGTGTGTAATCTGTGGAAAGGTAAGAGATCGTTCCTATGTCGGGTGCTGTAATTGTGTAAGTCGTCATTTCTACACAGCTTGTGTTGTTTACCATGTACGTATTTCGCCGTAGTTAGTATGTATTGGCTGGGAAGTGTAAGTATGTGTTGTTCAATGAAATAGTCCCTGCATGATTGATCTCTCTTCAACTCACACAATGCCCGAAGTGCTTTTTTGCAAAAGGAATACACGCTCTGCTCCAGTAGTCATGTCCCAAAACATCAACTCCATACGTCGCTACGCTGTGGAAGTTACAGAAGTAAGTTATTCGTGCAGCCTGGTAGGTAGATATGGCCTTAATACGTCTTATTGTGTAGATGGCACCTGCTATTTTTTTGACAATTCTTCCACATGTTTAGACCACATCAGCTTGTTGTCAATATACAAACCCAAGATCTTGACGCTTCTCATATCGTCTTTCGTTTTCATGCTGAACCTTAGATGCTGTGTCTTATTGTGGTTTAGTTTCAGTTTATTTGTCTTGAACCAACATTCTGCTTCTTGCATCACCATTTCAGTTTGGTCTTCCAGCTCTTCTCTGATTACAAATGACGTATCGTCTGCATATAAACATAGGCCATCTATAGACAGATTGACTGCAAGGTCGTTAATAAAAATGGTGAATAAGAACGGTCCTAGGATAGAGCCCTGAGGGACTCCCTGTTCGATCTGCATGTAATTCGATCGCTTTCCATCAAATTCTACATATTGGGTCCGTCCTGTCAGATACGAAGACAGTAATTCGTGTCCCTTACCACGTATTCCATAGTACTGCATTTTTGCCAATAGAAGTTGATGGTCCACTGTGCGAAAGCACTGCTTAAATCGCAACATGTCAGTTGAACTGTTTCAAGGTGGTCCACTGCTTCCAATATCACTTTCATAACTTCAGCTATCGCTGAACTAGTTGATTTATTCTTTCTGTATCCATGTTGAGATTTCGTTATGTAATTATATTTTTCAAAAAACGCATTAATCTACTGGCTATAGCTAATTCAAATATCTTCGAGAACGATGGTAATGTCGAGATCGGTCTGTAATTTTCTGGATTTTTTGTGTCACCCTTTTTATGTATTGGTATTACTCTAGCAATTTTAAGTTCATTTGGGAATGTACCTTCTAAGAGGCAAGCGTTTAACATCAGTGCTACAGGTGTTAAAACACTAGGAGCAATACGTTTCAGTAGTTTCGTTGAGAACCCATAATGATCTTTTGTATCTTTGCTTTTAATTTTGTTTATTATTTCTTGCAACTCAACAATAGTTACAGGACCAGAATAGCATGAATTTTTGCTAACGATGTTTATTTTTTCATATACTTAAGTGCGCCATCCTTCATGCGACAACTGGCATCATCCATTCCTTGATTAACAAAAAATCTATTAAGTTCATTGACACACAGTAATTTTACCCGTTCCCTCTTACAGTCTTTTCCGGTTAATTGGTTTATGATTTTCCATATTGTTGCTTGCTTATTATGAGAGTTGTTTATTTCATCAACGTAGGCCTCCTTTACGTCATTTTTTAAAGCGTTGCTAAAAATTTCTTTTTGCTTGTGATATTTTATGTAAATACTAGGATCTTTTGTAACTGAGGCTACAGTATGTAAAGCATCCAAATAATTTTAATTTTTTTTGTATCTTCTGATATTGATGGAGTTCCCTTGGTATTATTTATTTTTATTTGCTTTTCGGGAAGACATATATGAAAGTAATTCATCATAATATTAAAGAAGGTGATACTCATTTCCGCGGAAGACCTATTGGCAAAAACATATTCCCATTGGCAAGGCCTTAGGACTTCAGCGTAAGTATCTACATTAGTAGAACTCATGTTTCGTACGAGTCTCAACACTTTGTGTTCTGCATTTGAGATATTGTCTATACATACCATTTTTTGTGCAATGTGGTCAGAGATATATAAATTTAAGGTATTTATTGAATACTCGTCAGGGCTTTTGTTCGTAAAAATATTATCTAAGCAGCTGGTACATGTAGACGTGACTCTAGTTGGTATCGTTGAGGCCATATTTAGTCCAAACGAATTAAACAAGTCTAAGATCATATATTTGTTTTTAGATTGACTCATAAAATCCACATTAAAATCCCCTGCAACAAAAACTATTCTCTTGGAATCTTCCGTAGTTCTTACCAGCAAATCATGTAATTTACACAAATATGTGTTCAGATTACCATTAGGTGAGTGATATACAGCAGCTAGCGTGATATTTCTCGGAATATCAATAGCTGCAATCTCGATATTTATTTCCTCTGATAATTTTACCAGATCGGTCCTCTCCTTATATGCTGTAGCCCGTCGTATTATACATCATACCCTTTTATACTGCATTTTTTAAGCTTAGTGTTACTCAACCAGTGTTCCGTGATACAGGCAACATGGACCTCATTATTATGCAGTTCCATTTCGAGTTGGTCAATTTTGTTGGAAATCAATTTTATATTTAGGTTTAATATTGTTTTACTTTTGTTCGACTCCTGTTCTTTTTCGAAAAAATGATATCTTTTAATTACTATGTTACTAGGCCATAAACTCCCGTTTTGAATTTCAGGTAGCATTTCAAAATTAAAACCCAGTTTGAATGATTTATTTCTGCTTTTATTCCTTTCATGTTTAGCTATTTCCTCTACTGTGAATTCGGTTTTAAAAAGACGGTTTCGTTTCCTGGCATACATTTCCAACATATAACCACGCCAGCTTGTTTGCCGCTGCAAAATTGCCCACACTTTGAGTTCCCGTTGCTTTAAACACCTCAGTAGCTTTGTGAGTAGATTTATTTTCAAATTGACTAGTATAATTTTTCTTCTTACCGCCTTGTTTTTCCACGTACGCTGTTTTGTTGTTGCTCTTCTTTATCATAGTGGCATCCTTCTCGTCCGCTCGTTCGACTATATCCTCTTCATACAGCGTCTCCCGTTCCGAACTTATATTTTTCACGGTATTAGGGTTACCATAGTCCGCACTATTTAAGCGCACTGTTTTCTCTAATAGTTCAATTCTATTACTTTGTTGCTCGATTAATACACCTTGCTTTCTAATAGTGTCCGACTGAATTTTTATAAGTTTGCTCAGTTCGTGTACTTTATCTATTATTTGTTGAAATTTACCGTTATCACTATCCGGACTTCCCTGGACTTCGGTTTGCTTTGTACTCCTTGTTTTGGTCGACATTTTCATCAACTATAGTCACTGTTTATTGTATTAACTTATCTATTATAAGCACTCACACAAGATGATAATAAAAGAAAATCACGTTAACATCGAAGCGTCTACCATCCAGCACGTACGGTACGTCGTAATATCGTGTATGAACATGTTTGCGGCTTTTGCATTTTTCTTCACAAGCATCTACCTTCAGATTATTGCAAGGTGTTGTTTCCATTTGTTTTTATAATCGTTTATATACTTGTCATACCTATACTTCATATAGTAGTAGTAAATATGTTGGGCTGCATGATTTCATTTATAAAATAATGCTGTGTAAATATTATATGTATCACCATAGTGCCGTGTTATCTATTATTAGTTGATTGAAATTTGGGATATAGTGAAAATAAACATACATGCAGGAAACAGAAACAAATCACAAACATATTTAAATAATTTCACAAAATTAGTTTTTGAACGACCCGTATAGAGAACGTTATTTGTATAATAAATATATTGTATATATAAAAATCAATTGCTGTTCGTTTGTCTCGCTAAAACTTGAGAATGGCTGGACCGATTTGGCTAATTTTGATCTTCAAATATTTATGAAAGTTCAGGGAAGGTTTAAACAGTGAGAAACATAAATAATATGTATGTACTAAAAACGACAATTTAATTTGAAGAAAATGTTCCTAGCTGTGAAACATTTGATAGGTGCGTTCAGAATTTTTCTTTTTCATAGTTGTTCTATGAGGTGTAAAAGTGTCAGTTAGTTGTCGAGAAAAGAAAATCTATATATATAAAAATAGATCGTGGTTTGTTCGGATGCTTAAAACTTGAAAACGATTGGACCAAATTGGATACTTCTGCGGATTTGTTCGTAATTGCTACGTGAAGGTTTAGGAAAAAGAAAACTATTAAAACATTTAAAAATTAAGAAAAAAAAAATAGAGATTAAGCAAATTGACGACGTTTCGTGGGGTAGGTTATGCCAGTAATTGCTACGTGAAGGTTTAGGAAACAAGAAAACTATTAAAGCATTTAAAAATTAAGAAAAAAAAATTAGAGATCAAGCAAATTGATGACTTTTGGTGGGTTAGGTTATGCCAGTTGTCATGGTGCGCGCAAAGGCAATTAAGGTTATGACGTTTGTGCGCGCATGAATAATTGTTATGTCATAATAGAAGCAAAGTGAGCAATATCCTTCAGTCTTATTTAAAATGCCGCGAGCGAGAAGATCGAATCTTTTACAACGAACCCGTAATGCAATTAGACTACGGAATATTGCGAATCAATCCACTGCAGATGAAGAAGAAATCGCAGGAGAGAAGGGCGCCGTGTTAGTACGGCCCGACTTCGTGTTTTACAAACATAAGAACAAAGAGAGGCTATACGTGAAGCGGCTCGGTTGGCAATGAGAAATCGTCGAGCAGAACACAGAGGTCGAGAACGTCGAGCCGCAAGAAGAAATACTGCCAGTGTTAATTTGAATCGAGAGGCGTTTCAATACGATTCCACAATTGACTACAGCTCGCCCTCTTTCGTTAGAATTGGCCCTATGGAGGTTGTGTGCGTCCATTGCGGTGCATTGAAGTTCGCTGGAGAAACGTCTGAATTGTGCTGTCTCAGTGAAAAGGTTAAATTCGCCATTGCTGCCTGCGCCACCTAAGCCATTGCATTCATTGTTTCATTGCGAAGCTCAAGATGTTTGTTAATAAGAGAGCAACCTTTATTTTTGGTAATCATAAATCGCTAATTATCACTCCCTTTCGACTATACAGATACAAGAATACCAGGTCTAGTAGTATGAAACCGGAATTTCCCTATAGATGGTGCCAGCGTTCAGTTTAATCACCATACGACACACATAAGTTACACAGCCATCGTCTTCTTCTAACAGCTGACGAAGAGTGTCAACAAACATTAACCCACGTTCCGTACACTATACTCGACTCGCCGAACAAATGCAGTAGTAAATTATGGCAACAATGTGTGTTTAATAGGTCACATAACCAATAACGTTTGTAATTGGTCGATCAGGGTGGCCGCTTACAATAGAATAAAAATCGAGTCCATATTGCATTTGGAATATTAGATTTTATTAGCTTTCTTTGTAAATGATCCATTATCTATTATATTTCATAAATCAGTGTTTCTGAAGACTATTTATCGATCGATCTAGTGCACCAATAATACATTATTGTTTTGTAGGTTATACATTATTTCTTGCTATATTATCGTATATACTTACATTATGGAAAACTCACCTCCTAAGAAGAGAGTTTCAAAACATTTTACGGTAGAAGATAAACAGAAGGTTTTGAATATATTTAAAACATTTCAAGAAGAGCCTAGCACTTCTAAAATTGTTAGTGTTGAAATGACAGCCAAAGCAGCAGGTATCTTTCCAAAAACGATAACCAAATCATAGTAACTATTATAGTATCTTTTACAGGGATTACTGAACGCAGTGTTTACAATATTGTGAAAGAATATAACACTAATCACGAATTACAACCACCAAAAAATATCATAGAAAAAGGGCTGTTTTAGATATGGTGGATGATGAAATGAAAAATGCTATACGAAGAATTGTACATTCATTCTTTTTTAAAAATGAACCTCCAACAGTTCAAAAAGTTCTCACAGTGATAAATGAAAGAGATGACATTCCTAATTTCAAAATTACGACTCTCAGATCATTATTAAAGGAACTAAACTTTCAGTACAAATATTTATTACTTTAAATTCTATATACTAATCATAAGATAATTATGTTTGTAGTTATAATAAGCAAGCTCGAAATAGTATTTTAAAAGAAAAAGATGACATTATTACCTGGAGACGGAAATACCTTCGTGAAATTAAGAAATATCGTGAAAATGGTACCCCGATATATTACTTGGATGAAACTTGGGTAAATGCTGGACATACTGTAAGTAAAGTATGGACAGATATGTCTGTTGTCACTGCAAGACAAGCATTTATAGAAGATTTAAGTACAGGTCTTAAAAATCTTTCAGGTAAAGGCAAAAGATTTATAATTGCACACATTGGCTCGGATGAAGGATTTGTAGAAAATGGTTTACTCCTCTTTGAATCAAAGAGAACAGGAGATTATCATGAAGACATGAACGCAGAAAGGTTTGAAGAGTGGATGAGATGTATTCTCCCCAATTTAAAAGAAAATTGCGTTATAATTTTTGACAATGCTCCGTACCATAGTCGTAAATTGAATAAGCCACCTACAACTAAAAGTCGCAAATTAGAAATGCAAAACTGGATGAGGGAAAATAGTATTGCATATGAAGAAAACATGGTAAAAGCAGAATTGTTAGCTTTAATTAAAGAACATTTATCTGGCCCTCCGAAATATGCTGTTAATGAATTAATAGAAAACACTAATAGAAAGGTACTTAGACTCCCCCTTATCACTGTGAATTAAACCCGATTGAACTAATATGGGCACAAGTGAAGGGGTATGTTGCGAGACATAACACCACATTTAAATTGGCAGACGTGAAAGAATTATTTCAACGAGGCATTGACAATATTTCTGTTGAAAATTGGCAAAATGCTATTAAACATGTTATTCAAACAGAGAAGGAAATGTGGCAACTTGACAATCTCATAGATATACACATAGAGCCGTTAATCATTACAATTAATGATGATTCGTCTACATCATCTAATAGCGAAGAAGATACATGTTAAGAACGTTTTAGTGTGTCATAATTAATTCCTTTACTGTATTAAATTTTTGTAATATGTATAAAATTTATTATTTTTGATTATACCTATTTGTACAGTGAGTTAATTTTTTAGGATACTGTTTCTTATATAAATACGTACAAAAAAATATTAATTATTTGTTTCCTTATTTTGTATTTATATATTACATAGATCTTAAAACCATTGTGTATTTTTTATTTACTATATATAATTCTATATATTGGAGATGCATAATTTAATTCAACAAAACATACTTGAAGAAATAAGAAAATTATTTTAGTACTTATTTTGCAATTTTTATTTATGTCAAATACAAAATGAGGTTATTATTTTGATATGTTTACATGTGATTTATGCTGTGTGAGTCGGACATTTGCATTGCAAGGTTGCCATAATTTGCTACTGCATCTGTTCGGCGAGTCGAGTATAGTATATTTTTTTATAACCTCAAACATGTCAAGTTTCGAGCCTAATAACATACTATTTGCGGACAGCATTGTTTTTTGTTACCATTTAAAGAAAACTGCTGCAGAGTCGCATAGAATGCTTGTCGAAGCATACGGTGAACATGCTCTCGGTCACAGTGCTTCGAGTGGTTCAAAAGATTCGACAGTGGTGATTTTGAGGTTTGTAACAAAGAACGTGGAAAACCACCAAAAAGTTTGAAGGCAAAGAGTTACAAGCCTTATTGGATGAAGACGATGCTCAAAATCAACAAGAACTCGCGGATCAATTAAATGTATCACAGAAAGCTATCTGCAATCGTTTAAAAGCTATGGAAAAAATTCAAAAAGTGGGAAAATGGGTTCCGCATGAATTGAACGAAGGACAGCAAGAAAACCGAAGAACCACCTGTGAAATGCTGCTTAACCGGTTTAATAGAAAATCATTTCTCCATCGAATCGTGACAGGTGATGAAAAATGGATTCATTTTGAAAATCCTAAGCGTCGTAGATCATGGCTGAATCCAACCGAACCATCGACATCAACTGCAAGACCGAATCGCTTTGGAAAGAAGACGATGCTCTGTATTTGGTGGGACCAAAAGGGTGTTATCTATTATGAGCTGCTGAAACCTGGTCAAACCGTCAACACTCAACGCTACTAACAGCAAATGATAAATTTAAGCCGAGCAATAACTGAAAAACGACCGGAATATGGAAAAAGGCAGCACAAAGTGATTTTGCTGCATGATAACGCCCCATCTTATACAGCGAAACCGGTCAGGGAAACAATTGAATCGTTCAATTGGGAATTACTACCGCATGCGGCTCATTCCCCAGACTTGGCTCCATACGATTATCACTTATTCGCATCGATGGGTCATGCTCTCGCTAACCAACGCTGCAATTCGTACGAAAATGTACAAAAATGGCTTTATAATTGGTTCGCTTCGAAAGAAGAAAAGTTCTTTTGGCAAGGCATCCATAAATTGCCAGAGAGGTGGGAAAAATGTGTACAATCCACTGGAAGTTATTTTGAATAAAATATTTTTTATCACTTTTGAATAAAAATCGTTTTATTTTTACAAAAAATTTCGGTTTCATACTACTAGACCTGGTAAATTCACCATAGAATTGGATCATTGCAGCCGGTTGAAGACGTACAGCATAACATTGTTAAATGAAATTTACTTCATGGTCAATATGGAGGACCAACTTGATCGGCGTCAAATAATCAATAACGCAATAATAAGAGAAATTCTTCAAGATTTGCAGCAAATACTTCATGAACATCATGCATTGATTCGGTTGTTCAAAACTGCGTTGGATCGCATGCCAAGTGATGACCATGGAGTCGTGATCAGAGCAAATAAACGCCCCGCTGGAACACACAAACGACAATTCAACGCTCTGACAATAAAGTCGCAAAATATAATCACAATTTGCTTCAATGAAGATAATCGACACAAGTGCAACCCATTCAGCAAATAGTTTAACAGAAAGTTGTGCTACAACGATGCGCGAATCATTTGGTTTACATTCAATAAAGCAAATGCTTTGCTCCCACGTGAATTTGCTCCTTTTTGAACTTTTATTCAACTTACAAGGGGACCATCAAACCTGTAAATCACGGATTTTAATGCGCTTCAAATAGTGTGTTCGATTCCTCCCCGTGACTTTTTTTTTTTCAACGATACCTCCAGCGTGGTAGCCGTGAACCCTAACCGTTGCGCTACTCTCGCTTACTTGGAACATCCCTAAAGTTACAAGTATATAAAGTGCTTTCAAAACTTCAAAATCGATTTTCTCGAAAACGAAGGCCCGTCGCATGAAAAGCGAATAGCCAGGTACTCAGGGTAGGTACTCCTACAACATATTTGAAGCGCATTAAAATCCGTGATTTACAGGTTTGATGGTCCCCTTGTTAGTTAATTTTATCTTAATATAAACAAGTTAATAAAACTCAGGTAATAACTTAAGACAACATTTATTAATTCTAAGGCGGTACGAAGTTCGCCGCGTCAGCTAGTATATTATATACAGATTCCTGAATAAAAACATTAACAACAGCTTCAAAATTGAATAATGCAATGTCAAAAAATATTGAAACAGCTCAAAATGCAAAATAAGAACAAAAATCAGGAAGATATACAGGGATGTATGTCCTTGATTATAAGAGGTGAAACCCTGTAGTTAATACGAGGTATAAGCTAAAATTATTGAGAATGAAAAACATCGTTAATATCTTTTAGGATTTCATTTTACATATGTTCAAACTAATTCCCTTCAGCAATGATACAGTGACCATTTTCTCTCTCCACTGTTTAAAACCTCCCAACCCATCTTATTTCGCAATACTTTCAAAATAAGCGTACACTGCGGTATGTATCTCTTCTTCAGACGAAAACCTTCTACACCGCAAATTTCGTTTGAGCCCAAAAAATAGCCACAAGTCACACACTGCTAAATCAGGCGAGTACAGCGGATGTTCTACTACTTTTATATATTTTTTTTCAGCCAAAAACTGGAGAGTTGAAGTTGCCGTATGGGATGATGCATTATCTTGGTGGAGCATAATTCGCTTGTCTGGAACTCTAGGAACACTTCAGGCAAACATTTTTCAGTGTACCACTTAGCTGTAACTGTATTTGTCCATCTAGCTTAATGGCATGTTCTAAGGCCATACTTCTGAAGAATACCACAAATATAACCTTCTTCACAGCTCGCTGCTTCTTAGTCATTGTAGGAGTTTCCCCATCTTTGTGAATTCATACACGACTCTTTTGGCGAGTAGGAAGATCGAAAAAGGGAATATAAATTTCGTCACCTATCCCTATTTTGGCAAAAATTTGGTGGCCGACATTATTTAATAAGTTTCATGGCAAATTCTCACACGCTTTAATTTTTAAGAAGTCAGAAAGGTGATGCGGCACAAAACGATTTACCACTTTTTTTTTAATAGCAGGTGATCGTGTGTGATTTTAACAGCTGAGGATCTAATCTTGAGTTAATGCTCTGTTACCGCATAAGTGGCTTTATTGTCCTCTTTAATTATTTTTTAACAGCAGCAATGTTTTTGTCGTTAAGAGGACGCCCTGCTCCTTTCTGATGCTGAAGAGTATTCCTTTCGCGTTCAAATTTCTTATACCATCGGTAAATTGTAGTCAAGAAAGGCGCTTGTTCACTAAAAACTACATCTAAACTCTGTTTGCACTCATAAGCGCTTAAACCTCTGTTAAAATCGGTAAATTATCATCCGAAAGTCCTCTCTGGTTAATTCCATTTTATTTTATTTTTAAAAAAGTCGCCGAGTTATAACGAACGTAACTTAAACTAAACGTCAAATGACAGATAAAAAATTGCTCTAAGTAAACACTGTGTGATTATTTTTCAGTCTACTAGGTTTTCTTATTTTCAATAAAGTCAGCTTACCCTCGTATAAGCGTACAAAAATAAAACATAAAACTCGTGTTATGGCCCTGGTATTAGCTGTATGGAAAACATTTTCATGCTCTTAGTGTTTAAGTACGATGGGCTCGAATAAAGCGCAATCTCTGACGTCCAATTCTCGATAATTTCTTGGAGCAGTTAGAACCGTATATCGGCAATAACGCGGCCAATGTTGGCTCCCAACTAGAGTTGCTCAATTTGCGCCAACAGTACTACAGCTATCTGAAGCAACTGTACTAGAATAGCAACATGGCGTTATACGAATACATAATATATAATAGTTTCAATGTGCAGTATGAAGTCATCTGTATTCGTATAGCGCAATATAGCTATTATAGTACAGTCATTTTAGATTGGAAGCCAATTCACAGCTTCATTGCGCCGAATTATCCGCTCTTCAAATGTTTACTTCAATAAATTGATTGTGGCGCTCGCTGTGTGGCATGTAATACGTTTTGTTGAAAACACAGATCTTCCACATTTCCGGAATATCTGTGTGATCATCTTCAGTTTTGTGCTCATAATCAGAATTTGCACTGCAAACACGGAATTTTCTTTTTGTGGCTTTTACTTTAGCTTTTGACTTTATTTTGTTATCAAATTTTGTTGTGAATTTTCCAATTTTTCCCCCATTAGTTATCTTTTTCAAAATTTTACTTACAAACTTACCTTTACTATTGCAGCACCATAAAACCTACCCTGATATGACCCCTTCAAAGAAAAGTTTATTCTCTTTTCCCCAACAAATTTATTTACTAATGAAGTGTACGATCCCGCCAAATTGTCATTGTAAATTATCCCATTTGCTTGACCAGACTTGTTACAAAAATAAGTACCACATTTGCTATGATCCCCATAACCCATTTAACCTTCCTATGCTCACGCATACGGTCTGTGAGATCGAGTTATATAGTATAGATACGTGTTCTATATTTTGACGTGAGTATAGGAAGGTTAAAATATCGTTTTTTAAATTTTCAATTTTTTGCACATTGGACTGTCTTCATTTTTTGTATATTTTATAGCACCAATAATTGCTGTTCTAAACTTTTTTACATTATTACGTAAAATGTTTCTCAAATTTATATCCGTTCTTGACGTTTTTCCAATATATCTGATTTTATTGCAATATTTTCGCAAAAGATGGTTTCGGTATTCAATCATTTCAATAAAACAGTTGGGTCGATATGGTTTCAAATCGCGAATATTGTTATATACGCCATCTCCTATTATTTTATCGTATATTAAACTATGCATCTCTACCGACTTTCGACAACCTTCCACAGTAGTATGTACCTCCATAGAAGTTGATGTGCGCTTCCAATTTTTAAATCATTTATGACGAGATGCTGGTTTTTCAATTTTTCGTATTTACTGCACACAATATAGAACTTATTTTTAACACGTAGATTTAAAATTCTTCCTATCCTAGCTCCAATAATACAAGCAACACCCGACAGGGCATTATAATTATTTTTATAAAACTCTGCCGTACAACAGTTACTCGCGCGATACCGGCCGTGTCCATTTCTCCAGTTTCAACAGCTAATCTGTATTCGTCTCTGGTTACTTCCTTCATTTCGTCAAAAGCTAATTGTTCTATGTTTTTCAATATTTTGTCTTGTACACGTATATAAGTTTTCTGTCACACATGGCATATCTAAAGCGGCGCATAATTCCGAAAACTGATAAGGGAATATCCCGAACCCGGAAATTCAAACAAGTATGAAACTTTGGAAACATGTACATCACATATAGATATGAACTACGGATTTTTTTCTGCTGAAAAACGCTCTGAGTGGGTGGAAAAAATGGAAATGGTAATTTTTGCATTCTACCGTTGCGCATAACTCGCTAACGGTAAGAGATAGAGAAAACGTTTTAAGACAAAAATTGTTTGTTTGGACAAGGTTTATCAAGCAGACAGGAAAAAGAATACTTACTGTATTTTTTTTCATTAGATTAGATTGTTGATTATCTAAAAGTTATAGGTTATCAAAGGAAGCTACGTTAGACCAGTAAATAGTAAATATGTTTTTGTAAAGAAAATAGACTGAATGAGGTAAGCAAGTAGAATATATGACTCATCAAACTTGAAATTGCCAATAGTTATCTGTTGATTATATAGTAGACCTGTAGTGTTGAAAATGTCGCCATAAATATTATAAATTTTTACAGATGGTAACGTTCGAAGTTGCCAATAATAATAATGGGCCCCTCGTGAATACCAACGAAATCGAATTGCACAACATAATAAGATATCCTTCTCGATGCTCAAAGAGAAACATCGTTTTCACTGGAAACTGATACAACTCTAAAATTTTTGCAACCGCACAGACCACATTCCTTAGAATTTGTATTTGAGGCATATCCACCCACAAGGGAAGGAGCATTAGAAGCAATAGAAGGTGATAAAGAAGAGTGTACACCAGAAGAAGGCGGTATTGCAACTTTAGAATATAAAACCAATGCTGTTCCGTATTGGAAAAGTGGGAAGACAACTTGTGTTGAATACCGTTCAGCAAAAATTTCGCAAAGTTTCATCTATGCAGCAATTGTACAAGTAAATGGTGAAGTAATATTGTGATATAGTAGCGATTTGTTCCTACTTGTATTATCCTATACTCTCATTACATTTCTTTTTTAGGTTGAAGAAGCAATAAACAGAGACGAAAAAGTTGCTTTAAATTTCTCAATTCGTATACAATGAATTTGTAAATAGTATTATACATTCAATGCCGAGGAAAGCTACATTTCGGCCGTACTTTAGCTGTGCAGGGAACAAAAATTGTTACGGCAGTTGCGGAGTCTATATCCGCAATTACACATAGCTATACCATACTACCAACAATATCAGCTTCCGGAAAACTACTCTCACCTCTATTCATTGTCCTAAAAGTTAACCAATGATTAACCGATGTGTATTTGCCAAATATAGAAACTCACAGCATTTTGTTATTTGACTCTTGGACCGGCCACTGTCCTGCTACACTACAAACCAGTATACCATCCAACAAACTGTGAATATATTAACGATGCCGAAGATAACAACATCAGTGATACAAACTCTTGATGTATATGGTTTTGGCATATGGAAAAACTTCGTAAGAACATTTTCTGACTTTGTACTACTATATGGTGCGATATTGCGTTACACCAAGCCAAATTGGCTGTCGCTGGAAAAAGTTTTGCCGATTTGAAAAACACCCGATACTTTCGAATAGCGGGTAACTGTACAGGAATACCAAGCAGTAACCTAATGCTTGGATCAGTACTTAGGCTGGACAACAGTTCTCACTACGGCTTGATGTGCACATTCTGAAAAAATTACACACAGTGCTATTGATCTCGTTCCTAATTATGTAGCTGCTTATGTTTCAAGAAGACATCTGTACAGCTTGGCCAGTCTAAATTTGTAGTTCAAGAGGGAACGCGCATCGGTACGGTAGTGTACGGAGCTTTGTTTTCTTCCTCGCATTGCACGTCCGGTTATTTCATGCGTAACCAACGACTCTGAAATACCAACACACAAATACTTGCTAAACTGAACTTGGTTTTTCGAAAGGATGCCGTAAATAATCTTCATTTAGAAATGTGCCTCATAATAATAGTATGATAATAAAGCATATGTTTATATCACAACTTTAACATGCATTTTACGTCCATCGCTAGGGATGTATCTGGTTCTTAAATAGTAATTCAATGCTGATACAGCACCCTAATTAGACTTACCAACCTGCAGCTTCTAGTTTCCTAGTTACTATGTGTATGTGTGTGTAGTGAGCGCAGGCGCTTGTTAATTACATTAAGCGAGACCGTTATTTATTGCATTTCAATAGCGCAAATAGTTCCTAATACGAGTGCCGACCTTACCGAAATTTGAACCCGCATTTGCGACTGTCACATCGCACTCAGGTGCTCTAACCACTGCGCCAACTAGAAGTTATAATAAAACATCTGTAATATATTTCCATCTTGATGATACCGTAGTTCTAATCGAAAACTTGGAATGAAAATTTATACACATATGTACAGCTAGTTAATAATTAAATGCGAATCGAGGCGGCGTTGGAGGTATGCAGCCCATCTAACAAACCGTATACGTAGTGATGCGTATTCTTTCACTTTTGTTAAATTGTTTTTCGATAATTATTTCACGAAGCAGTGCCATTAGTTTTTTTTCTTCACTTTCAATGAAATATATGTAATTAAAGCGTTGAACCTAGTTGCAAGAAAGGCTTGCGTAAACATTTGAGAAAATAATAAATTCCGGCCATTATAACAGTGTGTCTGACAGAAACAGACAATCGCTTGAGAAAAGGATGAGTAGGTAGATATATTGCATGTATTTAAGTGCGACGCATTCAACACTACTTATAACATCTTTTCTCTGTGGGTGATTCGTGTGGAACCGTAAATCTTAACATGTTTGTGTTATCGATAGGATTATTTAACGGCGGCACGTCTCAGATATGAATGGACAACGGACCTTTAGTTACGAGCATTTTTGTTAAAATTTAACTTTGTACGCAAAAGGCGTTTTGGTTTTATATAATATCAATGCCTAAAAACGTTAGTTTAAAATTACATTACTACAAAATTCTACAAAAATACTAGTTGGAAATGAAATATTTTATTAACTATTTTGAAATTAGTTTTTTTATCCTGGTTGGACTATATATGTATATGCAAATGATGACTAATATGTATCTGTACATAATTAATAATAGCTAAATATCTAGAGAAAAAGACTCGATAAATGAATACAAATTCAAAACTGCATTTGTCGGCCGAGTCGACTCCCATTTGCAGTTATTCACGGGCGAGTTATACGCAAAAGTGGACCGCGGTGAATACTTTTAAACCTATTTGGTGGAATTAATTTGGTTTAAAAAATTTAAGTCATTGTTTTTTTAATTAGTAAATACAGCTGTGTCTTTATATCAACACCGATACTCTTTGGAGAGCCTCCTAACTATATGCGTAGGTAATGATAATAATAAATGACAATATTCAGTAATAATGTATCAATTTTAGTTTGCTATTTACTTTTTATGTAAACATTGTTGTAAAATATGATAAAATACAATGAAATACAAGAAGTGTCATGAGATAATCGCGTAGTATTAAAGAAATACCTGACGGTCTTTTTCTACACTAGTTTTAGCTACAATTTTGATGATCTACGATACTTATTGTATTTGAGAAACATTCCATAAAAAATCATTTTTATTACTGCTTTTTTCTAAGGAAACAATAAATATTCAAAACAAAAGAACGATTATATTGCTATTGATGTTTCTTCTTACAAAAGTACAAAATTGATTTTAGTATAAAAGTAATACATAAATAATCAAACAAAGAAGTTTAAGTAGCAATAATATTGCAGGTAATATTAGTATATTACCTGTAATATTAGTATATTACCTATAATATTATTGCTAAATAAATTTTCATTTTACATTTAAAATGTTACAATAATAATAAATGACCCAATTATAACGTATTATTCTGACGTATTCACGTAGAAAATATGTACTCCTCATAAATATATAAAACTACAAGTAGACAAGGTGGTAAGATGATAATCCAATTAAAACATTGTAAATTACAGTTGGAAACTACTACGGCGAATAAAACTCCAAAAACCAAACCAAAAAACAATTAAACAAAAACATATAATACTTGGTCGAAAAGGCATTGTTAGAAATCGCATCCGCCAATCTTCTTCCTATTGAACCCAGAATCCAGATCGTTGTGGATATTAAATGCTCCCAAATTCTAGTTGTATGTTGATATAGCTCATTGGCATTTCGAAGTTGATCATCCCCACGAAAATCATCCCATCGATTTACAATGTTGTTCCACAAATTTTCGATCGGATTCAGATCTGTGGACTGAACTGAATTGCGGATGGGTTTGCAACCAGGCTGTAACTGTACGCGATGAATGTATCGCACTGTAGTCCTGAACGAATACTAAAAGCTCATCACTAGAATTTGTTAAAAAGGTGGGTGACATGTTTTCATTAAGTAGTGTAAACCGGACTTACGCTCTTCTCCGAATTTTAATGTCACGTCTTGCATGTAAGTGGAGACAAAGACCGGTTTAGACTACTTAATGATTACACGTCATCCACCTCTTTTACAAAATCTATTGATAAGTCATTATTCAATAATAAATTTCGGAGAAGTAGCAGTGTCAGTCCGATTAACACTATTTAATGATAATACGTCATCCACCTTTTTAACGTACTCTGCATCACCCTACAGCGCTCGTACACTTGGCATAATAGTCGTTTCCACAATATAGACATATACAGCGGCATTTATCCTAAACCCAGTTCTGATTAACTTACCTGGGTTAGCTGCCGATATCCAACCAAACATACCTAAACTTTCTTTTTAATTTCGCCTTCTTTTAGGGCATTTTTGACCTCCTATTTTGTAGTGTTTACAGTGGTTTACGAGACCCAATTTTTGCTGAGATATAAATATTGATATAAAGACATACAGTTATATTTACTAATTAAAAAAAAACATAACTTAAATTGTATTAATGAAATTAATTCCATCCAATAGGTCTCAAAGTATTAACCGCCGCTCACTTTTGCGTATAACGTGCCCATGAATAACTGCAAATGAAAGTCGACTCGGCCGACAAATGCAGTTTTGAATTTGTATTCATTTATGGAATCCTTTTCTGTAGATATTTATCTATTATTAATTATGTACAGATACGTATTAGTCATCATTTGCATATACATATATAGTCCAACCTGGATAAAAACTAATTTCAAAATAAAATAGGAAATAAAATATTTTATTTAAAAGAAGTATTTTTCCCAGGTCGCCAACACAAATCATACATTTTGTAGTAATGTAATTTTAAATTAATACTTTGCGCCTTGATATTAAATAAAACCAAAACATCTTTCGCGTATAAAGCTAAATGTTTAAATGCAGTTTTGACCTGAAGTTCTATTCATTTATCCAGTTTTTTTTCTGTAGGTATTTATCTATTATTAATTATTATAGATACATATTGCTCGTTATTTCCATATGTATAGTCAGACATGAGTGGAAATATTATTTTCAATATAAAATAGCAAATAAAATATTTAATTTCCAACTAGTATTTTTGTAGCATTTTGTAGTAATGTAATTTTAATCTAACGTTTTTAGGCCTTGATATGATTTGATTATATAAAACCAAAACGCCTTTTGCGTACAAAGTTAAATTTTAACAAAAATTCTCGCAACTAAAGGTCAGTTGTCCGTTCATATTTGAGGCGTGCCGCCGTTTAACAATTCTATCGATAACACAAACATGTTAAGATTTACGATTCCACACGAATCACCCACAGAGGAAAGATGTTACAAGTAGTGTTGCGTCGCACTTAAATACATGGAATATATCTACCTATTCATCCTTTTCTCAAGCGATTGTCTGTTTCTGTCAGACACACTGTTATAATGGCCGCAATTTATTATTTTCTCAAATGTTTACGGAAGCCTTTCTTGTAACTAGGTTCAACGCTTTAATTACATATATTTCATCGTAAGTGAAAAAAAAACTAATGGTACTGCTTCATGAAATAATTATCGAAAAACAATTTAACAAAAGTGAAAGAATACGCATCACTACGTATACGGTTTGTTAGATGGGCTGCATACCTCCAACGCCGCCTCGATTCGCATTTAATGATTAACTAGCTGTACATGTATGCACAGACCGCTCTTAATTACCGGATCGCCATTGTATATTAAGAAATAACAATAAAAAATTATTTTTGGTAAACTACACAGAAAACAAAATTTTCTACATATTCTTTTGTTAGTTATGACATTTTTAAAAGTATTTGATTTACATTATTCGGTTTTAGAGACTAATTTACTATGACAGAGTGCATTTCCAAAAGCTTCCTTTCTATGAACAATAATTCAGAAATAGGTGTTAGTGCGTAATTAAAGAAAACAATAAGTTGCCAGTCATATTTATTTCCGATCCGTGAAGCAAAATTGACTTAATTAAAATAATTTTAGATATAAAACCGGAAACACTAACAAAATAATGCTTACCTTTCGTCTTTAGCCAAATTGTTAGTATTATTAGGGCTATCACTTTTGAAACATCCTTTTCATCCTCTATTTCATTCAGCTTATCTTCAAATACATCGTTTTTCAACATTGTTTCCTCGGTTGGTTTTAGCTGTTCATCGACAGACATTGGTACATTATTATTTACTATTTGAATCGATGCATTCAACGAAGTTGGCGTCTTAAAAAATTTTGTTATTTTTTGCTCAGCTGAATCCGTTCTGACGTAATCTTTATCATAAACAGTTTTCGTTTTGTTGCTATTAGTTTTTGTTTCTGTTTCCACTATAGTCGTTGGTAATTTCGCCTAAAATTTCAATCACTAAATAAAAGAACAGTGTTCGATAGATATGTTTTAGTTGGATGTAATTGATTTGCGGTTATCTTATTGTCTTTTGGTACAAACAATTACCTAAACTGAAGATCTAACTTCAACGATTAACCCATCTTAATTACTTTCGACGTTTACTTAAAAATCATTTGTTCGTATTGTTATGCTCTTTCTTTTCAATGCCTTTTATAAGAAATTCAGCTTGCTACTGTGTTTATGATTAGGAAATAATATAATTTTAACATTAAATTCTTCTCTTTAACAATTAGAACATGCTGCAATAATAAATACAGAGGCATATCGAGTAGACTAGTAGTAGTAGAATAAGTAACAAATAGGATTGTTACAAATGTGATATTTTGATGACATATACAGGATGTGGATGTGGATTTTCTAAGACCAACATCAACAAAAGCTTAAGTCTAACACCATTTATTTTTACTCTTTGTTAACAAACAATCAAAAAATTCTCTGGATACATGTGGCTGTGTTAGACCCACCTAGAAATTTATGTCGCATTTTACTAACGTTCCCATCCGCATTACTATGAAAAAGAAGGCCGATACGGATCCAATGCAGATGTAACAAATCATTGGGTATGTTTCGCATTTACATAATCTGTGAACCGAGAGTGTACGTTGATTTATATATAAATATTTTATTGAGTAATTTATAACAAAGGCTAATATCCCAGAGCGTACTAATACGAGCCTAGTAAAATAATACACAATAGATCGCCAAACATTTATTTATAATTGATACCGCATTCTCAGTATTGTCAATGCTTTTTTCCAATCTTGTCGCGTTAGGTTATTTATTTTATTTTTTAAATGCGTCCATCACATTTTTACGTACGGCAAATAAAATAGTGGATAGGGTAGCTGTTCACACTATCGAATACATAATGCATAAATATTCGTGTCATGTTGCGCATCGTTTGCAATTAAATTTCAATGATATTTACTTAACCTCTTCAGGGATACTACCACATACGTATTTGTACTTTTAATTTTTTTGTTTTGGACAGATGAATTATATATATATATATATATATATATATATATTCTAATACTTAAACTATTTACATTTTTTCTTTACATATAAATAGTGTTTGATCTCAGTTTTATAGTAACAAATTTATTTACAATTTTTTTACTACTCTTTTCCAGTTGTCTCGCCCATTGCTCTTTGCCTCTAATTATTAATATTTCCTTTCTTTAAATCCCCTTTTTCTTTCTCCCGATTAGCTTTCTATATACCATTTTAGTCATTCTATGGTTATCGAATCTTTGTACACGTTGCCATTGTTATTTTTGTCTCTTTCTATAGTGCTTCTATTTCTCTATTTGCCCTCGCTTCACTTCAAAATCGCTGATTGCACTTCCCTTAATTCTCTTTTTCTCGCTCCTTCTATTCGAATATACTTTACGTTTGGCCCTGTTGAAACGCAAATTACGAAATAAAAATGAAAATTTGCAGAATGTATTCAATATCAATTTTTAAAAGTAGGTACATACAGAGGTTCTTTCTGAAGTGATGATACTCTTAAGAAGACTATACAATTATATTAGTGGCAGTAAGGGCTACGAGAAAGTACGAGCTCAAATAATAATAACAGAGAGAGAGAAAGACAAACAAACAATATATAAATATGACAATAACTGCGGGTATACTATCAAACAAACAAAACAAATAACAAATAAACAAGAAAGTTTAACAAAATCTTTGCTCAGAAATATATTAAAATAAATCAAATTTAAATTATATATTGTGCATCACGGTGACAGATAGTCAAAAGTGTAAATCGAAATATTGGTTTATGTTGTAGAAGGCATTGGTGGTATGTTTTTCACTTTTATTGAAAAAAAAAAATTGTTGGTAGATCTTTTATCTTATTAGGCAGGTGATTGTGCACTTTTATAATTAGCGTCATAACACTTCTATTAACTACAATTAATAATAAGATAATTATTTCTTATTCATCTCGTGTCGTACTGATGTTGATGAAGTCTTTCTTCAAAGAAGTTGTAATTTTCTTTTACAACCACACACGCCATGATATAGAGGGGCGTCAGTGTAAGTATTGATTTATTCTTAAGCAATGTCCTGCAACTATCACATTTCGTAAGATTAAAAAGACTTCTTATGCATGATTTTTGCAGTAGAAAAATTCTGCGCGCATCAACGGTGTACCCCAAAATATCACACCATACCTAAGTCGAGATTCAACATACGCATGATAGGCTAATAAGCCTGCCTTTTCATTTAGGTACTTTGTTTGCCACAACGCGTAATGCGTAATTGAAAGATGAAATTGTTGATGCTAAATGCTCTATATGTAGCTTCCAGTTTAATTTACTATTCATCAACAGTCAAAGAAACTTTACATTCTGTTCCGTGGTTAAGCTTTGATTCTCAAACTTCACTGTGATTGGATCTTTTTCGAAGTAAGATATATGCATAAGATGAGTTTTGTGTATGTTCAATTGTAAATTGTTTTCTTTGTACCAAGTATTTAATGTGTACAATGCTGTTGATATTTTCTGTGACAGATTCTAGATTTGTCTTTACTATTGTTAATGTATCAGCCAGCTTCGCAATCCTGGGCCATATATATGGCGCAGGATTGTTTAACGTGTTAGAACGCCTCCAAGTGACGTCAATGTGTCTGGTAAAGTATCGAAATGGATCACTTTTGATAGAAATATCAAAAAAGTAGTCGATCGCTTTTTTCGCTTGGCGGCGCTGGCCTTGAATATTTGTATATGTATCGTATATCCCTCGGCAATGTCCTACGCACAACCCTGAACCAGACTATTTAGCAACACTGTATGCTAATAGATTTTTATTTACATTAGGTTCGTATTAGATTAGGGCCAGAGTTTTGTTTGTAACGGTGAAAAATATCTTGAAGAACAAAATATATTTTTAATTTAGGACTAAGAAACGAAGTAGAAAGTTCTGATTATCTAAATGCCTATCTACTTAAAGTAATTGTATATAGATAGACAATAGAAAATATGCCATTACATTCGATAAGTAACGGCTTTCAAATCAAATACATACATATCTGAAGTTGAACTTGGCCGTTATAAAATATCAAAATTTTGTTAAAATTTAGTTTTGAAAGTAACTTCCATCATGTAATGTCAATTAAGGATGGAAGTTTAAGTCATAGTAATTCTCTATTGCTGCTTACTTAAATTTGCATTTCAACCAGAAGTTACTGCATGAGTTTAATATTGTACATAGCTAAAAGAATACAATTGAGGTTGTATTAACCTATATAAATACTTATTCTGGTTGATACAATAATAATATATAGCAAACAGTTTAAGCAAAACCGATTCATAAACTATCCTCTTACAAGAAAATACTGGTAAGTGTGTCTCGCCGATTTAAATGAAACTTTGTGGGTTTATAGACCGATGTAGTGTAAAAACAACAGTCATTTTCTTAGCTGCCCAATCTCGCATTAGCGAGGGTGCTCTAAACTTAACACTATCCTTCGCTGGTAGACTGAGTATCTCAGAAGCTATATGATAAATCAGAAAAAGTTAAGGGAAGGTTTAAACTGTTTTACATGCTCTTAACAATGATAAACATTTTCCCTATAATAAGATGGTGAGGGGTAACCTCCATAAACATATGTATGTATATCTGTTATAGGGAAAATATTCACATCGTCGTTAAGAGCATATACGAGGGATAAGCTGAAATTATTGAGAATAGAGAACACGGTTAATATTTTCTAGGATTTTATTTTAAATAAGCTCAAATTAATTCCCTTCAGCAATGATACATTTGATCATTATATCTTTCTACTATTTAAAAGCTCCCAACGAATATTATTTCGGAATACCTTCAAAATAAGCGTGAACTGCGGTATCAATCTCTTCTTTAGACGAAAACCTTCTACTTCGCAAATTTTGTTTAAGTTAATAAAATTGCCAAAACTGACACATTGCTAAATCAGGTGAGTTCGGCGGATGTTCTATTAGTTTTATATTCTTTTCAGCCAAAAACTGCAGCGTTGTCATGGTGGAGCATAATGCTCTGGTCTGAAATTCTATTGAACACTTCAGGCAAACATTGTTCAGTATACCACTTAGCTGTAACTGTGTTTTGTCCATCTAGCTTAATTGCATTTACTAAGGCCGTACTTCTGAAGAATACCGCATAAATAACCTTTTACATAGCTCGCTGCTTCTTAGTCATAGTAGGAGTTTCCCCATCTTCATGTATCCATACATAACTCTTTTGGGAGGTAAGGTCGAAAAGGGAAATATAAGTTTCGCCACCTGTCACTATTTTAGAAAAATTTGGTTCCCGCCATTATTTAATAAATTTAAAGTTTCATGGTGAATTCTCACGCTCTGATTTTTGGAAGTCAGAAAGGTGATGTGACACAAAACGACTTACCGCTTTTTTAAATGGAGGTGATCGTGTATAATTGTTTAAACAGCTGAGGATCCAATTTTCAGTTTACGTACTATTACCGCATAAGTGGCTTTATTGTCTTCTTCAATTATTTTTTTAACAGCAGCACGTCCTGCTCCTTTTTGATGCTGAACAGAATTACTTTCGCGTTAAAATTCCTTATACCATCGGTAAATTGTAGTCAAGGAAGGTGCTTATTCACTAAAAACTGAATCTAAACTCTCCTTGCACTCGTAAGCGCTTAAACCTCTTTTAAAATCATAGTAAATTATGATTCGAAAGTGCTCTCTGGCTAATTCCATTTTATTTTACTTTTCAAAAATAAGTAGCTGAGAGTTGTAACGAATGTAATTTCAACAACTGAACATCAAATGATAGATAAAAAGTTGCTCTAAGTAAACACTGTGAGATTGTTTTTCACAGTCTACTAGATTTTCTTATTCTCAATAAATTCATCTTCTCCTTTGTAAAACAGTTTAAATCTTGCCTTAACTTTCTTTTTATATTTCTGATAGTTTCTGAGTTATTCAGTCATACAGGAAAGGGCAGTTTTGAGCTTAGGGCGCTATATAGCCCGGTAATGTGAGACTGGGCAGCTAAAAATTGTTGTTGTTACACTACATCTGTCTATAAACCCACAAAGTTTCATTTCAATTAGTGAGACACACTTACTAGTGGTTTCTTGTTAGTGTTCATTATTAAATTTATAATAAATCTAACAGTACAGACCGACCAAAAGACTGTACTCCCTATTTTGGAGGTTTGTCGTCTTATGTATAATTTTAAATTCTCTCTTTGGATACTACGCCCTGTATCATTAATATGGTGACCTACGCTTGAGGATCCTAGTTTTCTATAGCGCTAACCAGCCATGTGCTCTTTGAATAGTCTCGATACGATGGTACACTGTGTCTGTCCGATATAAGAATAATTGCTTCCTCCGCATTCAATTTTGTAAATATTCGACTTTTCTTACGTACCTGTTTATTTCTTTCAAAATTCCTGTTAAGGATTTAAATACATCATTTTAAATAGACTCTTATATTAACAGTTTTTCTATATATTAATATTATTTATTTGTTTTAATTTCAATAGATGTTTTTATTTTGATCAATGTCAATGTTTTTAAAATTAATATTCATTTATGTTTATGTATGTACTAAATTTAGAATAGTTTTATGTTTCAACTTTTGTAAGTGCTTGTATTATGTATCAAACATTATCTAAATTCATCGCCGACAAACAATGAACGCTTTCGATAATGCGTACCGAAAATCCTTAACATACAGTAGACTCCCGTAAGTTCGGCCATCTCGGGACCGGACCCTAGGCCGAACTAACCGATGCTTATATAAAAATGCCCATTTATTGTTTGTATGGATCTAGCAAAAACAAAACACTTGTACATTAAGTAGAAGACAACACAGAGGAATACTCTGACATATTTAACACATATGAAAAGATAGAACGTTACAAAAATACTATAAAACAATACTTACAGAACACTAGGCCTAATAAAATTTAAAAATATTATTGCACATTGGTGATTTGGTTTCTTAAACACTTAAAAAGTCAGTAATTTTTTTCTGAATTTTCTTTTCTAATGATTTTTGATGTGCAAAGTCACGCCACTTTTTAATAATCATTACATCGATGGCAGTTGCTTCTTTTTGCTGTTCGACGTAGGTAGCTGCCAGTTGCAAAGCTGCTTTGCCTTCAGCGTGGCTCATTTTATTTTCTTCATCTTCTTCTTCATTCTCAGCAGCATCTGTGTCGTTATCCTTCTCATTTTCTTGGCGAATGACACACTCGGCGATTTCGTCGTCGTTCAAAACCTCGGTGTGTAGCTCCTTTTCAAAGTTGATCCACTCCAAAACATCTTCTTCGACAATGGGACCACAGTTCGGTAGTTGCTGAAGGTCGTGCAATAGAGCTGCATTGTCATCAGGTTCGTTAACAAGAATGTTGTTTGGCTCATCTGCTGTTGTGTTTGCTTGGTCAATCTTATCTTCTATATTTGGCCAAAGTTTTTTCCAAGACTTTTCAAACGTCGACGGTGGTATTTCGTCGTATGCCTTGGCCGACATGTATACAACATCCTTCATATTAACTGACTTCAGCACTTTTAAGAGGTCTAAGTGTCATCAGCCTCCAGTTTGGAAAGAACTTCAGAAAGCAGTTTTCGGCGATACTTTCTCTTGAAGCATTCAATGACCCCTTGGTCCATTGGCTGTTGAAGACTGGTTACATTGGGTGGCAGGAACAGCAGTTTAATTTCTTTTTCATCGTCACACTGAAGACCTTCCTGGTGAGTAGGCGCGTTGTCAAGCAGTAGAAGTGCTTTGATGGGCAGATTTAATTTTGTCAAATGGTTTTTCACTTTCGGAACAAATTCGCACACAAACCATTCCCTGAACAAATATGTGTCCATCCATGCTGATTTCTGTGACCGATAATACACTGGTAGAGTTTCCATGTTTATGTTCTTATACGCTCTCGGTTTTGCTGCTGTGCCAATGACAAATAGGGGTATCTTGTGGGTCCCCGAGGCATTTGAACACAAGGCGACCGTTATCCTCTCTTTGCTGACTTTAAATCCTGCCGCAGATGTTTCTTGTGGGGTGGCAAAGGTTTTTCTGGGCAGAAGTTTAACATTTAACCCAGTTTCGTCGATGTTGTAGATTTGCTCTGGACTCAAGTTTTGGTCGCCAATGATTTTTAAAAATTTTGCAGAAAAATTTTTGTCCGCTGTTGGGTCTGCTGACAGCTTCTCGCCACAAACTCCAATAAAATGGACCCCGTGTCTCTTTTTCCATCGGGAGAGCCATCCCTCACTAGCCGAGAACGCCTCTTCTGGTTGAAGCTTTAAGTGCAAGATCATAGCCTTCTCTTTTAGGATTGGTCCACTTAACGGGGTTCCTCGTCTTCGTTCTTGAACGAACCACAACCACAGAGCATCTTCCACCAATTCGTGTTTTGCTTTTCTCAGTGTGCAACGCTTTTGTAGAACTTTTTCAGTTTCAATCTGTATACAAAAGTCTTCGATAGTTTTTCTATTGCGCCGCCAGTCGTTGATTGTACTCTTGCCCACGTTTAAATCTCTGCAAATACTTTGCACGGATTCTCCTTTGTCCAATCTTTCCAGAGCTTGTAGTCTCTGTTCCATTGACTTGTACTTACGTTTACGCGTTTCACTCATTTTAAAAACAGTTTAATGCACGACGCGAAACAGTTATTGTCCAAACACACAACAAGTATACTGTCTATATAAACAGTAAAAATCGCAAGTGAAACAAGAATCACTGACTGTGGGCCTGCCGTAAAGATGAGCGCTTTACGACTGCACAGTATGAATACAAGACGCAAACTGAGTAACTAATGAACTAAACAAAGAATACAATACTGTAAACAAGTTGAGACTTGCTGCGTGTTCGCGTCTGGCTGGCGCTCGCCAAGTGTGTGACTAATACTCAGAGAGCCGGCCGGACTAAGCGGAGACCGAACTAACCGAGGCCGAACTAACGGGAGTCTACTGTACAGATAAAAGAAACTTCGCCGATCGGCTCCAGTACGAACGTACAGAGAGTTATTCATCAAGCGTCGACTACATACATGTGGCCCATTACGTAGGCTACGAGTCGAAAAGGGCCGACCGGCTCCTTGAGTAACGTTCCCTGGAATTGTCGCTTACTTAGGTGAGGCCAGCGCGTTAGAAGAAAGCAATATCAGAAATTTAGCATGAAACCATATCACCCGAATGTCGTCTAGAACTGACCCGCCTCACCGACGACGTTCGTAGCTTTCTTTGTAAACCGCTGCTATGTACGAGATGTACAAAAATATTAGGGCCGACCGTCCCTAGGTTTAAAAGCAGAGACAGATCATTCGATCTTTGAATACATAGATGCATAGAATATGAAACGTTTAGTCACAAACGTGTGTTAAGTGGGAAACACAAGTACAATTCTATGTCATATCAGAAAATGAAGACACAAATAGAATACACGCCAAGTGCGTGATATTGAATATAATATAAGTGAGTTGCGAACATTGTGTAAAAAAAAAAAAAAAATTGACCTTGAAACAATATATATATAGATATACGTATTTTTATAATTATTTTATTGCCTAGTAAATATCAATATGATCTGTCTAAATGTCTGTCTAAATGTGTTATATATTATATGTCTATCTAAATGTCTTTTATTGTGAAAATATGTCAATCTATCTGTTCAAATAAACCGGCATGAAAACAGAAAAGCCTGTTTTCTTATTTTATATCCCCATGCAAACGGGTAACTGTTTGGTGCTCTCTCCAAACCAGGAGACCGTAACAATTCCTAATAGGTAGTTTTAACATACTTTTTGATATAAAGCAAGTGATCATGTTGTACATGCTAAAAACAAGATTTATGCTTTTCGATTTTCCATAGACGGGTGCTTTTATAACACTTTTGTAGCGCGTTTGTATCGCAACTAAGGTCGATGAAGTCTGTCTATCTGTCTCTTAATTTGAATTCTAATAAGTATTTTGTCGACATCTCTAGCCAAGTAACCACTGTAAACTGCCTTTCTTTTTATTTGAGCGCAGTATCAAATCAATTTTGATTGAACGGAAAATTTGCCTAGCGATTCTCGAAGAAATTTATTGACATTTTTTGTTGCACAGTAGTTTGAGTTTGTTCCATAGCGGTTCTCTCTGCATTAGCGAAAAATATTTGAGACAGTCATGGTCGACAGAACAGAAAAAGATAATTGTAAATTTTTAAAAAATTATATTGAACAATGCCGCTGTCCACACTGCTGCAGAGGAGATTAGCAAAAGTAACAAAGGACACAGTGAAGCAATATCAGAACGGATTTAAACAAGGAAAATCACGATAGATGCAATACATACAATAAAACAACTAGTGGAAAAGGCTCAGCATTACAAAATAAAAATAGAATTGCTTTACATAGATTTCCAGCAAGCTTTCGATAGCATTAATAGAAACGAACTAAAAAGAGCGCTAAAGGAGCTGGGTATAGCCGCAAAATTGAGGAGGTTAATAATGATGACAAGGGAAAAAACAACGCGGAAAGGGGAGACAGAAGAGTTTGCTTTCAATAAAGGAGTAAGGCAAGGAGACGCACTATCAGCAACCCTATTTAACCTGGCTCTACAATATGTACTCCGAAGGATAAAGAAGGGGACAGTAAGGACAAGAGGAGAACAGATAGTTGCATACGCTGATGATATTACATTAATAACAAAAAACAGGAGTAAAATGAAGGAGATACTGGAAGAAATAGTCACAGAGGGAGCAAAAATGGGATTGAAAATCAAAGAAGAGAAAACCAAAATAATGAGACTAGATAGAAAATGCGAAAAGAAGAAAATCCAAATACGAAAGTATGCTTTTGAGGAGGTGGAAAGATTCAAATACCTGGGAGTGACAATCACCAATAAGTGCGAGCGTGAAGCAGAAATCAAAGAGAAGATAATCACAACACAAAGGATTTTCTATGGAAATAAAAAGCTATTAAAAAGTAAGACATTAAGCAAAAACAGCAAACTGCAGATCTATAAAACAATAATTAAACCAACACTGCTGTATGCCACAGAAATGCTTTCCATTACAAAGAAGGACGAGGAGGACCTAAGAATAGTGGAGAGAAAAAGTAATGAGAACTATCTTGGGACCAATTAGACTAAGCGAGAATGAATACAGAAGAAGAACAAACGATAATTGGCACAAGAAATAGAAATAGATGTCGTGAGAAAAATTAAGCAATCAAGAGCAAGGTGGCTCGGTCATGTATGTAGAGCGGGCGCAGGAGCAGTAATATATAACGTGACAGAGTGGAAGCCGGGATGCAGAAGAAGGAGAGGAAGACCGAAGAGTACATGGCTGAAGGAAGTGGAGCAGGATATACGAACGACCGGACACATGATTTGGCAACAAAAAACGAAAAACAGAAAACTATGGAAGAAATTATGTGAAAGCAGATAATCAGAAGGGGCTGATCTCCCAAATTGTAATGATCTAGAGATCCGAATAGGAGGCTCAACCTCTTCGGGGGTGTATAGCCACAATAATAATAATATTAAACAAAACAACCTAGAAAAAGATTAGAGGCTGAGAAGCTTGTGTCTTGTTACCCAAATTTATTAAAAAACCGTAAATGGACATCTATTAAGGAAGTGGTGTATAATATTTACACTATAAAAATAAAAATTTAATTCGAATTAAGAAAATTAGAGACTATTAATAATTTGTTTTAAGTTGTAAAATTGTGTATTTGGAAATACTTTATTTTTACTATTAAATTTTTTATTACGTATTTACCTCATTTTGTTGTCATATCTACTTCTTATAAAGACTGTCAATTTTAAATTATTATATTTTTCATAAATTTTTCAAAATATTGCTTTGGTTAAGGTTGGGTCTCCATTAAGTTTTCACTTAACTTCGCGCCGGTTGGCAGAAGTATTGTAGATGAAAATCGTAAAGATGGTCGATAAACCTGGCAACACTGGATTGGTTTAGAATAGTCAATGAATGTACCGATTCATGTATAATTTGGCTCAAGATTACTATAAGGATGGTTTGGTTCAGGATTATGCTATTTATATACAGAAATAGCGTTATATACATCTTTTCAATTTTAGGAAATTTTAAATGTATATACATTCACAAGGCCAACTGAGGCTCTAGTATACTGATATATATTTCTGACAGAGTGGCTATCTTTATTATTTAAGCATGGTTTAGAATTGTATGAATCTTCATCTGGTTTAACACTGATAGAAAGATTACAGTGTCCCCGGATTGACGACTTCAGTATAGAATATAATTGATCAAAAATGTTGGAATCTCGCTTTAATGTTTCGGGATGCCGCCCTGCTTAGTCTAAAAAGAATTTCAAGCCAATTTTTTGCTTTTTAGGAATCAAGGCCGTCATTACAATTGGGGAAAAAACGTTTTCTGTTCAAGTAAAGCACCATTTCGGTCAATAATATGGCAAAATGTTTTTGCGGAAAGTTGTTCAGAATATGAAATTATGACTCTATGCAAAATTTCACAAATATCGAACTACTTTGACTAAATCACTATTTGTTTCTAATAAAGTATTGTATCAAAAAAAAATACATAACAATTACTCAATTTGAATTTCTCAAGGATCAGCACAATCTATTTTGAAACATTTTTTTAAGATTTGATTTTACTAGATAAATCATGTTTTATTTATACAGTAGAAGCCGCTTATTATAATCACGGTTAATGTTATCAAACGGTTATTGTTATCGAAAACCGTTGGTCCCAAATCACTCTATTTAAAACTCATTGAAAGAAAGCCGCATATTGTAATCAAAAGCCGCTTAATGTTATTAGTTATGAATAGTATCCTTTGTCGGAAAGTTTCTTCAGGCGACGGTGTCTGCAGCGCAACTCCTTTGAACGAGCCGCTTTTTTCTCGCCGATTTCAATTAAAACTCTCATATCGCATATTACAATCTAACGAATTGTTATTTCTATATTATGAAGAGGTCATCTTTTTTTTGATGTACTTTATGTATAAAAGGTCCGTTCGTTTAAATGATATTCAGTTTCTCCTATACTCTTCTACGAACTCACGTTCTACAGGCTTGTGTACGGGTAAATTATTGAAATTTCGCATAAACCACCGTGGTCATGGCAGAAGTGAATAAAAAACGTCGCGATCTATCGAACGAAGAAAAACGACAAATTCTCGATAACTTCGGTAAACTTCCGAAAATGAGTCAAAGGAATGCTGCGGTACAATTAAAAATTTCGCAACCGCTGTTGTGTAAAATTTTAAAAAATCGTACAGAAATAGAAACGTGTGCGCGTTCGAATGAAAACATAAAACGAAAAAGGGAAAGATCTGGAAAAGGATAATCAAGTTGAATCAGCTTTAAAAATTTGGTTTACAAATGTTCGCGAAAAAATGCCTCTGTGAATGGTCCTATCATGCGTCAAAAAGCAGAAGATATAGCCAAAACTATGGGGAAAGAAAATTTCATTGCAACAGACGGATGGTTCAATCGGTGGAAAAAGCGAGAAAACATCGTTTATAGACCTCTGCACGGTGAAGAAAAAGTGCTGATTCGTTAGCAGCCGCTGACTGGATGCGTTCGGAATGGCCAGAAATTATTGCAAAATATCCGCCTCGGGACATCTACAATGCAGATGAAACAGGACTCTACTTTCGCGCGATGCCTAATCATACTTATTTGTTCAAAAACGATAAAGTAAGAGGTTGCTTATCTTCGAAAGAACGAGTAACAGTGTTATGTTCTGTTAATATGGAAGGTGAAAAGGAAGAACTTCTAGTGATAGGAAAAGTAAGAATCCTCGGTGTTTTAAAGGTGTTAAAACTTTGCCCGTGGAGTATTTTGCTAATGCGAATGCTTGGATGACAAGTGTCTTGTTCAGCGAGTGGTTACTCAGGTGGGACAAAAATTGAAACGCCAAATCGTCTTATTAGTAGACAATTGTACTGCGCACAAAGTGAATGCAGTTTTGACGAACATCCAACTTATTTTCTTACCTGCGAACACTACGGCATTGATACAACCATGTGATCAAGGAATCATTCGAACATTCAAAGAATACTATCAAGGGCAAATTCGAGCCCAAATTATACAAGAACTTGATGAGAATCGAGATGCACCTACTGCAGATGCGATAGCAAAAAAATCAGTCTTCTAGATGCGCTGCATTTGCTGGTGAAGTCATGGAGGCAAGTTCAACCAGAAACGATCCGAAACTGTTTTCGAAAAGGAGGTTTTTCCAAAACTGGTGATGAAGAACCTGATCTCCATGAAACGTGCGCTGACATTTTAGAAGGTATGAAAAAAGAACTTGTTTTGTACATCTAACTAATATTTTTTTATTTTTTTGTAGTTCAAGGTCTGTCCAAAAGCGAATTTTCCGATTGGGTGGATATCGACAATGATGTTCAAACAGCTGCCACAATGACTATATCAGACATTTGTCGGGAAGTTGTGGATCAATCGTCCGAAGGAAGTAATCTTGAATTACCCGAAGTAGGAGAAGAAGAAGAAGAGGAAATGTCTGAAGAGCCGCCAACTAATGGCCAGATGCAAGAAGCGTTAAATATTCTCCGACGTGGTGTACAATTCCGAGAAAGTAATTTTGATAGATATTATGATTTTGAAATATACATACAAAATCTTATTAATAAAAATAAACGTCAAACGACGATCGACCAGTTTTTCGAATGAAATCGTAAAGTCTAAATAAATGTACCTACGTATTGTATCGATGATAAAAAATAAACAAATTTGGTAAAATATTAAAAATTGTTGATTAATCGTTAATTTTTCCCTTGAATTTTATTTGTAAGTCGTTAAATAATTTGATTACATACATACATATTTATTATTGACTACATCAGCATAGAAAAATACATTTATATTTACCTTCCGCTTACTGTTATCATTCGGTTAATGTTATCAAAAAGGGTTTGTTCCAAATTGATCACAATAAGCGGCTTCTACTGTATATCATAAATATACATTGTAAGACTTCCACCGAATCTTACGTGTCAGTTGATCGGATGAAGACTCCTTCTAATCACCTCTAATTAAACACGAAAACAAAGTAAATCGTTTATTCACCGACGCCATTCTATTCTTCCTCTTCCCCTAAATTCCCCATCCGACTTCGGACAATCAAAAAGGCGCCAAATTTGAAATGTATAAATGACAATATATTTCATATTATTATATATATTAAATATATATTAAATATATATTTATAAATATCCGATATTGGAAATATTCCGCTAATGTGAACACAAAATTATACGGAACGCTCGATAACGTAGAAAACGTTCGATAATTCGATAATGCAGACGTAGACAGATCTACGAAGGGGCTGATCAACGCAGATCGGATTTTATCGGGACGAATCGAGTGTGTATATGTATATGTCTTCGCAATTTCCAATCGCCTACGAATAACGTCGAGCGTTACAAGTGCATGACAAGTTCCCCCATTTATGTAGCATATATTCATATTTGAACTTAAGAAGGCGACTTATGTGGTGGGGATTGGGTTTTTCGATGGGAAAAAGTGATAGTTCTGTTAGTTATCAACAGATGCCCCATCTGGTACGTAATCTACCCATAAATATAAGAGATATAACGTGCAATAGCTATGTTTGCAACGCGTAGAAAGTCTAACAAGGGGAGCATCAAGGTTGTGAATAACGGATTTTGATGGGTCTCGAATATATTACAAAGGGATCTTCCCTGAGTTCCTTCCTACCAGCTTTTGTAGACATTCGCCCTAGTTATCGAGAAAATTGCAAAGTTTTCCTGACGTACTTTGTATACCGTTAATGTTAATAATTTTCTAAGTAAGTGAGTACAGCGCAGTGGGTAAGATCTAGGCCTACAATGCTCGCGATTTGTGTTCAAGTCCTGCTCTTGTAGTTTTCTTTTCTTAATCTCATTGCATATGATATTAACAAATATATATTTCATGCAAAATTGTTCCAAAATATTTGTCGCCATACTAATTTTATTAATAAAATGAATCGGAAGCAAATGTGCATTATGGTGCGTATTTTAAATTAGCCACTAGTGATAAAACGATTTAATTATAAGATTTGACTGTGAAATTTAAAACACACACCATGATGCACATTTGCTTCCGATTAATTATATTAATAAAATTAGTATGGCGAAAAATATGTTGGAACAATTTTGCATGAAATTAAATATATTTGTTAATATCATATGCAATGAGATTGAGAAAAACAAACTACAAGAGAACTTGAACACGAATCGCCAGCGCAGTAGACCTAGAACTTATGGTTAGCCACTACACTATACTCACTTCTTTAGAAAATTATTAACATTAACGGTATACAAAGTACGTCAGGCAGACGGTTGCAATTTTCTCGAGAACTAGGGAGAATGGCAACAAAAGCTGGTAGCAAAGTACTCGGGTGAGATCCCTCTGTAATATATTCGAGACCCACCAAAATCCGTTATTCACAATCTTGACGTTCCCCTTGTAAGTGAAACAGAATACAAGTATCATCTCACTCTTTGAAAGTGAGTAAGATTACATTCAAATTTTAGCGGCATTCGGGAATGTTATTTTCCTGTAACTTGAATAATGTGACCTCAATTTATACATTTTGATAACATTTTACATCTGTCTTTTCTATCAACTGGCTAATTTTGAATCGAAATGTTAACGGTGAATAATGTTAAATTTGTTTTGAATTGATTTCCATTTCTTAGATTGAAAATTTAAAATTGTTTCTAGGTGTTATAACTTCTTCTTCTTAATCTTTTACCCTTTCTACCTTTCGGTGTAAGGGTTCGAGCCACCGAGCCGTATATGTACACGCATATACCGTACCGCTCCTGGCCCACCCAGTGGCATTTCCTTCAGTTTCGCAGCTTATTAGAGGTCTAAATTTGCAATGTTTGGAACAAGTTTTCTCAGAGTATACGACACTTTCGGTTTGTTAACGATTTTATTAAAAAGAATGCTCAAATTTCCAGTTTTTTATCCTACAAATTAGTGCCGTTTTCGACAGTGGTGCCATCTGTTGACTATGAACTGTCAAGTCGCCCTCTTAATTGTGTACATTCCCGGTATAACTCATTGCTATGACAATCACAGATGCTCTGTTGCGTATATATATATATATATGTACATATGTAGATCTGATTTTGCTAAAGTAGTCATAGTATAGTTTCTTCGTCAGTGGCTGATTTCGGTCGTCCTGTTCTTGGCAAATACTTAAGGTTATGATTTGTTTCATATCGTTTAACAGTCCTACATACCGTAGACTTACTAACTGATCGATTTGGATAATTAAATAAAATACGAACTTTGTCACATGTTTGTTGTCTATCACCATACCCGCGCGTTATCAAAATCTCAATCCTTTCACCATCACTAAGATTCATAGCCATATTTGCAGTCAGTTTTGATAAATTTAACACACGTTGACTTGTCAAATAATTTGCCATAGCAACTAACATGTCAATGTTTTCAAAGGTAATGCGATTAGCTACAAGTATTTTTTATTTTAATTTTTTTATCACTTTTTGAATAAAACAAAAACCTTATTTATAAAATTTCTTATGTAGTTTATTATTCTGCGTCCGATAACAATAAAATATACAGGGTGCTCCATTTAAAAACAAAAAGTTAAGGTCATTTCCGGCTAAACCGGAAATCGAAAAAGAAGATATGAAATGCATTAATATTTGTTATATAAGCACACTAATTATTAAAAAAATTGCTTCATAAACAACGGAGATAATCGACCGTTCCGAGACTTTTTACTTACCCTGTATATACAGGGTGTCCCAGATTTCACTCCCCAGGCTTGTAACTTCGTTATTGTTAACAATACATAAAACGAAGTATATATATATATTCTTTAATGGGAGGAATTTCTCTATACGATAGGAAAAACCAATTTACAAAAAGTGCGTTAGTGTAATGACAACTATATTCAACTTTTTTTTTCAAATAGCACAGTATACTTTTTTTTTTTTTAATATTCAGATGGTAGCTTTTATTCTCTTTACAGAAATATAAATTAATATGGGCCTTACATGGGAAAATTTTCGAAAAAAACTTGACCTAAAGTTTGCCATGCAAAAAATTGTGGTTTATAGTGTTTATCTAGTAGGCGATGAAATCAACAGCTTTCCACAAACAAAAATGTGTTTTTATTCGAATAGCAATTAATTAACTAATAATTACAAAACTAATGAGCAATAATTACAAATTATTATAAAAATTGTTCAAAATTGCTTCCATTATTAGAGCATATCTCTAGACGATGCAGAAAATGTTTGTTTGTCGCTTTTAATAAAGTGTGCATGGAAATGTTTGCACACTCCTCTCTTATTCTGCCTTTTAGGTCATCCACATTTATGACGGCTACCTTATAAACACGTTCCTTCAAGTAACGCCACAGAAAATAGTCCAAGGGCGTGAGGTCGGGAGAGCGAGCTGGCCATGCCACCGGGCCATGTGTTCCCATCCATCGTTGAGGAAAATTAGTGTCCAAATAATTTCGTACGATCGCACTGTTGTGTGCTGGAGCACCATCTTGTTGGTAGAACATATTTTGTCTTATATGAAGAGGTACATTTGCCATAAGTTCTGGCAATATCTCTTCTAGAAAATGTAAATAGCGATTGCCAGTTAGTGTCCCATCGTAAAAATGTGGCCCTATTAAACGCCCATCAAGAATTCCACACCAAACATTTATTGAAAAACGCATTGATTATTCGTTTCTCTCAGCCAGTGTGGCTGTTCTGTGGACCAGTATCTGCAATTTTGTGTTGAAACCAATCCATTGTTATGGAATCTACTTTCGTCAGACCACATTATTTGTCTCAAAGGTCTCATCAGGTTGGTGATCATACTGCACTAGAACCCATGCAATGAAGCTTATGTATGCGCTTAAATATGTATGCTTTATAATGATTTCGTTTTGAAATACGTTGCACTGACGATTTTGAAATATTACACTTTGCGGCTATTTCTCTTAAGGAAGATGTAGGATTGACCTCCGTATAAGCAAGAACAGCTACCGTATGTCCTTCATCAGCAGCATGTATGTTCCTAGGAAGCGGTATACTTTTATTTATTACAACAGATCCATGCTCCCTAAGATTGGTTTCCAAATTTTTAAACGTTTTATGATCAGGATGTCTTCTCTCAGGATATTGCTCGCAATATCTTCTAGCTGCCTCCCTCGAATTACTTCCACACAAACCATACACTAACATCATATCGCACTTTTCGGCATTCGAATAATTCATATTCTATCAAAATACAAGGAATAATAATAACTTCAATGAATTTAACAACATAAAGTGACAGAATTTTGTTTAGAAAACAATTGAAAATCAGCATGCTATTCGTCCGAATAGCACATGTGCCTACCTACTTGATATTTTCTTTGTTAACGACAGTTGATAAAATATTTAATAGCTTTTATCTCGATAATTTTATAAGTGCCATTGTTAAATAATTTGATTTGAACTGTATATAACTTCAAGTGAAAATTTATTCAAAGATGCGTTTTTTTAATAAATGCCTTTTATAAATGTGGATACATTAAAAATAAAGCTTTGTATTTATTAGATGTAGTTGATAGCATACATTTACTTGCTATTCGAATAAAAACAAATTTTTGTTTGTAGAAAGCTGTTGATTTCATCGCCTACTAGATAAACACTATAAACCACAATTTTTTGCATTGCAAACTTTAGGTCAAGTCTTTTTCGAAAATTTTCCCATGTAAGGTCCATATTAATTTATATGGCTGTAAAGAGAATAAAAGGTACCATCTGAATATTAAAAAAGTATACTGTGCTATTTGAAAAAAAAAGTTGAATATAGCTGTCATTACACTAACGCACTTTTTGTAAATTGGTTTTTCCTATCGTATAGAGAATTTCCTCCCATTTAAGAATATATATACTTTGTTTTATGTATTGTTAACAATAACGAAGTTACAAGCCTGGGGAGTGAAGTCTGGGACATCCTGTATATATGCATATTTTACTGAGAATTCAGATATTTAGATTATTATATATTTATATTAACAAGATTGCACCGTCTTAGCTCTCAATTAATGATATCATAAAAGGCGTGAATTATAACAAATTAACAAGATTTTAGAAATATAGTTGGAACTTCTATCTCAATCTACCTTCAACGAAGTAAAATCGTACTTAAATTACTTTTTTGTCTTGCCATTTTTCGGTCGTCAACCAAACATACCCTCATTCTTTTCGGGAACCAGGACTACACTCCATTATTTCTCCGTTGTCCAAATAACTAACTGTTTACTATTTATCACGGATAAAACTTCATCATGGCGTGACATTGTTACAGAGATCTATATTGTTGATGCCGCGTATCCTGGGTTTTTATATCCAGTGGTTATTAGGAATTCTTGTGATGTAAAAGTGTTGAATGTGTGTGTTTAAATGGTTACATTGCTTTCTATCTTTTAATCGATGCTTTTTATAATAATTGATAATTTTATTTCTAGTTACATTTTTTTCTTCGATTAAACGTCTCTGGCCAAGATAATGCCAGATAATGCGGTCCGCGAGCGTGTAAGAAACCGTATTTGAAAACGGGCGCGCTGCAACAAGCCGCGCGCGCACACACGTGTCACGACGACCGATTCGGTCTATCTCGGCTGTGATCGGCCGCCGCGCCGAGTGCCGTACCCAATCGCTTTATTGCCCTTGCGCATTACGTATGTACATACGTTTTCTTCTGGCTTGTTCCAGAAAGTTCTATCGCTCGAAAACACAGCTGACGCTACGTGAACATTCTACAAAAGAACTGTAGAGAAATCACATTTCCGTATATAAGCCAAGACCGCTCGGTAGAATTCAGTAAGTTGCTATCCAATTGCGAGTTAAGTTGCGCAGTTATTGTTACAACACGTAACAGTACTTATTGTTATAAATAATAAAGTTTTCAACATGTCTAAGAGAGTAGAGGAGTAAGAGCAAACTCGATGACTAGATGAGCATCGTATCTTTCCAGAAAAGTGGGAATTAGAGTTTCTTTTTGCTGTGAAGTAAAAGACAAAATTATTTGCTTGATTTGTAACAGTACAGTCGGTGTCTCATATAAAACGTCACTATGGTTGTCATAAAACTAAGTTTGACCAGTATACAGCCATGATTAGAAACGGAAAGTTAAATGAGTTAAAGTCACGGTTAAGAAATCAATAGCTTATGTTTACACGTCCAAAGCAGGAGAATGAATCTGCTGTTCAAGCGAGTTACATAATGTTGGATTTGATCGCCAACCACTCAACCACTCACTATTTGTTGAAGGTGAATTTATAAAAAAGTGCCTTATAAGGCCGCAGAAATCGTAAGTCTTGGGACTGTGAAGATTTTTCAAAATATATCCTTGTCCCGGAATACTGTCACTGAAAGAGCCAATATAAGTAATCAGATAAAAACAAAATCAGACTCTTTCATTGCATTTTCTGTTGCCTGTGACGAAAGTACAGATGTGTGTGGTGTGGCGCAACTCGCTGTTTTTCTTCTTCGATATCAACATTTATGAAGAATTACTGGAATTAGTACCATTGCAAGATACAACAATTGGAGAGGATATTTTTAATGCTGTTTACGGACTTTTGCAAAAGTACAATTTAGATTTGCCAAAACTGTATTCCGTTGCAACAGACGGAGCTCTTTCAATGACTGGAGTAAATGGCTTCATTAAAATATTACAGACAAAGATCAAACCAGATTTTCATCATGTGCATGGTATAATCCATCAATAAATTGTATGCTCGAGAGTGATTAAGTTGAAAAGCGTTTCAAAATCGGTGAAAAAATTATAGACCTCATAAGGCCACGTGGCTAGTGATGGGAAAAACCGTTCTTTTAAAATAACAGTTGCAGCCGTTATCGTTATTTTAAAATGACGGTTGCAATATAACAGGTTATCATTATTTCGTAGTCGACAGTTCTAGTTGATAACGCATCATGATTCCACATAGCAAATGTTATCAATAAAATATGTCACCCAGCTGAGTCAGTGTTTACGTTGTGTCACGTTCGAGTCTTAATGATGCTGGACTAAACGAATAAGAAGACATTCTTTAAAAAGCCTCCGTTGCTTATGCTTGATCTTTATTTATAATTGTAATTAGAATTGTTATTTTGTTCCATATAATATAACGGTTTTATTTGTAGTTTTCATAAATATTCTTTTATATAACATCGTTCTTTTATTTTACATTTGATAATTTCAATGCATACAATTATTTAGAAAATATTTCCGCAATAAAAGTCCGACTCAATTTTGACCACCGCCGTTATTAGCGTCCAAGAGAATATGTAGGTACGTGATAAGTTATTTTCCTAATGGAGTTAGTAACGTTATCCATGGAAATAATAATAATATCTTTATTCACCCTTCTGCATTACTTGGGTCAAGTTGACCCAATTTTATTTTTAAACTTACTTTTTTTACTCGAATGATACAGGTTCGTCACGAAATTTTTATTTGTCCTAAACGGCAATTGCCACTTAGTAACAAAATAATAAAAAAGTTTTTTGTTTTCCGTCTATATAATTTTTTTATTTACATGCACTTATAGTCTTATTGGGTCAATTTAACCCAACATAACTTTTGGTTTGCAAAATGAAAAATTTGTCGTTTTTTTAGTTTCGCTTGCATATTTATATGGTAACTTCAAATAGCCTCATATTGATGTTGCAACATTTAAATTTGAATAGAAAATAGAATAGTGGCTTATAAGTTTTACTATATTTTGCGAAATGGCACAGAAAAGAAAAGTAAGTTTTGTGAAGTGAATTTTCAAGTATATACCTATATAGTTCACACATGATCATATGTCATTGCGACGAAAATTTCGAACCTGATGAAGAAAACGATTCATATTCTTCTTCAGACATAAGCATAAATAGTGTAACATTTGAAGATACAGCCATAGAAGACTCTAATAGTCCCTCGTTATATTTGTCCAAAGAAAAAGTATTCTTTGGCAAGGCCAGCCACCTTGTCAAACAGGAGAGGAGAACATCAAAAAATCTCATAATGAAAAACAAGCTGGGACCAACCAGAAGTGCTACTTCCAAGGTTACAGACATAAAATTAATTTGAGCTATTTATATCTCAAAGTATAAAAAGTATTGTGTTGTAGTCGACTAATCTAAAGGGATTGGAAGTTTACGGAAGTAGTAAAGTAAATTTCAAACGACGACTATACCTAGTAGGACTCGCAGAGCAGATGATAAACCAACATATTTTACGAAGGACAACAAAACCCATGGATTGATAGCAAGAAATTTGGTTGAAAATATGCAACAACCGCAGTGCTCAATTCGTGTTGAGCAGATTCCAGGGACATCGTCTGCTATAAAGAATTGGGCTTCAAGCAAAAGGCAACGTTGTTTCTTTTGTCCACATGGCAAAAACTGGAACAAATATTCTAATACATGTGATTATTGTAAGAAATTTGTTTGTCAAAACCACAAAATTACACTATGTGTAAACTGTGAAGATAATATCACATAATTTTTAAAATTAATTTGAATTTTTTTAATTTTAAAAGCTTACTAATGAAATTAAATCTATGAAACTACCAAAAACTTTAACATTAGTCACCCTGAAAGAGGATTTTTAGTTTGTTTTTATATATTATTTTTCTGAATATTAAAAATACATCTTCTTTCACAAATACTTCTGTTTTTACTCATATTTTAATAGCTGGATCAAATTGACCCAAAAGGACCAAAGGTGGGTACAGGTTTGAAGGAATGCAGGAGGGTTAAGCTAATTGGCTTTGATAAACGGGGGCTTCGACCAGACGATTGTATCGCAACAGTTGGCAACACCTCAACTGCGTAAGTACGGTGGAGACAGTCCGAAAAGAACCCTTATTTTCCCAGCGAGATAACAGTTGCAACCGTTACTGGATACAAAACCATTCTGAAATAACAGATAGTTCACTAACGACCCATGTGTCAGCTGCTAGCCTATGTAGGGGAAACAACGCAGTGCTCCCACAAACACTGTGCCGAAACTGCTAGGCTGTGCAGAAGCCCGGCTATAACCTCCTCGTGATGGCTACCGGTAACAGGAGCCTCAGTACGGTCATGTCTCTGCTGCTAACTCTAAACAAACCCCAATCCAAGAGGGAACAGCATATCTCGAGGGATGAATGGCCAGTGGGTTAATCTAGTCTTTAATATGCGGACCCCATTTCAATAAATGCCTTACTGCGCTACCGGGGCTCTGGCGTAGTTGACCATCCTTTCCCCTTTACTCGTGGGAACATGATGGAATACAAAAAGAAAATAATAAAGAGGCACAACCACCTCAAAAGGAACTAGAGGCAGAAGAGGACGTGAGCCCTTCTTCCATTCCCGATACAGGAAAAGCGGAATAAAGTGCCTCCAAGCAAATCTTCACCATGCTAGGGCCGCATCGGCCGAAGTTAGCGGTTTGCTGATGGGACCATCAACATAGGGCTCATTAAAGAGCCCTGGATATCAAGAGGCCGCGTTCAAGGCCTCAAAACACAAAATACTCAGGTAATTTATGACACGCGCGCAATCAAACCAAGAGCTGCGCTTATCGTGAACACCGATATTAATTTCTTGCCGCTCACAGAATATATGGACGGCGACACTGCAGTGGTGCTAGTTGAGTTGGACTCAGACGAAGGTAGGAGAGAGGTCGTGATCGCCTCAGCCTACTTTCCGGGGGACACGGACGAAGCACCACCTTCAAATATCAAGGGCCTGGTGGAACACTGCAGATGCCACAGAAAGACCCTAATCATCGGCTGTGATGCAAATGCCCACAACGTAGTCTAGGCTAGTACGGATACAAACAACAGATGTGAGTCACTCCTAGAATATCTATTACTTACAAATATGGGGATTGTAAACAAGGGGAATAATCCTACGTTTATAAACGCCATTAGGGAAGAGGTTCTTGACTTGACCCTAGTAACCAACACATCTTTTGATATGATCAGCGACTGGAGGGTCTCTGAAGAGGGCTCCATGTCGGACATATTCTTTTTGAAGTGAGGGGATCGGTGAAGAGTCATTCGCTCTACAGAAATCCCAAGGCAACAGACTGGTCGAAATATTCGGAAGATCTGCAGTCAAAACTTAATGGAAATATATTTCCTACTACATCAATTGGGGAGCTGAATTCATCAGTCGAGAAACTAACTGATGTAATCATATCCTCATTTCAAGAGAGCTGCCCTCTCAAGATAAAATCCTCCACGAAGGTGGTACCTTGCTGGAACAAAAATCTTGAAAAACTGCGCAGCATAGCAAGACTGGAATTTAATAAGGCCAAAAAATAAAAAAGTGAGATAGGTACAGAGAGGCCCTAACCACATATAACAAGGAGCTAAGGAAGTCTAAAAGGAAATCATGAATGCTTCTCTGTGTAGAACTTAGAGACGTCCCGGCCACGGCCAGGTTGCACAAGGCCCTTTCAAAAGGGGCTACAAATCCGTCAGGTACACTAAGGGAGACAAATGGCACCTACACAAGTAGTTTCAACGAAACACTAGAGCTTCTTCTCAGAACTCACTTTCCTGACTGTAGGTTTAGAGCGTTGGGTGCTGATAATCGGGTGGCATCGCCATATGGCCAGCGCGGGACGACGAACCAGGTCATTAGGAACATAGTAACCTTTGAAAAGATAGAATGGGCTGTAAATTCTTTCAGACCCTACAAATCACCGGGGCCGGATGACATTTTTCCGGCATTACTGTAAAAGGGAAGTGCTACCCTCTTTCGGGTGATGGTAGACATCTTCCGATCAAGTCTAGCACTGGGATATGTTCCAAGGATTTGGAGGGAAGTACGAGTTATTTTCATACCCAAGGGAGGGAACAAACCCCCGGAATCTCCCAAGTCCTACAGACCAATTAGTCTGATTGTCTGATGTCTAATTGAGAAGTTACTGGACCAATACCTTAGGGTGGAGATACTGTCTCTGAGTCCATTGCACGGACTTCAATTTGCCTACCAGAAGGGCAAATCAACTACTACGGCATTACATAAACTGGTCCTAGATATCGAAAAGGCCTTGAGCTCCAAGGAGAGTCTTATGTGCATTTATGGACATTGAGGGCGCCTTCGATAACACGAACTTCCTCGCAATGGAAACTGCACTCTTTAATAGAGGAGCTGATTCAGCGATAGTAAAATGGGTCAGCTGCATGCTGAATCAAAGGCTGATTAGAGCATCACTTGGATCTACGGACATCAATGTCACTGCGGTTAGGGGATGCCCACAGGGTGGGGTATTATCTCCCCTTTTATGGTCGGTATTAGTGGATGACCTAATTAGGGTCCTTAACTGGAAGGGACACAGAACCATTGGTTATGCGGATGACATTTCTGTAATAATCATGGGGTAATCACATAGGAACGATTGCTGAACGGATGCAAGATGCCCTGAACTCAACATGGGAATGGTGCAGGCTGGAGGGGTTATCAATTAACCCAGGGAAGACAACCATCGTACCATTCACTAGGAAAAAGGTGATAGATATCCCCACCTTAAAAGTAAACGGCATCGAAGTCGTTCCCAGTGATAAGGTGAAAGGGGAATTATCCTGGATAAAAACTCACCTGAGAACTGCACCTCGAGTCAGTGCTAAAAAGGCCGCAAAAAACCTTTGGCCTGCTAGACAGCTACTTGGTAGATCTTGGGGTCTGAGCCCCAAAATGGCCTACTGGATATATATTCAAATGGTTAAACCCACAATACTGTACGGCGGTCTGGTATGGTGGGGTAAAACCAAACAGAAAACAGCCATATGGGCAAATAGGCTATGAAATTAACCCCAACGACGGGCATGGAAGCTCTTCTGAACCTGACACCGCTAAATGTGGCTGTGCAAGAGGAGGCAGCTACGCAAGCAATCTCCATCTACAGAAGGGAAAAACTTAAGGCAGGCAACCTTACTGGTCATCTTACAATCCTGAAGGAAATCGAAGACATACTTAGTATGTCTCTAGCAAGCAACCACATGGATCCCATGTTTTGCTTCGATAGGAAGTACGGGGTCGTCTTCCCGACAAGGGACGAGTGGTGCGCAAACCCAAGATGGTTGCGGGATGGATCGCAAAAGTGGTACACAGACGGATCCAAAACGCTTCAAGGAGTGGGAGCAGGAATAGTGGGGCCTAGAACACACAGGTCAATAACTTTGAGCAAGGACACCACAATCTTCCAAGCGGAACTATACGCAATCTTGGAAACTGTAGGAATTCTATCCGAAAGGAGACACATGGGAATACGAATCAAAATATTCTCGGATAGCTAATCAGTTCTTAAGGCCCTGAGCAGTTGTATAATTACGTCCAAAATATTATTGGAATGTCACAACATGCTTAACAACCTGGCTACTCAGAACCAGATTACTCTGGTCTGGGTGCCAGGACATGAGAGGCACGGAAGAAATGGGATGGCAGACATCTACGCAAAAAAGGGGCTGAGAGGAACTTTACTGGACCTACCCCATCTTTTGGGTTTAATAAAGGTCTCCTTAAAGGAGAGATAAAGAAATGGACAGCATCCATCACAACAAAACACTGGAATGATACCAGTGGGCTGGAACATTCCAAAAAGTTTCTGAGCTACGACGCTAGGAGGGCGAACCTCTCCCTAAAACTGGACAGGAGAAGCTTAAAGACACTGACGGGGGCACTCACAGGCCACTATACTTGCAACAAGCACCTACACAAAATGGGCTTATCCAACACGGACACTTGCAGATTCTGCGGTGAAGAAGAGGAGTCAATGGAACACTTGATCACTAACTGTGGGCCACTAGGCCACAGGAGATACAGAATACATGCATATACGCTGAGTGAAGAGGACCTATTAACACTCCCTTTGAAGGAGCTGATCCTGTTTCTAGACATATTAAATAAATAAAAACAAGGGGAAACACAATAGATCAACGTGATCGCAGTGCAAAGGTCCACTTTGGGCCGGACCCCACTCCATTACATTACAACGACCCATCACTACACATGGCTTGAATCAGCGACAGTCTCTTGCGTTTTTACGTGATTCAGTGAGTGCATGAGGTTACCTTATTATGTAGAGCTGCGATGGCATTCGTGTGCTATGGTTCTCGATCGGTTTTGGAAACTTAAAGGAGAAATACACTTTTTCATGGAAGTGAAAGGACAAGATGCCAACTTATTATCCGATGTACCTTGTTTATCAGATTTTTCATTTATCTTAGATATCACAAAAACACTTGTCGGACTTAAATACAAAATTGCAAGGGCCACGTCAAATTATAACAGATATACATGATCATTTGAAAGCTTTCAACTGTCAGGAAAGTACAAGTGTTGAAACGCGCTTTCAAGATTTTAAGTACCAAGAAAACTATTTTTCTTTATTTACTGGTCTATACCTGTCGGGCTACACTTGATTTTTCAGGCCTGCTGAACCGAAAATGAGCAATGTGCTTCTAGTACCGTGTTAGGATTGATCGCCTAGTTTGTCCAATGCATTTTACGCCACATTCCTGACAACCGATTTCGTAGATACCTGATTTTTGATTAATTTCAATTTTATCCTTGGCATTTCCTAAAAGATTACCTAATGAATTAGCTGATTTAAACGCGACCTGTAAATTAAACTGTTTCAAAACTTTGGGAAGGGCTTTAGTCTTATGATGGAATGGTAATTTAACGAATTTCTTAGCTGATTTATCCAAAGTTTGGCTCGTAGTTCTTGTTTCCTGATTAAGTTATCAATCAATTTTGCTTCAAAACCATTGTATTCGGCTGTTTCTTATGTATTTAAGTTCTCTTTGATATCTTTCTGTTGTGAGGGGAAAATTTAGTAGCCGATGTACTAGGAAATTCAGGATGCATTCTTTTGCTGAAAACTATGGTTAGAATCTTCAGTTATAAACCTGTTGACATTGTTTTTGCGATATACATATGTCTATCTCCAAATTGGTGTTACTCCTAATAACTAAGGTATCTAGGAATGAAAGTTCGTTATTTTTCTCTTTTTCCATTGTAAATTTTACGATGTTGAATTTAGAATTTAGTTCATTCAAAAATCTTGCAGTTTATATTTCTTAATGTCAAAAATGGCGAATATGTCGTCTACGTATCTAATGCAAACACTTGGGAAATACCTAGCATCTTTTTAAATTCAATCCCAAAATTGCTCATAAAGAAATCTGCCATAAATGGTGATAAACTATTGCCCATAGAGGTACCGTGTTTTTGTTCAAAATATTTGCCCTCAATTTGGAAACAGTTTTGGGATATGCGAAGGGTTGTTCATTTGATATATTCTTTTATTTTTTCCAAACTGAAATTATTTCTATGGAGTAAGTTTTCCAAATATTTTAAAGTGTCAGGGATAGGTACTGATGGAAATAATGAAGTAACATCGAAAGATACCAGAATATCACCTTCTTTTAATTTATAATTTATAATTTTCTCGATGAATTCTGAAGAACTATTTACTGCCAAACTTTCGGGTTTTACGGGTAAAAGATTGCATCTCTCAATTTCCTAGTACATCGGCTACTAAATTTTCCCCTGGCAACAGAAAGATATCAAAGGGAACTTAAATATATAAGAAACATAGCCGAATGCCATGGTTTCGAAGCAAAATTGATTGATAACTTAATCAGGAAACAAAAACTCAAAACCTTAATTAGGGAATCTACGAGCCTAACTATGGATAAATCAGCTAAGAAATTCGTTAAATTATCATTCCATCATAACACTAAAGCCCTTCCCAAAGTTTTGAAACAGTTTAATTTACAGGTCGCATTTAAATCAGCTAATTCATTAGGTAATCTTTTAGGAAATGCCAATGCAAAAATTGAAATGAATCAAAAATCAGGTATCTAAGAAATCGGTTCTCAGGAATGTGGGGTAAAATACATTGGACAAACTAGGCGATCAATCCTAACACGGTACAAGGAGCACATTGCTCATTTTCCGTTCAACAGGCCTGAAAAATCAAGTGTAGCCCGACATATTTTGGACAAAAACACGCTATGCCAATTGAAAGTTTAAAATTAATTAAGGCGCTAGAAAACAACAGGAAATTGGATAGCTACGAAAGGATATATATTTATAAGAATAGAGATAGAATTATGAATGCAGATGGAGGACCTATTCCAAATTCCAAATTGCACGAGCTATTGATTTAAATTTCTAGATTCTTTCAACCGTATCGACACGTTCCATAGAGCATGAAATTTAGGTATTAATACACTTTCCCCTTTTTGGGAGTTCAGTGTCAACAGCGTTTTGGTGTGTTTCGTACGTTCATTGTGTGAGGTTCATTGTGCAGTGTTCTTGTGTTGTACAGTGTTCGATGTGTGGTGTTCGTCTTGAGCATTAGCAGGATTCGCTGGTGATACTGAATTCCCCAGTTTTTCACTGAGGATGGCAACTTAGTTGCCGAAATGCGTATCTGGATTTTTCAGAAAGGTGTGGTAAGAGTAATTTTATTTATTTTATATTATTTTAGCCAAAGTCCCCTTATTCTTATTCGCAAATATACTTGTATTATAATAGTACTTTTTTTTTCGTTAATATTTTCCGTAGTTCGTCTTTTTAAGATTAGATTTCCCGGCCTACCTAGTATACCGTCTTGATGCTTTGAGCTCAACAGTGACTTTGAGTTTGACAAGGCTAGTTTAAATAAATGATAGGCCGCTACTACAGGCTATTCCACGGAACTGGTTCATAAAAGTTTTTGATGTCCTATTATTTATTTATATTTAAAAGTTTGGTATCGGAAAATATTTCTCAAAAAATATCACTTCCGCTTATACCGGAAATTAATGTCAAGTTTGTTATTTTAAATAGGATCCTAAGTCGACTCTTATTATACTTCTTTATACCTACATACAAACATTTTTGGTTGTTTAAATTATTCCTTTTTTTGCTTTGGCAGCGGATAGCTTTAGCAGAACGCTCTTCACCCGTTTAAAGGCTTTAATAGCAAAAACAAAAATCGGCTTTTTACATAGTCCTATGAGCTCTACACAATTATCAAGTTTCATCGAAATCAGCATGTACGGGTGGGAAACCTTTCCTCGTCAGCCAACATTGAACAGTTCCTTATAGATATGTACTATTCATTTAGTTTATGTGTAAAGATAAACAACAGGTGTTTTTCTATCACAAACTGTTCAGCTTTTACATCCTGATTCATACATTTACAAACATGAAAAATTCAAGTTGTTTTTTAATGGAACACACTGTATATTAATAAATCATCCGCCTTTAACTAAAAACTGGTTAACATTGATGACAATTACTCAAACAGAGATATTCTAAATTTAATTGTTGTTCATAGAAAATGTGAAATTCGGAATCAAACTTATGCTTATATGACAAACTTTAATCTATCAATCGTGGCCAACAATAAGTTTAAGTCCCATTTTCTCTTTCATTTAAGTATTGTAGAAAGTAAGAAGAACGTTCCAAAGCGGGCACAATGAAATGCTTAGGGCATTTCTCACTGAAAATACTACACTTAGGAGCAAAAAAATCGACTCAGACAGCACATTCGCAGTAAAATGTCTGACACAAAAACTAAAACTTAAATTCCATTTTTGCTTTTAAAACCTTCAAGTTCAAGATCTTAGCTTTAAAATATGTGCACATTCTTTTAACTTACACTTCTTTTACACTTAAGCTACCCTACAATATGTTGTGATCGATAAACACAAGATTTTGCACTCCTTGACATCGGTGATAATTGTGGGTCCCTATCTCATCAACACTTATCAGTTGACCGTCAAAGGTCAATCGGTACACATCTCCGTCATCAACATTCAAAAATATTACCTGAGAATGAACACAACAACCGAAGAAGCGGCTCAAGCAGTTGTGTTATTGCGACAAGGCCATAGCCAACGTGAAGTCGCTCGTGCTTTGCACATGAGTCAGTCTGCCGTATCAAGACTTTACCGAAGATACTAGGAGACTGGTAACTTTTGTCGGAGAAGAGGTTCTGGTAGATAGCGGTGCACATCAGAGAGAGATGACTGACTCATTGTCCACACCTCTCTGAGAAATCGGCCTCTCGCCAGCGTTCAAATTCAACGGCAGCTCAGAGAAGGGCGGAGAGTGGCTGTTAGTGGCTGGACAGTTAGAAGACGACTCAAAGCAGCTAATCTTACTCCAAAAGGCCAGCTACGGGTCCAAAATTGACCCCAGCGCATTGAGCAGCCCGCCTCCGTTTCGCAAGAGAACACATTGATTGAACAAATGAGCAATGGCGCTCTGTACTGTTCTCGGATGAAAGTAGAGTGTCTCTGCACGGCAGCGACAGAAGAGGACGAGTGTACAGAAGGCCGGGAGAAAGATTCACACAATGCTGCATTGCAGAAAAAGTGGCGTTTGGAGGAGGTTCCTGTATAGTGCGGGCTGGTATTTCTACGGACGCAAAAACCCAGCTGGTTTTTATTGAAACTGGCGGTCGAGCAAGGGGTTTGGGCGCAAACCGATACATTGAAGAAATTCTAAAGAACCATGTCGTTACTTACGTCGATTTTATTGGGGAAACCTTCACCCTGATGCAAGATAATGCCCGTGCACACAGTGCAGCTTCCGTACGGCAGTACTTGCAAGAAGTTGAAATAAGGGTTATGGACTGGCCGGCGTGTAGCCCAGACTTGAATCCTATTGAACACCTGTGGGATGAACTCAAAAGGAAAGTTAGGGCTATAAATCCTGCACCAGTTACGAGATATGAACTTCGAGCAGCACTTACCAAAGAATGGGACGCCATACCGCAAGACAGCGTGAGGAAACTTATTCGGTCCATGAGAAACCGTTTACAAGCGGTAATTAGAGCAAGAGGGGGTAACACTAAATATTCATAATGTTTTTTAAATTAAATTATAAATGTTATTGATAAAACCACTTTCAATTTTTCATCGTAATTTTTGAGTTTTAGCACCCTAGAACTGAACCTTTTTTTTCATGAATAAGAAGGGTAAGTTAAAAGAATGTGCACTAATTTTAAAGCTAAGATCTTGAACTTAAAGGTTTTAAAAGTAAAAATGGAATTCCAGTTTTACTTTTTGTGTCACAGACATTTTACTGGGAATGTGCTGTCTGAATCGATTTTTTGCTCCTAAGTGTATATGTTTGATTCAGAATTTTACTGGATGCTCCACGAATAAAAAATAAATTTAAAATATCTCTGCTAGTAGTAGTTATCATTGATGTTAATCATTTTTCAGTGAAGGGAGGATGTTTTACAACAGTGACTCCCAAAGTGTGGGTCGCGAAAGGATTTCCCAAATAAAATAAAAATCACTTATTTAGAAGTATAATTTTATCTTTTGCATCGTAAATAAAATATAACGTATAATATAATGTGCCTCTTTCTCAGACACTAGCTTTCCGTGTTCTAGCAGTCATCAATGAGAAACTTAATCTGTATAAATATGATGTTGCATATGGAACCAAACATTTAAAAGCGTTGTTTCCCAGTTCGGGGTATTTTTGCATCTTGCATCCAAAAATCATCTGTGTTCTGGAACAGAAATTCTAGTTTCAACATTGCGTCACTTGATATTTCAATAAGTTTTTCTGTCATGTTTGTTGGAATTTTAGCATGTTGAAAAGAATTATCCAAAAAGGGATTCAGTATCCATCTCCAATTACCATAACTGGTTTCAATTCCGCTTGGAAAGTATTTACAAAGCTGTTGTTTTAAATTACACAAAGTAACTTGCATGTCTAAAAAAACTTGCTTTTTGTATTTAGCTAGTTCTTTCATGGGTACTTGAACGCACTGAAATAAATAAAAATTCTTTTTCCCGATTGAAGCATCCATAAGTCACGAACTTGCATTCAATGTTAGGTGAAATACATAACTAGTTCTAAATCACCCGCTGCCAAAACAGAAATAAAAGAATAATTTAAACTAAGTATGGGCAACCTTTGACATGTTGTGGGCCAAACTTGAAAATAACAAAATGAAATAATAACATTATAATTAAATCGTTAAATTTGGAATTGTTACAAACTACGAAAGTTAAATAACGATACCGAAATCAATGAGACACTTGAGCTTGAACTTGGGAAACTAATCCATCGATGTTTGGATTAATTCCACTGATACAAAGACGTAAAGAATTTTCCAAATTATCGTCAGTCAGCCTTGTACGATATTTCGATTTATTAACTTTCATCAGTGAAAAGAACTGTTCGCATTTATAAGTACTGCCAAACGCACAAATCAATCTTCTTGCGAATTTTCTAAGCTGCGGAAAATGGTCTTCTTCGAGGTATTTTTTGTAGAAATCACACAACTCCACGTCTTCAAATTTAGATTTTAGGAGTGAGTTTTCTTGAATCTCGATCAACTCCATTTGCAAGTGTATTGGAGCATTTTGTACATCACTTTTTGTTGGAGTAGCAAATAAATTGAAACAGTCTTCTATGTTTCTGAAATCGCTAAATCTGTTCGAAAATTGCTCCGACAGTACCTTGAGTTCTTCAGCATATTGAGCATAAGCAATATTCTCATACGCAGAGAGCGTGGTGAAATGGTAACTGTTTCCAGACAGCATATGTGCCTCCCACAAGCGGATTTTATTCTGAAACGCTTTCAAATGGCTGTACAAATCATTAACTAACTGTCCTTGTTTTTGAAGTTTCAAATTTAAATCATTCAAATAGCCAGTAAGGTCGACCAGAAATGCTAAGTCACATATCCATTTTGGGTCACTCAATTCACATAGTGGTTTACCTTTTATTTGCATAGTCTTTTATCTCATTTATAAGCTCGTGAAACCGTTTCAGCATTTTTCCTTTGCTTAGCCATCTGACTTCAGAATAATATGTTACGTCGTCATATTCGCCTGATATTTCATCCAAAAACGCCTTGAATTGACGATGGTTAAGCCCTCGGGATTGAATAAAATTGATGGTTTTTACTACCACATTCATAACATTCTGGAGTCGAATGGACTTAGAACACAAGTTCTGTTGGTGGATAATGCAGTGAAGGACTATCAAATCATCTTTTTGCACATTTAATTCAGTTGCTTTTTCGTTCAAAATTCCGATGAAACCTTTACGTAAGCCGACCATAGAAGGTGCACCATCTGTGCATACTCCAACTAATTTTGACCATGGCAAGGCAAAACTTGTAAATACCTTTTGAACTTCATTAAAAATGTCCTCTCCTGTAGTGGTTCCTTTTAGCGGCTGTAAAGCAAGCAATTCCTCAGTAACAGTGAACTCTTTACCAACACCTCGAATAAATATAGCTAGTTGAGCTGTGTCCGACAAATCGGTGTTCTCGTCTAATGCTATGGAAAATGATTAAAAACCAGCCATACAGTCAGTCAATGTTGTTTTTATATCATTAGCCATCATTTCTATACGTCGGACAACAGTTCGTCTTGACAAACTAATTTTTCAAATTCATTTTTCTTTTCAGGACACAAAACACTGCAAACTTCTAACATACACTCCTTGATAAGTTCGCCTTCGGAAAATGGTTTTAATGACTTTGCCAATTTTCAACTAACTATAAAACTAGCTTTCACAACATTATCAGTAGTGTTCTTTGTTTATGAAACATTTGCTGCTGCTTTTCCAAATTTGCAGTAAGCTTCTGGATTTTGTCTTTTCTTATTTGTCCTGTCAGTGAGTGCAGCATAGGATGCTTAGTTGAGTAATGCCTCTTTATATTGAATTCTTTCATCACTGAAATGGATTCATTACACAGCAAACAAACAGGCTTACCATTCTGCAAGATAAAAAAGAATTCTTCAGTCCATTTTTCTTGAAACTGGCGACCCTCTGCATCTACTTTTCGTTTCTTTCCACCAGACATCATTTTCCTATACAAATAATAATTAGAAAGCACCAAAGATGCACACAAAGTCACAAAGCTAATTAACGGCACTAGCAGTTCGCTAGGATATCGCTCGTCGAAGTTATCACCTCGGTAGCTCAAGTAGGACTGAACTAAAGTTCGGGTCATCCACCCGCTTATATAGGCAAAATGAAGGAATGATCTAGAATCGTCTAGTGTAGAACAGTTGAGAAGAAATAATCTTTTGTTGCGCCGCCAGTGAGGCGGCAAACATCGAAGGCTTTGATGTTTGCCGCCTCACTCTTTGATGATCGCCGACACTTGGCTTGCTCGCTTACTTGATACCGTGAGTTTGAGTAAGTAGTGTAATTTTAATCTTTTTTTTTTAAATTAGGTTTTTCAAAATGTCTCGCGAGCCGGATCAAATCATACAGCGGGCCGGCTGTTGCCCACCGTGGATTTAAACGAACTGAAAAGTGGTTGTATGTAGGTATGGGAAATGTATACTAAGAGTCGATTTATTTTAACACATAGAATTAAAATATGTAATAAAAACTATAGCATCCTATTTAAAATAACAATGTTGACATTCATTTCCGGTATAAGCGAAAGTTATATTTTCGGGAAAGTATTTTCCCTTTGAAGGCAAAAGGGTATACCTAAGTATTAATGCCAAAGTTTCAAATATAAATAAATAGTAGAACATCGAAAACTTGTAATGGATGAGTTAGGTGGAATACTCAGATACCTATCATAAAAAATATTGCAGTACATAAATAATAGTTCGAGGTCATACTAGATTGGTTTATTATTAGCGAACAGAAAGTATGTCGAAATTTATGTTTTCAGTATATTTTATTGAGCAGGTTTCTTTGATTAGTAATAGCTAAACCGCAACGGAAGATTTTTCCAATTACAAATCAAAAAATTATTTTCAAATTGACAACCAAAACTTAGTTAAAAATTACCAAACAGAAGAATGAGATAGTTCTGAATGCTTGAACATCTTATTTTCATGTATAGTGGTGATAGTTCAAGTTGATAATTTCGCTGTGAATCTCTGTAAGTCTTTTATTTCATTAGGGAGACGACACATATAACATTTTTAAGCCAATACTTTCAAAATTATACTACATATTTTTCCATCTATAAATTTTGGTATGACAAGAATGCTTTATATTTCATACATCACTAAAATATTTGCAGTTTAAATATTTCTGTCTCATCTCTTATTAATTCTGCTGATTCAGACTGCAGTAATAATTTTATAAGACGAGAAAATCTTGTACACAAGATTTTGCCATATTACAATTTTATTGCTTCGACTTTCGTGACCACAACAGATAAGCTGAATATAACTGACGATACAAGAAACATAGAACTATCACTTTATTTTTCTTCGATATTGTCCTCGAAACAAAATTGTTTATATTTACTAAAACTAGCAGGCCGATCAGAACCCGACTTAAAAAGAAATGTAGCGAATGTCATCAACAGGCCAAATAAGAATAAGGAGACTGGTTAAAATAATATATCAAATAAATAAAATTACCATTGCCCTACTTTTCTTTTGGCGTTTCGCGCGGGCATTCAGTGTGTGATGTTCATTGTGTAGTGCTGTTGTATAGTGCTTGCTGCGTGGTGTTCCTCTTGGGCGTTAGCTGAATGTCGCTGGTGATACTTAATTTCCTCGGTTTTTCACTAAGGATGGCAACCTAGTTGCCGCAATACATATCTGGAATTATTTCCGAAATGTGTGGTAAGGATAATTTTATTTATTTTATATACATAGGCTAGTCAAGATGTTCAATAGCTACACGATTAAAAGAACATGTGGCACATTATCGTTATCGTAGAACAGTTGCATCAAGTTAGCATATGAACGACACGGAGCTCGATATTAAATCGAGAATTCAAAATTGATGAAATATGTAAATGCCCTACGCGAACTAGATGCGTACGAAGCGATACATATACCTAACAATACGAATCCTTTAAACATAAACGACGGCCCTTTGACTCTGTCTGCGCCGATAGATTTATTGCATAGATAGGGTTAGTTTGTCTCTTACATGAGGGTATAGTAAACAGAAAAATTGTCCGAAGAACATATACGTGGCGTCAATGTAAAATAGTACGTATTTACAAAATTTGGGACGATATGAATGGCCCTTCTCGAAAAATAATATTTTATCCTTATAGATATAATAATACGCCCTCAAGCTGTGGAGGGATAGTTAGTTTGTATTAATAAATTTAAAAAATCCCGGTTAATTCAGTAAGTACGGTTTTAAGCTGCTCACCTGCTCGCAAGCGAAACAAGTGTCACCTGATTTAATTAACTAATTGTGTGGTGAGTTTACCGGTGAGATATGTCAGTGACACCGCCATTGTCCTTCAATCACCATCAATACCGTCAGGTATATATCCATTGGAAACTGTTTGACACCGCACAATAGCAACCAACAACCGTGTATTAAAATTATTACTTAAAATTCATTATATTTCACAATTTCATATCTAGAACGTCTTTAACCCCGTTGCATTATTGCTGTAAATGCATGAGGTACTTCAAAAGTTCGACAGGCTCTACTTAACGTCTGCCTCTAACAGCAGGCGTCGGCAGGACTTTTACTGTCTATTATAAGTAGAAGTAGTGTTACAGGGTTATTTAAATCATTAATTTTGTCTATACTATAAAATAAATATGTTTCATTCAAAAACCGTAAAATTTCCAAAACATATATACAGGCGTCCCAGACTTCAGTTCTCAGGCCTGTAACTTCGTTATTTTTAAAAATAAGTAAAACAAATTATATATATATATATTCTTAAATGGGGGAAAGTTCTCTGTATAATAATAAAAAGCAATTTCCAAAAAGTGCGTTCGTGAAATAATAACAATTCTTTCTTTCAAATAGCACTTTCTTTAAATATTCATAATGTATCTTTTCTTCTCTTTACTTCCATATACATTACTACGAGCCTTACATGAGAGAATTTTCAAGAAAAGCTTGACTTAAAGTTCGCCATGGCAATAAATTGAGGTTTATAGCGTTTATCTAGTAGGCGATTCTACAAAAGAAAATATATATGTGTTCTTATTCGAATTTATAAAAGTAATTTGTTAGAAAACGCGCCTTTGACTGATTTTTCCCTTGGAGTTAAATTCAGTTCAAATCAAATTATTTAATAACAACACTTAAAAGAGAAATAATAGCTATTAAACCTTTTCAAACAATCAATTGTCGTTAAAAAGAAAATATCAACTAGGTACATAAGCACATATCCTATTCAGACGAATTGCTGATCTTCAATTGTTTTCTAAACAGTTGTCAATTTATGTTATCAAATTCATATAAGTTATTCACATTCCGCTTATTTTGATGAAATATGAAATTCAAATTCCGAAAAGTGCGATATGATGCTAGTGTATGGTTTGTGTGGAAGTAATTCGAGGGAGGCGGATAGAGAAACAACATTGTAATCATAAAACGTTTGAGGCCACTTTCGGAAAAACAAGGAAACGTTTTATCCAACGCTTCTGCAATGTCAAGGGATGGAAATCATCTTTCACGGTGGAATTGACTTTCATTTCTAGAAATTCTTGCTAAACTTCTGGTAATTAAGACATCGCCCACAAATGGATTTCTAGTCATGTGCCGTATTGGTAATTGCTAATCAATTTCGTTATAATATCGGTAAAATTCGTGTCCCAAGGCATGGTAGACATACACTATATAGGTATTAAACATTCGAAAATACGTTCTGCGCGTATTATCTATTGCGTGTTCTCATACTGTTGGGGGTTAGGACCATGATATAAGAAGAATGGGTATGATGCTAGTAAATTTTCGTCGTAAAGTCGTCTTTAACGCGCATGGGCGTGGCTGGGCCCAAGTGTCGTCACGATAGGAACATCTGACCGCATTTGACTCATCTGTTTGTATGCGTCTTATGTTGCTGTTAAAGTTTTCAACAAATTTTAAATCATAACGAAACAACTTTCAAAAACACTAGGATCTATAAATAAAAATGGACGAAATGACAATTTAACAGTTTATAGTTATATTTTTTATATATTCCTACTGTCAAAACATTATTTTATTGAAGAATATATTTAAAACATTTGTTTTCGTAATTTTTGTTGTACCGTATATTATGTGTGTAACAAATAGACTGTCAGCAATATTGCCAATATGTAATATATACCTAATAAATTTATGAGTAATATAGGCATTTTCTAATAATTTGCTCATTAAAATTTATAGTTATTATTAGAAAACGTATTTTCTCAATTTCGTCACAAATAAATGCGCAAGAGCATACCTGTTATTCTTATATCATAGGCTAGGACGGTGTATTGCTTACTCCGAGTGACAGAAATATTTGACCCGCTTCCTGGTATAAAACGATAGACTGTTATTCATCGGCTGACTTACAATCACATTAGTACCTAATGTGCGTCATTAGAAGATACGCAATACTATACCTATTTTACTTTTATCGTATTCGAATGGTTACAAATGAGTTGTTATTTCTTTTCAACATTTCGTCCAGTCCTTGACTTTTAATTGTTTCGTGTAGTCGAGAAAAAGATAATAAATTTTCAGCAACCTTTTGAGTCTAAAGTGGAAGCTTTGATATAAAACCCTGGAGGCCAACCTCCATTGAAATTGACCATTGTTGAACATTTGCTGAAAATGGTCTCTTTTCAACTAATAAAGGCGTGCGAGCGTGTTGCCCTAAAACAACCACCGTACTTCTCTGTAAAAAAAGAACTCTGCGATCAGAATCGAGATCTTCGCAAAGTAATTCAGTTCACGACCATTATAGCCGACTCTCAAACCAAAGCTTAAGACAATGTGTGCTAACCAGGGTGGGATTCTTTGCCTTCAGTTTTTAAGCTAAGCCTGATCATGCACCTATCATTGTAGGGCGCCAACTGAAAAGTCCAATAAGTTTATTCCAATCCAAATCATTCTTTTATAAATTCAGATGTTGAATCAAATATATCTCAGATCTACTGCCTGCTGTCAAAGATTGGGAGTACAAAATCTCTTCTTCAATTTGATCTTTGCTGACGTATCAGACATAAACGATTAACTGTGCACAGTTAGCAATGTTTGTAGTTCTTCGTCGCAACTTATGGCAAAAATGGCGATGATTTTATTTTGTTTATGATTTGTGATTTCATGTCTGCCACACTATCATCGATTCTACCCGTGATAGTATTACTTCATTCATTTTTTGTTCCGATTTTTCTTCTAATATTATCTGCATAGCTTCTAGTACACATGGTTTGATTAATTCTTCGTCGATAGTATGAGGTTTCTTGTTCTTGTCGCTATCGAAAAAGCTATTTTATATGAAGCTTTGAGATGCTGTGACACATTTTTGTGACTTATCTAATCTCATGCGCTTGAGTGTTTCTGAATATTTTTTAAAAATTTTGTCATGTAAATATTTTTCCATTATCCATCGCCTCTATCATCTGTATTAGTAAAACTTTTCTGTCTTTTTAAAGAAGGAATCACGCCTTGATGCGTCGGTTGTAATTTTGAACTGGTATTGGGAGGCATAAAAACGAATTTAATTTGATTTAACACTGCAGGATGAGCTGGATAGTTATCAACTACGAGTATAATTTTCCTATTTTTCCATTTCAACTGTTCATCCCATTCAAGCAATTCATTTGAGAAAATTTCAGAGGTCATCCGTGCTTTACTGTTTCATTTGTATTTTACGGACAACTTTCTCCTAAAAATTTAATGTCTTATCAGGACTCATTTGGTAAAAAAATGTGTCTTATTACCGTTAAAAATATCTTTGCTACCATAGTTTTTTCAAATATCGGGCCAAACATTAGTTAACCAGACATTAACAACATTCATATCTACTGCTGGAGACTCACCCACAATTTTTACTCCTCGGATATTATGTCTCGCTTTAAAATGTTTAATCCAACTTCTAGAACACGTAAAGCTTTTGTTTTCAATTTTACTACCCATTTCACTAGCTTTTTCTTGTACAATAATACCACTTAGAGGAATGTTTTCTTATATTTTTGTGTACACCACTTAAGACCTTTATTTATCTCGTGACGCTAATTTTTTAATTTTTTTTTCACTCAAAATTTCCCTGAACATATGATGATAAAATAGCTTCTCTTTTTTCATATCTTAGATATATAGCAGCAGATTTTATCAAATTCATTTCCTGGCAAATATCGCGTTGTTTAACACCACTTTGTATTTTGTGTATAAGATTATACTTAGTTACCTCAATTTTGAATATATAGGTATGTAATTTGAATAGTCGTCCTATTCACACTGGTAGTCAAGAATCGACTGCTATAGACATAAATGCAGCCCGTGTAATAAAGCAAGTTGGTGGGAAAATAGCTAGTAAATCGGGGAATCCCCGAAAAAATAATTATAAAAGGAAAACTATGTCCTATTATAAATATTTGGTTAATTTTATGCGAAAGTTCGTGATATGCGCGTTCACTACAACCAGCAAAAATACATATGAAAGAATGAATAAAAACATTTCGTTACTTAAAATACAGCACGCTATTACTGAAAGTTCATTACTAACGGGTTCACTATAACCAGACAACGCTAGATATAAAATAGCATCAAGAAATTATGAAATATTTTTAGTCATTATGATAATTTTTAAAGTGATAAATACATAATGGTACATTGCAAATGTTAGGATGGAAAAGTGTCTCGTTTAATACGCATACAGCGCATCGTTTAGAGGTTCTTTTCCCCTCAGCCTCTGGTGGAGGTATTGGTATAGGAAAATGGCAACCAGGGTGACATTATTGAGCTATTGGTATGTCTCTGTAATCCTTTCATTTTTAAAATATTTTTCTCTATTCTCCTGCGTTAATCTCTGTTTATAAACATGGATTGTTCAATTTTTTATTTGTTAGGGGATATTTCGCTCTTGGTGATAAGCAACAATTGCGCTCCAGCATGCAAACGGATTAAAGTAATTTTAAGACCTACTGTAAGCCAATTTGCTTTCGCTTATTAAAGTATCTGGGCAAGTTCACCAATAAGTTATCATTTTTATTACATCCATATTGAACTGATAAACACGTCCAAGTAAGGATAAGCATTGATTTGTTCTTTAATTTATTTATTAATAATTATTTTGTGAATTTCACAAGACAGTATGAGTATATACTAAAGCAACTAAACAAACCTGTGTGTAGAATACCCTTGAATTATTAGATCCCAATAGTTTAGTTTCGACAGCACCTACTACAAGCTCAACTATTTGTTCTTCATTAAAAAACCGTACTTCATGCTTCGTGGGATGGACATTAACATCTATATTTTTGGGATCTAGATGTAAGCTTAAATAAACAAAGGGATGGGTATTCTTTGGCAAATATCTTGCATAAACCTGATCAATACATTTCTTCAAACCTGAAACAATTTCGATTCAGACTAAAATATGCAATTTTAAAAATACATACATACTTTGAGATTCAACTAACCGATGATTTATAAAAAGTAGAAACACAAACTTCTTTGTAGAATAATTTGGATTAGTTATGTATCCTTGTATTTTAAATGTGTATGGTTCATTTTGAAGATTAAATTCAATCAATTCCCTATTTAAAAAGAAAAAATAATAATAAATTATCTTTTTGTGGTCAAGATTTTTTTATATGTAATATACCTGGCAACAGCATTTCCATAAATTAACCTTATATTATCAATTTTGTTTGAGGTACAAAGTGTTTTTATATCGTTATTTTCACTCTGTTTTCTTAAACCAAAACCTAAAATGTATAAGTTTTATAAATTGCAAGGGTTTATACATAAAATATAAGAACAGACCAACATTTGAATTGTGGATGGCATATTTCTCAACAATTTCAGTTATCCTTTGATATTCTTCAAAAAACTTTTTAACGCTCTTTTTCTTATGGCCATATTATAAAAGAGGTCTTCAATAATAACCTGCGTACCTTGATTTGCCGCTATCGGCTTTAAAGAGTCTACCAACTTACCATCCTCATATACACCTCTATGAAAAGGAAAATAAAGATTTAGGGTTTTCAAATAGGCAGCCGACTTTCGTCATTCATAGTTATGACGTCTAATATTGGTGTTAAATCGCACGTTTAACCTTCCTATACTCACGTCAAAATGAAAGACGTATACTATACTATATAAATCGGTCTCACAGACCGTATGCGTGAGTATAGGAAGGTTAAATAAATAATTAAAATGTTTATGTATTTACCAAAAAAAAAAAAAAGATTTACTGAATAACTAAGAAATTATGAATCAATACATTACCGTGCTTAATTAGAAAAGTACTTTCACTATTCACAGACGCGCGATGATGAGCGGTTGACCGCGAAACGGGCGTCTGCGAATAGTGAAAGTAGTTTCCTAATTAAGCACAATTTTTCCCACGGCGGGCTAGCCGAGTGCGCGATTGCAGCTACTACAGGAGTTTGTGGCAAAACAAGTTGTCTGCTTCTGTAGAATCAAATAGCTGCAAAAATGCGCAATTAGTACATTATGGCCGAATTTCGTAATTGAACTCTCATATGTACGAACATCTAATACATTACCGTGTTTATAAGTATACATTTTAATGACTTAGTAAGTTCATCATTCTTTCTTTGACTAAGTACCCTTCAAAATTTCAACATAAACGTTATTCAAACTAGCAGCCGACTTTCGTCATGCGTGACGTAAAACTCGTACCACAAGAATTTGAATCAAAAAAATTTGTATGAACAATTTAGTGACATTCGTTTTCATACGTTTTTGTAATTCTCTACGCTGCAACATTCTGCAGTGCCTTTGACATTAGGGTTATTGTTTTGATTGGTGACAGTTTGGTAAATTTCTTCGGTTTTGGCTATTTAGGCTAAATATGAGGACCTAAACCCTAAAGGGTGATAAATTATCTAAATAAAAGTTTTGCGAGAGATGCTTCCCAAAGTCACAATTTTAGAAAGACGGTCCTACCTTGAAGTGTTTACCTTACATTCAGATGGAGTTTTCTTAGGTATTTAATCACATAAATACAATTTGTAATACATTTATAATAACTTTCATCCTTTTTCTACAAATATACGTTCAAATATTAATATAATTTTCAGTAATTTACCAATATTTTTACTTTTTCTGAGATGTTAAAATGTAAGACTTTCTAAGTGACATTTGACCTGGTAGCAACCAACTTAAATAAATGTATATTTATATAATTCTTCTTATTCTTCTTCGAAGCGGTCTATTATTCAAGTTAAACGTTGGTTAAACGATCGCTCTGTGCAAGTCGTTGGAGGATACAAAAAAGATCGAAGCGCCAGTAGTTGCCATAAGTTGCAAAAGCTTTATTTGTATCTGCTATCAAGTAGAATAATTGTATATACGATGAGCCGTCAATGTTGTTTAAAAATTTGTAAAAATAATAATAAAAATAGTAAATGCAAGTTCTACATTTCCTGTTACGAAATATAAACAGCAACAACGAGATAAATGGATTCAGGTTGCGATGAAAGTAAAGTAAGTGATATAACCTCATTTTGAATGATGTGATTATTAACTATTAATATGATTTTATGTAAGTGGATCAACATGGAAATCGAAAGTACAGTCTGTCATATGTTCCGATCATTTCTATGGAAGAGCAAAGTCCAACGAAGAAGCAAGTCCTAGTTATGCTCCTACTATAACTTCTTTGAAATCAAGTGTGTTTCATGACATTTCACCATTAAGCAGGCAGTAGTACTATACAATATGATAAACTATGTGTAATGCTTAAATTAAATTGATAAATTAATGGAAATACTACTTTTTATTTATAGACATACTCGTTTCATAAACAGGAGATTCACCAAAATTAACCAAGAGAAAAAAACTCAAGACTATTATGAAAATGAAAGAATCAATCTGGAAAATCATGATGGTACATCTGATAGTAATATTAATATGGATATACAGTTTGGTAGTAGCAGTTTGGTTGAATCCATGGATAAGGAGTGCCAAGTTGACTTCTCTGATGATTCGAGGGAAGAAGAAAAAACATTTACCTGTAAGAAATATACTTACAATAATCATTGCAGTAATGTAGAAATACAAATAGATATAGTGATTAATAAATGTCAGAAGAAGAATATTGTTGTGTTAAATGTGAAGAATAAAAAGTGTGGTACCCCATCCAAACTTTTTAAAGATGTATGTATCTGTTGCAACAAATACTACAAATGAAGAAAACAGTGATTATTTTCGTGGAATGCCATCAATTAAAAATAGTGAACAATTATTAGATCTTGCTGGTGTTGGAATGAACAATTTTCAGTTTTTATTAAAAAGAATGGACAATATAGCTGAAAATTCAAAGATATCTAAGGCAAACAAACTTTTGATTTTTCTAATTAAAATTAAAACTGGACTTACTTCTGCAGCAATAAGTGTTTTATTTTGTGTACATAGAACTGCGATTGCACAAATATTTCTTGAAAAAACTATGTAGTGCTACTCAAAATTTAGTTTTTTGGCCTAGTAGAGACATTGTTCAAGGAACAATGCCACAATGCTTTCTTCCAGAGGACAAAGATACACGAGTCGTCATAGATTGCACAGAATTCAGAATAGAAGTTCCTGCAAGTGTTGATAACCGTGTATTTACCTATTCTCACTATAAAAAAGGTTTCACCGCAAAACTTCTAATAGGTATTACTCCTTCAGGCTTTATTAGTTTTAAATCAAAAGTTGCTGGTGGGAGGAAAAGCGATTCTCAGATGACTATCGAATCTGGATTGATAGATTTGTTGGAAGATGGAGACATTGTTCTTGCAGATAAAGGATTTCCTGATATTTGTCGTATCATTGGCGAAAAAGGAAAGCAAGTAGTACTTGTCATGCCACCTTTCCTGGAGAAAAAAGTGAATTCACCAGAGAAGAAACCTTGGAAACTTATAACATAGCTAAAGTAAGGATTCATGTAGAAAGGATCGTGCAGAGGCTACGAACTCATCAAATTCTTAGCAAGATACCTGAAAATTTGTTTCGTTATATCGATGATATTATACATATGTATATGTTGTGTTTTGGTCAATTTACAACCACCTATTATTACACATAATAACATTAGTAATAAAAATTAATTAACAAATTATTACAATGCTTGTGTTGATTGTTTATTTATATCCAATACATTGTTATTTAAATAATATTTCTTTTATAAAGAATGAAACATAAATAGAACATAAATTAAAAGAATTAAGGCATACATATTTGAAATACTAAGTCCTGTAAACTGTCGAACTCTAACATCTTTTCCCTTCTCACTCTCAATTTGCTTATTCTTTGTATAATCGTAATATAATTGAGGCAAATAATTTTTGAAGTAAAAATCGTCACACTTTAAGATCACTTCTTTCAAAAAGCTTTCGTCGCGACAAACTTTAATACGGTCTGAAAAGTTTATGCAACTATTGAATGGCAGAGTCTTCATGGTTGCCGTTCCAGATCGGTAAGATTTAATTAACTTAATATAGTTTGGCATGAGGGTGGGTGCTTCTGGTCAGGTAGACTCTGTGGGATGGTTTTGGGTCGAGTTGTACTGATTCGAGTCGGGTGGTGTGGGGTGGTTTTTGGTCGAGTTGTGTTGGTTTGGGTCGGGTGGTTAGGGCCGGATGGTGTGAGATGGGTTTAGGCCAGGTGGTGCGGGGTGGTTTTGGGGCGGATGGTGTGGGGTGGTTTGGGCCAAGTGGTGTGGGTGTGGTTTGGGCCGGATGGTGTCGGGTGGTTTGAGCCGGGTGATGTGGTGTGGACCGGATGATGTGGTGTGGACCGGGTGGTGTGGAGGTGGTTTGGGCTGAGTGGTGTGGGGTGGTTTGGACCGAGTGGTGTGGGGTGTGTTTAGGTCGGGTGTTCTCAGCCGGATGGTGTGGGATGGGTTGGGCCGGATGATGTGGGATGGTTTTGGGTCGGATGGCGTGGACGGGGGTGGTTGTGGCCAGGTTAGATCGCGTTGAATACTTTAATATATTTTGAATGTGAAACCATAATTGTTTTAACAATTTTTCTTTTATTTACAGGTCTGCTGACACGTTGATTCCGATTATCCGTGATTGGATTGAATTGGGAACAACGGTCATCAGCGCTTATTGGAAGGCATATGACTGCCTCTCATTGCACGGGTATGAGCATTTGAAGGTGAATCATTCTTTGACTTTTAAAGATCCTGAGACAGATGCTCATACCACTGCAATCGAGTTCTCGTGGCGGGCTGCCAAAGATACAATAAGTTCTAGCGGACGAAGAAAATCCCATATTCCGGGAAATTTGGCTCGGTACATGTTTGGATCGGACTGTGGAATTTTTCCGTTTAGCAGGGTTATTGTATAATCCATTGAACGCTAGGGAATGTCCACGAGACGAACATGGGGACTCGTCGTCTTAATAATTAAGGATGGACGTGGACATGGTCAATTTTAACTCCGACTTACCTCGAGCGATAAACAACAATCGAATTACAATTTTCGCTTAAATCGTTTGTGTATTATAAGGGTAATAAAGAAGAAATGGCCAATTACCACTAAATTGCTAACGTGTCTGTCGTGGAAGTTATAAAAGCAGCTGAAGCAGAAATAGAAGACCGTGAAATTGTTAAATGTCGTCGATGATACATGTATTTATTTGTATATTGTTCTATTGGACAAATTTTAAAGTAAAATCGTTTTTTATTTTCTATTATAAAAATTTGTCAAACTGCACTTTTAATCGGAAGATATTTCCAGAGCGTATTTTTGTATTCATTTTAAATTTTAATTACATTTAATAGTTCAAAGAAACACAGTAATTAGTAAGCAAGCAACTAAACGAAACAAGAATATATGTAATGCAATGAATATATGGTGTGAATCAGTGATATACCAAGTAAATTAATGCAAATTACACATTGAAGTTTTCTTGTAGCAACGCCTAGCAAATACAAAAAAAAAATCGTAAGAATGCCCAAGTTCGTACATCAATCAATTTTTCCGTATATGACAATTATTCGTTTAACCAACGTTTAACTTCAATAATAGACCGCTTCGAAGAAGAATAAGAAGAATTATATGAGTATAAATCTATTTAAGTTGGTACTGGTTGCTACCAGTCAAATGTCATTTAGAAAGTCATACATTTTAACATCTCAGAAAAATGAAAATGCTGGTAAATTACTGAAAATTATATTAATATTTGAACGTATATTTGTAGAAAAAGGATGAAAGTTATTATAAATGTATTACAAATTGTATTTGTGACTAAATACATAATAAAACTCCATCTGAATGTAACGTAAACACTTCACGGTAAGACCATTTTTCTAAAATTGTGACTATGGGAAGCATATCTCGCAAAACTTTTATTTAGATAATTTATCACCCTTTAGGTCACCTTTACGGTGCTATAATTTTTGCGAAAATCGATTGCGTCTTGTCCTCATATTACTCCGCTATTTATTTTGTCAATCGCTTTCGAAATCTGTTCTTTTTATAAGAAATAGTTATCATCGTTTCTAATTCTGCGACTAAAAATGCCTAAACCCTTGAGCTGGGAGATGAAAGAATGTATCGCTTAGATGATATACTTTTGTGAACGAGAACGTGTTGAGAGCACTCTTCTTAACAGCTGTAAGAGAGGTAATATAACTGACTTTGAGTGATACACTATTTTAATTAATATCTTACAATTTTAGCTTGTTGCTGCGATGGATAATGTTAAAACTATATATCCTATTTCTCTCATGTGTCTCGACACGAGTTTAGCTAGTGATTCAGTGTCTCGTATATCTGCATGCTAATTGTGTTATATCTATATTTGTATTTTGGTTTCTCACAATTCCGTTTATACATTGTCTTAGTTATTATTTATATATTATTTTCTTCTATTCCAATTTGTATTTTACATTAACTTGTCATAATTTTCATGCTAAATAAAGCACTACTACTATGTTTACTACCATTATTATCATCTATAACACATATTAAGTTGAAATTTTGAAAGGCATTTATTGCTAGTCAAAGAAATAATGATGAACTTACTAAATTATTATTGATATAAACTTGATAATGCATTGATCACCGATCTTATTACAAACAATATAATAAAACACCGATTTTATTATAAACAATTGTGTGGTGAGGAGTTTACCGATGTGATATTTGTGTCAATGCATTGATGAATAATTTCTTAGTAATTCGGTAAAAAAACTTTTGTGGTAAATAAAGAAAATAATGTACTTTTTAATGTAGGTACTATTAAAATCAGACATTGGAGTTTTACATTTTCAATTAAAAAATCGGATAAAGATACCTATAACCTATAATTCGAAATGAAAACAAGTATACATAACCTTAAGCGATACAATAAAATTATTAAACGTGTGATTTAGCATCAATGTTAGAATGAGACGTCATAACTATGAATGACGAAGTCGGTTGCCTATTTGAAAACCCTATATGTATATATTACAGATGATAGTAATAGTAGTAAACATAGTAGTAGTAGTAGTAGTAGTGCTTTATTTATCATGGACATTATAACGAATCGATGCAAAATACCAATTGACATAAAAGAAAATAATATATAAATAATAACTACAACAATGTATGATTGGAATTGTAAGAAACCATAATACAAATATACATATAACACAATTAACATGCAGAAACATGAAACTAAATTACTATCTAAACTTATGTGTCGAGACACAGGAAAGGAACAACATACTTTCAAAATTTAGTACTCAGGACATAGTATATTTTACAGTATTAACACATAAATGCTACGCAAATGTATTCAATACATAGCATCTAGTATATTATGCAAAACAATTATATCACTTTCACTGAACTCTAATTCGTTATTTAGATTGATAATACACGGCGCTACATCTATGTACTCAAATCCAATTTCACGATTCCACCACATATCAATTTCTTTCTCTATATGGTCTATACAATCAGCCCATTGGTTGAGTGAAACTTGTAATGCTACTTCCTACATATAAAGGCATGCTTGAATGGATTTTCCATCTCTACCAATATGCCGATTACATTTACAAATGCCCCATACTAATTCGATCGGATTGAAATTATAGTGGTATGGAGGTAGACGTAATACTTTGTCCTGCTTCTTCAGCCATTTTATCTACCAAATATTGTTTCGGTGGTTTATGTCTAAAAAGTAATACTGTAATAATATCAAAATTTATATAAAAGTTACATCCTGAGCGCCCTTTAGCAATAATTCCTTTTTCAAATAGCTTTCTTCATATACAATATTATTATTTAGCCACTCTTTTATTTCAGCTTTTGTTGAAGCACTGTTTGGCAATTTAGATGCCAAAGTGCTATGGTATGGAGCATTATCCATAACAATAATAGATGGATGACTTAGAAGAATTAATAAATCTCCAAACCATTTCAAAAAGTTTTCTTGGTTCATTTCGCCATGATAACCAGTGTTTCTTGATTTGGATGCAAATATCAATTTTCTATCAGGAATGAAACCGTTTCTGTTTCCTGCATGTACCACCACATACCTTAACATTAGAATGTGTAAATATTTTTCCATTAAACTATTGATTAAGTAGATTCAACATAAAGCTAACCTTAATTTAGATCTATATGAACACATAATACTGTAACAAATTAAGAACAGTTTCAAGAATTATTGTTTCTATACCCTTACACCAAAAGGTAAAAAAGAGTAAAAGATAATGATGATGATGATGTTTCTACATATAGAATATAAATGTAACTAACCTTTTACCATCAACCGTTGTAGTTTTCACTGATTGTAAATTTTCATCTTGCCATGAAATCATTGTCGTTATTTTGTTTGTATGTTCTCAACAATGTCAAACCCATCAACATGGCAGGAATGGTCCTTTTTCTAATGATATCCTATATTCTTTACAACAGCATGCAATGATGTTGCTCATCCAGAAAATACATTTAATTCAAGTAATCTTTCCCCAAATGAGTTAAGGGTAATGTGTACATCTAAATAAATTATAATGCATTTAACAATTTAATAACAGATTGAATTTCACTTACTAGGTTCATACATTTGATAAATAGCGTTTCTTATTGCAACCCACAGGTCTACACATAGCATCGACTGTGGTTACTGTTTTGTAGTGCCCGAGAACTTATGCTTAACTGATCGAAGTGGTTTGTTGTGTTTCATAGATTCCCATATACTTAAAACAGTGCTGAGTTTAACATTAGCCATCCCAGCAACACACTAAAATTGTAAAATGTTAATTAAAATACTCTACATAATTTATATTACCTCTCTTACGGCTGTTAATGGCACTAGAACAGTGCCTTCATCATGTTCTCATTCACAGTGTATCATCGAAGTAATATACTCTTTTATCACCTTTCTCAAAGGTTTAAGCATTTTTAGTTGCAGAATTAAAAACGATGTTAACTATTTGTTCTGAAAAGAACAGATTTTGAAGGTGATTGACAAAATAAATAATGAAAACTAAAGAAATTTACTAAAATGTCACCAAACAAAACAATAACCCATAGACACTAGAGGATGTTGCAATATAGAAAATTATAAAGACATGAAAACCAATGTCACTAAATTTTGCATATTAAATTTTTTGTTTAATTTGAATTCTTGTGGTACCAATTTTACGCCATACTTGAAATGAGACAGCTAGTTTGGGCAATGTGTACCTTGTTTCAGATCAACCCAACACTTACTTAAAAGCACATTTTTCATCAATAGTTTTTGAAATAATTGTTAGATGAGCAACATGACTAATACTAGCTAAGGCCTCCCCTCTAAATCCATATGTAGAGATTGAATGTAGATCTTCAAATTCTCTTAATTTTGATGTAGTAAACCGCTCACATAATATAGCAAAATCTTCTTTCCTTATGCCTATACCATTATCTATAATCTTTCAGTTTGGTATGTTTAATCTAAATAATAATATTATTCACTGCATACCTGCAGTAATTTTAGTCCACCATTTTTAACGACAACTTGGATATTTGTTGATCTTGCATCTAAACTAAATAAATTTGATACATATTTAGTGAATATATTCAAATAGTAAAACCAATAATACCTGTTCTCTATCAGTTCTTTCAACGCATTTGCCGGTCTCTGTATTACTTCACCAGCAGCAATCTTATTTACTACTGCTTCATCAAGTTTCTTAATTCTTGGATGACGTTCCATCTTCCCAACAAATATTTTTTATTACAAACACCAGTACAATCTACGTGATAATAATCAAATAGCCAACATATTTGGTATGGTACATATCCGATCATATACTATTTTAAGTATAAATGGGTTTGGTTACGCTCGATACAGCACACAATAGACAAAAGCGACCAGCGACATAGAAAGATAAGAAATAGAAATGGCGACAAATGCGTCGGCAACTTTGATGTATATGTGGTTGATTTGAATGTCCTCGAAATAGCTCAGAACTTAGCCAACGCTACTTTGAAAATACGAAAAGTGCATATTTGTTCGTATTAATTGAAAAATATTAGAATTTTGGGTATTTTAAAACAATAGTATTTGCTAAAATGTTAATTCAATGAAACACAACAATAATTGTGTCTAATCTAATGTGCACACAGTATTCCAGAACAATAACATTAATGAAGCTAGCCAAATGTTGCCGGCCATTCCACACACACTATAGTAATGAGGGCGACTCTCCGTCTCAAAGGGTAGCGAGTTTCAGCGCCGTCTGAAAACTATGCGACGTACTAATTAGATCGCAACACGGCTAATAAGGGTTTCAAACCCAGCTTAACCGCCAAATTCAAACGGGGAGTGGAACAATGTATTACCATCCGCCCATTATGGTATAAATTTATATTATCTGTTGTCTGAAATTGTGATGTACCAGAACTACTGCATTCGTTTTCTGCTTTGTACATTTCTGACAAAAAACAATATAAATTTATACCATAATTTTGTATGAAGAAAAATATATACACCAAATATAATGAGGGGATGCGAGCATGTCGGAAGAAAATAATATAGATAAAATAGAAATTATATAATTTACTGAAAGAAAAACAATAAAATACATCCTGACATAATAAAAGATATAATACACGTGTACACAGATATAATATACTTACAAATAGGATTGTACCAGTACGGCACAATATATTCAATGTAATTTAGTAGTAAATACTAAATCCAAAATACTAGACACGAAATTTATTACTGACTCCCCTGGACCTGTCTTGGAGAGGAAATCTGTTCAGAAGAAGCTATAATATTAGAAATAGAAACAAGTTTGAAGGTGTTTTTATCTATTAAATTTCTTCTTCACAATTGCAATTTTTACAAATGGTATTAACTTTATCACCCCTATAAACATACCATCACAAAATCGAACATCAGTAACTAAAAGAAACTGATTTTTCAAACAATCATTATATTTACTTATTTGTGGTAGTTTTTAAGGTAATTAAGGTAGAATTGTAATTGAAAATTGGTTCGTAAAAAAGTGGAGAAACGCTGGTATATGTACAACCTGAATATGTAGGCAAGTCCTAGGCGAAAACGGGCACATCAAGGAAGTGAAGTACACACTGGGAGTTCTGAAAACTAAAATGTGTTAAATTGAACTTCTACTTAAAAGAACATAACAAGTTATCATCCTTGCCTTTAAATTCCTTTTGTTTTGCTTCGTAAGTTAAGCCACTTGTTGTTTCACATATAATCGATTGGGCGTTCATTGTAGGTTCTTGTTCAATTGGAATTTAAATTCTAACTTCTATTTCACATCTTTGAATAAAAGAATTCTGCAAGGTTAGTTCCTCGTGAAAACCTACAAAATGTGAAGGCATAAGGTGTTAATTTGTAATAACATTGTGGCAAAGAATGTCATCACGTACACTTTTAAAAACTATAACTAGCATATTGATAGTTGGAAGTGATTCTCGAGGCAATAGCTTTCCCAAATACTCTTCTGACCTCCGCATAAAAAAGCTCTATTAGACAACTCCCCATCAGAATATTTCTGCAGTCACTCACAAGCAATTCGTTGAAGCCATACATTTTGCTACTTCATTTTTTATTGGTATTCTGAATCTAAAAGTAATCATTTCATATTGTAATTTCAATGGTATAATCTCTAACCCTATATTACCTTCTGGAATTCTTTCCTGTACAATTAGGGACAGCACATCTCCTCGGTGGAGCCATTTTATCAAAATTGTAACTAAAAGGATTTGTTACGTGCACAAATTTCCCTTAGTTCAGTTCCGTATTTCATTTAACTTGTTAGAAATATAAGCTCAAATTCTACTTCTTTCGGACAGTAATTTCCTAATATCGCTTAACGATATCCCCGTTGAACGCATCATATCGCAGCGTGTTAGTTGCCCTTGAGTTTTTCAAATTCGTCCAATCACGAGAATGCGAAGCGAATCTTAGCTTCGGCGTAGTAACAAAAAAAGAGGGAATTAGGTATTAGGTACCGAATGGTAAAAGACTGGTGACGAGATTGGAAGAGGTTATGGCTGAGAAAATTCAAGTGTGTGTATCGTTTATCGAATTATCATCAAGAAAGTATTTATCCCGTAGTGGGGAATTCGACAGAAAATCCTCTAGTCTATTGTTCAAGTACATCCCCCGTTCGCGGAGGAAAAGAAACCCGAGATCAAACCCTCCTACACCTCGTCGTGCCTAATAGAACATCATTGTCTTTATATCTCCCCATCAAGGTATTAAACGAAGGAAAACCGATCGTCTAATCCGTCGGACAAATCCGAAAGACCATTTCCAACATCCGAGGCAGACAAAGGATAGAACCTTATGCGATGACATCATCCGGAAGCCATGACAGCTTGATGACAGTTAACCTTCCTATACTCACGCATACGGTCTGTGAGACCGACTTATATAGTGTAGTATACGTCTTTCATTTTGACGTGAGTATAGGAAGGTTAAGCATTAATTCTATATGTCTTAAACCTTTTCTCTTTGTTTCAAATATTTCGTATATCGTATCAATAATTTCAACTAAATTCAACGTTAATATTCACTAGCTTGTAAAATCATTATTATCTAGATGGCCGTATTTTTCTTATTAAATTCATTGATATTCATAATATATATATCGAAATTCCTACTAGACCTGTATCGTGTTTTGCATAACTCACAGTAACAATTAACATCACACATTTTGTAGTTTATATTGTGAAAGTTTAGATAAAACGTTTTATGTTGACTTACGGTTACCGCACTGTTCGCATTATTTAGCTAATTTTATGTAGTTTTTCAATGTTTTTAATGAATTCTAACTAAAGGCTAAATACACAAGTTCTTGAATAACCGGGTGTAGTTTTTCAAGTAGAATTTTATTGTTTTCGTAACAGAATCTAAGCATATAGAATCAACGTGCATTTTCCAGCTGATCTTGGTCGCTCCTGACGTCAGACAGTTCTTCGATCGATATAAAGGTACCGATTATTTGACTGAAAATATATCTGGTAAATTCTTATGACCTTTGACCCAAATTTCATGGTTGGCGCCCATACTATCTTTTTCCTGACAAGACCTGTATAGGGATTCAGAACTTGTACATTCGTGTCGAATCCCCACCAATCTCAACGATATGTCGAACGACTGAGATTCACGGTATTCAGAAATCCGGTCGAATCGAATGATAGGTCACGTGATGTAGAACGAAATCGTAATTTCGTTCGATTACCAAACCGATGTCGATTGTATGTCTATCCTGCTTTAGTATACGTGCATCTCTTATATTCATTTAACCTCAATTCGGTCAAGTTTGGTTGGTTTGGTCTCATGCATAGGTAACCTAACTATTGTGTAGTGAAGTTCTCTGTGATCCCACGTGAATTTAAAGCTTGTCAACTTTTTTTTTTTTTTTTTAATGGAAAAAGTTTCATACCCACGATACCCACTGGCTAATAATGTTAGATTTTATGGAGCAGAAATTGGAGTTTGCCAGGGGGAATTTTAGTGGGATTGAAGGAAAAGAAGAATCGCGAGCTCTGGGATGAACTCACGGATTTATTAAATGCTGCTGGACTTGGTGTAAGACCAAGAGAGAAATGGCAAAAATTAAGTAAACTAAATATTTTTTAAAATTCTCTAACTTTAATCAAATATTTTACACAGGCTTGGACTGATTTAAAATCTAAAGTACGCCAGAAAGCAGCAACGATTAAGTTTCAACAACAAGCCACAGGAGGAGGTGAAGAAACAATCAATCCCCTCACTGATATAGAGTTAAGGGTAGTTGCTGTTTTTGGCAGTACATCGTTTCAAGGCACCAACAATCCTGAAAGAGGTGTAAGTAGTTATTCTTTACATTTACTGATGTGAAAAATACTGAATTCTGGATTTTAGTTACCACATAGTAGTACATCTACATATGTTGCATCTGCAGAAGAAACTTGCACTGCAACAATTTGTACTCCACATAAACCAGATGAGCCAGTTCCGGTACTTGGAGAGATGACTGATACTCCCCAGAAGCGAAGACATGTGGAAGATACATCTTCTACCTCAAAAAAATGAAAAAGGAACAAACTTTTAGTGAGGCAGTGTGTGTTGAGACTATAGGTTTATTGCAAGACATAAAGGATGAATTGCACACATTTAATTCGAACTTTAAAGAATTCCTAAATATATTTAAAGAAATAAATAAAAAATAATAAACTCTATTTATAATGAATTACAAAATTTTGATCTTCTCTTGCCATCCGTAGACGTACGTTTCGCGGTTATACCGCTCGTCAGTACGGCTTTGCAAGAGCTGTAATTTCGTATACAAATTTTATGTATATATGGTCTGAATATTTGTATACGAAATTACAGCTCTTGCAAAGCCGTACTGACGAGCGGTATAACCGCGAAACGTACGTCTACGGATGGCAAGAGAAGATCAAAATTTTGTAATTTGCAATTCTCCCACGGCGGGTAGCCGAAGAGCGCGACTGCAGTTACTGCAGGAGGCTGTGGCAACGCAAGTTGTCCACTTCTGTAGAAAAAATAACTGTAAAAAATGCGTAATACGTGCATTGTGAGAGAATTCATATCGAATCCCTCTCACATGTACAAACATCAATGTTTATAATGAATAAAACTGGTGGCCCAAAAAAAAAAATCTAAAGAAAATATAATTTAAATAAAAAGCAGATTTATGATTAAGATTTATAAGACAATTAAAATCAAAAATACAAACCTGCATACATATTAATTATTAAAATAAAGATTTATTACACCATTTCTTGTATTTCGACCTTCATTTAAAAAATCCTGTCTTTCTTCAATATGATGTCTTGCCTGCATATCTTCATTGATAAGTTCTTCATTTATTGCTACACCTGCATTTAAACACATATTGTGCAATGTTGAACATACATTTATAATAGTGCCCATAAATTCTGGGTTATATCTTGAACTTCTTTCTTTTAGTAAGCAACGGAACCTGGTTTTCAATAAACCAATACATCTTTCTATACAATTCCTGGCCGAACAGTGAGCTTTATTATACCTTCCTTCAGGTGAATTTGGTTGGGCATCTACCACAGGAGTCAACAAATATGGTTGAAGAGGATATCCAGAATCCCTAACAACCAAGAATTTGTTTCGCCCAAAATATATTTCTCTCTTAAAAAATGCTGAATAGATGAATGTCTCCATATAAATGCATCATGTGTAGCTCCAGTATGCCTTGCATTAATATTGACAATTCTCAAATCTGCATCACATATTATTTGCACATTTTTGGAATAAAAACCTTTTCTGTTCATATAATTATGACCTTCTTTTGGACACAATATTGCTACATGTGTCCAATCAATAGCTCCTATTACACCACCTATACCATACTTATTTAAAAATTCAACCTTTTTTCTTGTCTTGCTGCTATTGTAGCAGGAAAACATATGTATGTATCTGATAAATGATTATCAATACACAATGTTACTTCATGTACAATTCGGTGGATTGAGCTCTGACTAACGCTGAAAGAAAATTCTTGTCCAACGCATCTCTGGTACGACCCAGTAGCATAAAACCTTAGAGCTGCAAGCACTTTATGTTCAATTGATATTGCTGTTCTATGACGAGGATGGTGTACATGTGGTCTTAATATATTAATTAGATGTTGTGCCAAATCTGTTGATAAGCGAAATATCTCTTTGAATCTAGCTTCTGGCATATTAAACGAGTTACTACCATCGCGAATTTGGCGTCTATGCAAACGAAATTCACGATTTGCATTCTGTCTTTCATGGGCAGCAAGGTTTTGTACGGCCAAATGAAGTATTGGAAGCATCTACAAATTATCTTTTTAGTGGCGTCTCTTTTATATCACCTGCTTAATTACTTACTTTATAAAATAAATTAAGAAATTACTTTATTAAATTTACGCACTAATAGTTTTCAAATATTTTCAGCTTAGGCAAGGTTAGGTTAGATTGGGTTAGATAAATTGGGAAAAGTGGGAAAGCAAACTGTCACAATATTCAGTTGATAACTTCATACATATTTTCTCTGCGCTGTTGACAAATTTCTTCGACATTACTCGTTCGGCAGTACTTCTGAATCGCATGATTGGTCGACTGTCGCTGTTCACCGTGAATCTTCCATTCGATTCGACATTCGATATATCGAACGTTCTGAATCCCACAGCTTAGGTATTAACCAAAATTAGTGTTAAGATGTTCTGGATGAACCTTCCCAGCCAAAAATGACCTTTTCTCTGTAATTTTTTGCGAATGTTTTTTATCGTTTAAATGTTACTCTAAAGATTGGTTGTAAGTTCTTAATATGGGTTCATGTATTTTCAATATTATTTTATTGATAGTTTTGTTAATATCCCAAATAAAAAGTCTACTTTTATGCTAATTTGACAGTGACTGTACTCAAGTAACAACTGTTGAAAATGAAATATGAGAAATTCATTTTCAATATTTCTGAACGTTACAGCTGCTATATTAACAGCGAATAGCTTACGAACACGAATAATGAGTTTTCAAAAAATTTATACTCGCAAATTGTTTATAACTTATGAAAATAATTATTTACAAATACCTAAGATTAGCTGCAACAGTGTATCAGCTTCAACATTTATTATTACGGAGTTGGTACTTCTAGACATCCGCAATGTGTCTACTTGTTCTTTACTCTAGATTTTGCAAGTGTATAAACAAAACCATAACCTAAAAAGTGGAAGCATCAAAGTGTCTTGACTTCGATACTTTTGTCCATCATGCGGCCGGTAGCCCGATTATATTATTGGAAAGGAAGACATCATCATCATCCTGAATTTCGATGGAATTCATTTCAATTTATTCATATTCTATGAAACCAGAAAAATCCTACGAATTTATCTCCAAAACTTGTGAAATTCGCATGTTCGTTCAATAGTATATCTATTATAAAAATTTATTACGATTATACTATGCATTCTAGCTCATCTGCGTGATTTATTGTTTTAATTTCCCGCGATGAGTTGAGCTACTTCCTATGTCAGCTGATTACAACGTTACCGCTGTTACCCTATTACTATGCTCATATTTGACGAAACTTAGTATTTATGTGATTATTTTAAGGGAGCAAAAAAACTAGCTGATCAAATCCTTCAAAATTTGGAGAGGATGTTAGTAAACGTCTAAACACAATGCTCATTCGATACGAACATGAAGGTTCTTTTTCTTCTTATACTTTTCTGACTGAAGATGGGTGAGAACCTTTTTTTTATAAGAACCCGTGTAAAATACGAAAATTTTTCTTATTTAATATCTTTTCATCTGCTTGGTCAATTCCTCTGAAGTTTTGCAGACATCTTAGATACATGAAAAGCTTCAAGTTTGCAAAGTTTCGACTAATTTGTTTTATTTTGAAAATTACTCCAGAACATGTTACATAAAACTTAGACCTACGTATAAACTGCACTGAATTATGAAATTTCTTTTCCAATTCTACTTCCTGATGCATAATTTGGATTATAAATATTAATGTTATAGCAATTAAAATATTAAAGTAGTATTTTGTAATTATATATAAGATATATATATATATATGCAAATATTCATGACTTCCCAGAAATTTAGATACATATTCCCACATCTTTGCTCTTCACTATTTTTTTTTCCTTCTAAAATAGAACAGTTAAGCTGCTATTTATTTTAATAGCTAAAGCATAAATATATATTCTCATTACAGTAAAAATGGCAAGTTATAACTTTCACGAATAAAAAGTTACAGATTTTTTCCCCAAAAACGCAACTCTGAACCACTGTGCGTCGTGCTTGCGGCAATAAACAAACACGTGTGTGACTCTTACTACGTAGGTACGGACGAGTACAATTTACACATTAAAGTGCGGGTTGTAAAATGTAAAAAACAAAAGTGGTAGGATTAATTTAAAGAATTACAAAAATAGTAATAAGTTAAGCAGAGATAAACGGAGAGGCACGTGGAACGACCTTTGAAACCGAACGAGTCATCTGACTGGGCGATAAGGGGGCGGCGTGCGAGTGCGTGGTAAACAACCAGCTACGAAGACGCGCAAAGTGAGAACAGTGACTAGCAAATTGTGAAATGGGCAGCGATAAGGGCACGTTAAAAGGCACTAAAAGGAAAATAAATAAGGAAGCGGAGGAAATTTTCGGAAGGAGTAAAAAGACACACAGATCCCCTCAACAAGAAGGGAGAGACAACGATAAGATTGATGCCCTAACCGACATGATGCGCGAATTAATGAAGGACGTCAAGGAAATAAAGCAAAACCAAAGGCATACTAGCAAGAATTGAAAGACCTAAGGATGGAAAACGAAAGAAGAGATAGATAACACAAATAATAAGGTAATAATAATGGGGGACTTAAACGGAAGAGTTGGAAGAAATAATGAAGGAATAGTATGGTGCCTGGGAAAACAAGGAGAGAGAGTGAGAAATAATAATGGAGAACGAATAATAGAAATAAATTTAGAAAATGAGTTAAAGATTGACAACACACACTTTAAGAAAAAAGAAATCCATAAAATAAGTAGACAAGCGATATCAAGAAAGGAAACATCTATTATAGACTACTTCTTTATACATAAGGAAATTTGGAGAAATGTCAAGGATATTAAAGTACAAAGAAGCCCTAAGATAGGGAGCGACCACTTCCTCTTACAGATGTTATTAAAATTTGCAAAAGAAAACGTCAAAGAAAATAAATACAAGATAGTGAACTCTAAAATAAAATGCTATAAACTAAGGCAGAAGAATAAACAACCAGGAATTACGAATATAAGAAAGCTGGAGAAGATTTAAAGATATAATTTTAACCGCGGCCGAGAGAGTAAAAGTAGCGGTCAGGGATAAAGAGAGAGAGTGGAAAAATATTTGCAAACAAGGGATCAAACAGACTATGAGAAATACAAACAACGAAGGAAAGAGGCCAAAAGAGTGATAGGGGAAGAAAAGAAAAGATCATGGCAACAATTTGGAGAGAAACAAATCTGAATTTTGAAAATTTAGATTACGTTAAATATTTTCTTCACCTCAGATTAAGTTCATTATGTAAACACAATAGTATCTTACATATGTGTATTGTTGCTAAATAACAAGCTCACCTTTTTCTCTACACATAAATAGTAATATGAAATTATTTCAGACACGGATTTTCAAATGATATTATATTTCGTGATAAAGCTCTTATTTGGTACGGAGCGCATCGGAAGACATTTTCGACTTAGGATGAATTAGTAGCAAGTCTTCGTGAGGAATTCCAACCTCCAGACTATGACGAACGATTATTTGAAGAAGTTAAACGACGCACTCAAGGTGCTAATGAATCAATAGGAATTTATATAGCAACCATGACAAACTTGTTCTCGCGTTTTAATGTCTCAATTCCACAAGCTACTCAGTTAAAGATCCTTACGAAAAACATTCTACCATTCTACCAAACCCAGTTAGGACTTGTAGAAATTACATCCGTAGCTCAACTCTTAAAGTTATGTCGACAACTTGAAGCTCGTAAACTTTCTGTAGAAGCCTTTGCACCACCACCTTCTCGTACTAAGTCTTTGGAACCAGACTTAGCATATGTCCAAGCAACTTCTAGTGTAGCTTCATTACAAATTAGATCCCCGAGTTCAAGCGACAGAAAATGTTGGAATTGTGGACAATTAGGTCATCTTTCGTCTCGATGTGAGAAACTTCGAAGACGGCATTGTTTTAAATGTGGAAAACCTTATGTTACAGTAGCAAGCTGCCCAAAGTGTTCTTTAAACGAACGTCGAACGCAGTAGGCGACCAATTATTGCGTTCCAAGTCTTCTTTGGTCACACAAGAACAATCAATCCTTCTAGATTTCATTTTGGCAAACGCACAACAAGATGAACGTCCTTATTTAAACGTTTCGGTTTTAGGAAAATCAATATTAGGTCTTCTAGACTCTGGCGCTTCACGCACTATTTGGACTATTTAGGACATTCCGGTTGTGAAATTTTAAGGAATTTAGGACTTCCGATTAGGAAAAACATGTCGAGCTGTACCGTTGCGAACGGATTAAAGTGTGATGTTGTTGGCATTGTATCAGCCCCTATTCAACTTAGAGATCAAGTTAGAATCATTGACATTTTATTAGTACGTTCTGTCACATCACCACTTATCTTAGGAGCAGACTTTTGGCGTATTCATGGTATTGTACCAGACTTACGACGAGGAGAATGGACCTTCTCGACAGAAAACCCTATCGCTACATTAGACCATATCACTAGTGAGCTACTTCCCGAACATCAACGACAACTGTCAAACTTAATTGCGACTTCGTTTCCCGTTTGTAAGAAAGGCGAATTAGGATGTATCGATTTAGTCGCGCACGAAATCATCTGCAATGGACCATCTATGAAACAGCGATACTATCCAATCTCTCCAGCCATGCAGAAGATTGTCGATCAAGAATTAGACGAAATGCTCAAACTTGGTGTTGTTCAGAAATCCACCAGTCTTAGTCATCACCGATCTTACTAGTTCCGAAAAAGGATAAATCTTATAGATTCTGTGTGGACTTTCGTAAGCTCAATAGCTACACTCAGAAAGACGCTTATCCGATTCCGTATGTATCGCACACTCTCGACAAGCTACGTAACGCTAAATATCTGTCATCCCTTGACGTAAAGTCTGCGTATTGGCAAATCCCGATGAGTAAAAATTTCCGTCAGTATACTGCTTTTACCATCCCCAATAGAGGATTATTTGAATTCTTAAGACTCACTAACGCTCCCGCTACTTGGACCCGTTTTATCGATAGAATAATTGGACCTGAACTTGAACCTCATGTGTTCACTTATTTAGATGAAATCATTATCGTCACAGAGACTTTTGAAAAACACCTCGAAGTCCTAAACGAAGTCTTTGAACGGCTTGCAAAATCCGGACTCAAACTTAGTGTCGATAAATGCCAGTTCTGCCGACCCGAACTTGATATCTCGGATATATTGTTAATAAGTGTGGATTACATGTCGACCCAGAAAAAGTTAAAAGCTATTCTCTCATATCCGCAACCAAAAACAGTTTCCGATATACGACGGTTTGTAGGAATGACGTCATGGTACCGACGCTTTGTTCCTCAATTCTCAACCCTTATCGCACCTATGACGAAATTATTACGGAAAAATGCAAGATTATTTTGGGACAATAATTGTCAGGAATCTTGGGAGAAGCTAAAGAACTGGTTAACTACTGCTCCCGTATTGTCTTGTCCAAATTTTGAGAAATCCATCGTCATTCAAACTAACGCGTCCAATTAGGGCATCGGCGCTGTGCTAACACAGGAATTCGATAATGGTGAAAAAGTCATCAGTTATTTGAGCCGATCTCTTACGCGACAATAAAGGAATTTTTCGACTACTGAAAAAGAATGTCTAGCTGTTCTTTGGGCTATCGAGATGTTAAGATCCTACGTTGAAGGTAGTAATTTTAAAGTTATTACCGACCTCTACTCCTTATTGTGGCTAAGCAAACTCTAGAACCCGTCAGGTCGTTTAGCACGATGGTCCGTACGTCTCCAACAGTATGATTTTGGGATAATTCATAGAAAAGGCAAAGAACATGTTGTTCCTGATGGTCTTTCACGATCTGTTCCCGTTATTGACACCATTAGTATTACAGCATCTCATCAAGATCAAAGCAAAGATAAATGGTATAACCGACTTGTGAAGAATGTTCAGTTAAATCCGGTGAAGTATTCGAATTTTCGTATGGAAGAGAATGTTCTATACAAATGTGTTAAAGACCAGTACCCCGATTTATCGTCCGACAATGACAAATGGAAAATTGTCGTCCCCAAAGAAAAGCGTAAGGAATTAATGCATGAAAGCCATGACATTCCCACTAGTGGTCACCTTGGAGTTTTTAAGACGTATCACCGACTTGCGAACAAATACTTTTGGCCCAAATTTGCTTGAGCACTAAGCCAGAACAAAAAGCTAAACAATGAAGTATGGGAGGTCACTCTCAAATCACCAAACCTTGGGAAACTATTAGCATTGATCTGATCGGACCGTTACCCAGATCCGCTAAAGGCTACTCTTACATTCTAGTAGTCTGTGATCTATTCAGCAAGTTTAGCTTATGTTATCCACTCCGAAAAGCTAGTGCCACGAAAGTTGTGGAACATCTCGAAAATGACGTTTTTCTATTGTTTGGTGTCCCGGAAACTGTAATTTCCGACAACGGTGTACAGTTTAGATCAAAAGAATATCGCCGCTTCTTGAGTAACTACAACGTTAAACCGTCTTACATATCCCTTTATCACTCCCAAGCAAACCCAACAGAAAGAGTTAATCGTGTTATCAAAACAATGCTTACAGCCTATGTGTCAGACAATCATCGTGAATGGGATAAATTTCTCCCTAAGATCGCTTGCGCACTTCGTTCCGCTAAGCACGAAACTACTGGAGTAAGCCCTTATTACGTAAATTTTGGCAAAGAAATGCTTTTATCGGGCTCTGATCATCGAAACAATATCGACCCTCGGTCGGATCAAAAGGATCTAGAAAAAAGGTCCTCATGTTTTAGCAAATTGTATAAAGATGTTCAGATTCGTTTACAGAAAGTTTACCTTAAATCCAAGTCCCGTTACGATCTTAGACACCGACCCGTTAGCTACTATCCCAACCAGGTAGTATGGCGAAAAAACTTCGTTCTGTCGGACGCTTCAAAATATTATGCTGCTAAATTAGCCGATAAATTTGTCGGTCCTTTCTTAATACATCGCCGTATTTCGCCTACCACCTACGAACTTAAAGACTATGATGGAAATGTTTTACCAGGCACGTGGAACGTCGAACATCTGAAACCACAGCCCAACGACGACTAAATACTTTCGTTTTGCCGTGTAGTTGCCGGTTGTAGAATAGCGCTATGGTATAATCGGCCTGAGGTAAGAGTCCTCTAATCGAATCAGTTTCTTTACAAACATCGTAGATCTCGTTGTTATGTTTATTTTGTTTGTGGCAAATCATCTCGGCATACCAAGAGAGATTATTCTCCTTGGCCAAGAATTGACGTTGACGTATTTTTAAGTACCGATTGTGACATAACCGAAGGCGGTCGAAGCTTCAAAAAGAAGGGGTTAGTAATATCCCTGTTGTTAGATCATTTGGCCTTCATGGACTGAGTCCTGGCAGTTCTCGTTAGTTCCGCGTATTTTGTCCAGAATATGGTTAGTTGACTTTGTTTACGTTTTTTGTTATTATACAGCCTTCTACTGCTTTAGTCTAGCATAGGCCGTGTCCCGACTTTAAACTTTTGAAACCAAAATTTCTTTAAAACGTTTTAGGATTTGTTTTGTTGGCCATTCGAATATCTTTTTGTATCGCCTTCAGCGTTCAAAGTTTGTGAGTGTGTAGATGCCTTGATTTGAATGTTAACGAATGTAGGCGTGTTGATGGACTTAGCTTCAATCTGTTGTTTTCCGTTTTTCATTTGGATTGGGTGGTATACCGGCCGAATGCCGAAGGACCCGTGGTAGTGGTTAGGGTCTGAAGCTAGTCCTGTATGTGTCCTGTATGTGTGTTGCGTGAATGAATTAGGGTAACTCGCCTCAACTTCTCGCATATGTTTATCTCTGGTTAGTTTCCGCTTTGATGTTGTACTCTTCTACAAGAAATTTTCCCTTTGGTAAATTTTCTATTGAAGAAAGAGTGGAGTTGTTACGTGCACAAATTTCATTTAGTTCAGTTTCCGTATTTCATTTAACTTATTAGAAATTAGGCTCAAATTTTACTCCTTTCACATAATACTTATTTTCGAATATCGCGTAACGATATTACCGTTGAACCCACCCCATCGCAGCGTGTTAGTTGTCCTTGAGTTTTTCGAATTCGTCCAATCACGAGAAAGAAGCGAAGCGAATGTTAGTTTCGGATAGTAACTAAGTTTTGGAAAAAGAAGGTATCAAGCGGTCGACTTGAACGGTTCGGTGACGATATCGGAGAAGCTTATGGCTGATAAAATTTAAGTGCGCGTAGCGTTTATCGTATTTTCGTGGAAAATAGTAATTACCCTGTACTAGGGGATTCATCAGCGTAGCCTCTAAGGTATTATTCCAGTACATCTCCCGTTCACGGAGGAAAACAAACCCTAGATCGAACCAACCACCCACGTCGTACCTAATCGAACCAGATTCTATCTTTACCTCACTATCAAGGTTTGTTAACGAAGGAAAATTGATCATCTAACCCATCGGATAATTCCGAACGACCCCCTTTTAACACTCGAGACAGACAACGATTCAACAACAACACATTCATGCAATGACATCACCCGGAAGCCATGACACTTAACAGCTAAGCAATTTTATTCTATATGTTGTAAACCGTTCTTTTTATTTTCAGTAGTTCATATTTCGCTTTATTCTTTTCCGCTAAATTTAACGTTCTCATTATTCAAGCTTGTAAAATAATTATTTTCTAGATTGCCGTATTACTTCTTAAATTCATTGATATTCAAATATATATAGAAATTCATACCCGACCTGTATCGCCTTTTGCATAACTTACAGTAACAATCAATCTCACGTATTTTTGTATTCTATATTGTGAAGGTTTAGCTAAAACGTTTTAGATTGATTTACGGTTACCGCACTGTTTGCATTATTTAGTTAATTTAATCTCAAACTTTATGTAGTTTTTCAACGTTTTTAACGAAATCTAACGAAAGGCTAAATACACAAGTTTTGAATAGTCGTGTGTAGTTTTCATGTAGCATTTTTATTGTTTTCCATAACAGCTTTTGAACATATAGAATCAACGTGCAGTTACCAGCTGATCTTGGTCACTCCGGACGTCAAACAGTTTTCGATCTTTATACAGGTACCGATTATTTAACCATGAAAATAGATCTGGTAAGTTCGTATGACCCTTGACCAAATTTCATGGTTGGCGCCCATATTATCTTTTTCCCTGACAAGACCTTCATTTCATTCAACGACCGTTATTTAGATATTGAAAAAGAACCGACACGACCTCCCACTGAGCTGAGCACGGCGTTGGCTAGCCTGTTGCGACAAGCGTATGTACCGCTTCTTGTTTTGTTCTTGTCGTCTCGGGCATTCTAGCCAATTGTTCCCCTCAGGGGGACGGAGAGATAGTAGTAACGCGGTGTTGGGGGTAACAAATATTTTCTTAATAAATTTATTTGCTATCATTGTTTATTATTTTTTGAAAGTGCTGAAAGAAAGAATTTTAGAGTTTGTTAATGGGACAAAACTAAACTTGGCGATGGGCAAGCGACGAACTAGTGTCGGCACACAAATTGCAAGCGATGTTGATCCCTATCCGCATTTATCCATACGGCCGAAATATTTCTTCTAAACAAGCCTCGAATTCGTACAGTCTACGGCGTATGGTCTAAGTTTAGTTTTGTTCCATCGTACATGGATGTAAAAGTCGGTATTTTAGAACATTCTTTATTTCGTAATCGTGAAACGTACGTCTTTTTCAATTTAGAATTAAGTTCAATGGTATCCTTATTTATCTTGTATTTATTTTAATCATAGTAACTAACACTGCCTTAATCGAAATGTGCGATGTTGCTCGTAATGCGGTTTGTATGTTTTATGGCCAGTAGGGATTATGAAGCGCGGGCTGTCAGTCGAAGATGGTGAAAACATTTAACATTTTTTATTAAATTTTGGCGTTTATTACAAATGTAGATGTTTTATTTCGTGTTTTGTGAAATTCTATGTTATCATGGTTTATTGTGATTGTGTATTTAGTATAATTAAAACGTGAATATACATTTTATTGCGTAGCCTCAAGTGCACTCCCTAGTGGGGCAACGGTGTCTCGTACATGGTGGAAACTATTGCCATTAGATTCCGCGTCCGATTATCCTAAGAATAGTTGTCTGGGAAATTTTTTTGTGAATATTTCGGGATTTACGGGTCCATGTACAATAGGTGAAATCGTACCGAGACCGTCTTGTCAGTGGCCTTAGAAATGAGGAAATTAAAAAATAACTGCTAGCTGAGACAAAGGAAGTTACTTTCGATGAAGCATTGAAAATAGCATCGGGTATAGAATTGGCATATAGAGAAGGTAAAAGCATGGATCCCTTGGATCTGGCAAACTACATTCAAGGAAGAAAAGGTAATCAAGGAAGAAATAGTGGAAAAGGAAGACAAAAGTGTAAACATTGTGGGAAAATGCATAAACGGAGGTGTCGATACAGTGAATATGCATATAGCAAATGTAATAAAAAGGACACTTAAAAGCAGTGTGCCATTACAATCAAGAGAAAAAGGAGGTGAAATGCATAGAAGAAGCAAGCGATGAAGAACTAGACTTTTTATCGATTTATAAGATATGTAATTACGATAACAGACATACATATCACTTAAATGTAAATATAGATAATAAGTTCATACCGTTGGAAGTAGATACAGGTGCAACTATTTCTGTAATAAATGACAAACATTATGAGGAATATTTTTCACATAAACAAATTATTAAATCAAATGTAAAACTGTATACATTTTCTGGAGAGTAATTAAATATTTTAGGCAAAAATTAATGTAATAGATAAATATAAAAGTGAAGAAGTTGAATTGCCTCTAATAATTGTGAAAAGTAATTCTGATAGAAAAGTTCCTATGTTATGTGGTCGGAATTGGCTTACTAAATTAAATTTAAATTTTGTCAATAGTATTAAGATAGAAAGGAATTTAGATAAGAATTATACTGACTTATTAGCATGTAATTTTATTTCATAAGATATTTGCTGCAAATCTTGAAGAATTTCTCTTTTCATTGCGTTATTCATCGTTTGACGGCGTTCAAGTTGGTCCTTTACATTGGCCATGAAGTAAATTTGTAACAATTTTATAAAAATAAAGGTTACTCTCTTATTAACAAACATTACATTGAATGTCGGACTGAATCCGCGTTCTTCAATAATATATTCTCCAAATGAAGTCATTTGGAAACATGATGTACCTTTAAGCGTTCGAAAGAAAATGTCGTGATTCTTGAGCTTCGCCACGAAACAATGAATGCAATGGCTCAGGTGACAGAGGCAACAATGGCAATTTAACCTTTCCACTGAGACAGCACAATCCAGACATTTCTCCACCAAACTTCAATGCACCGCAATGGACGCACACGACCTCCATAGGGCCAATTCTAAGGAAAGGGTGCGAGCTGTAGTCAATTGTGGAATCGTATTGAAACGCTCCTCGATTCAAATTAACGCTGGAAATATTTCTTCTTGCGGCTCGACGTTGTTGATCTCTGTGTTCTGCTCGACGATTTCTCACTGTCAACCGAGCCGTTTCACGTATGGTCTCTCTTTGTTCTTGTGTTTGTGAACCACGAAGCTAGGCTGTAGGCGCCCTTCACGCCTGTGATTTCTTCTTCATCTGCAGTGGATTTATTCGCAATATTCCGCAGTGTAATTGCATTACGGCTTCGTTGTAAAAGATTCTCGTTCGCGGCATTGTAAATAAGACTGTAATGAATATTGTTGACTTTGCTTCTATTATGAGATAACAATTATTCATGCGCGCACAATCACAAATGTCATAACTTTATTTGTCTTTGCGTGCACCATGACAACTCTCATAACCTAGCCCACCAAATGTCATCAATTTGTTTAATTTCTATTTTTTTATTTTTAAATGTTTTAATAGTTTTCTATTTTCCTAAACCTTCACGTAGCAATTACGAACAAATCCGCGGAAGGAAGTATCCAATTTGGTCCAGTCGTTAGTCCAGTTTTAAGCATCCGAACAAGCCACGATCCATTTATATATATATATATATATATATATATATATATATATATATATATATAGACAAGCCTGCGAAGGAAATAAGCAACGCAGATGCTCTATCCAGATTACCGATGAAGGATGAACACGATTGTGCTGAAGTTTACTAGTTTTCGCCTTTTGAGTCACCATTATCTTGGCAGGATATCGCTAGTCATACGAACAAAGTGCCATACTCTCTCGAGTATTGGATTTGACACTTCATGGTTGGCCGAAGAGAAGAAGACAAGAAGAGAAGGAACGAATTACCAGTTGACACGAAGAACATCCAGGTACCGTTAGAATGAAGGGACTAGCTAGAAGTCTATTTTGGTGGAAGATCTGAGATAAAAGCATTGAAGATGTCATTAATAAGTGTTATGTTTGCCAAAGTACACAAAACAACAAAAGGGAAGAACCGTTGGATAATTGGCCCTAGGCAATAAGAATATTTCAGAGAATTCATATTGATTTTGCTGAAAAAGATGCACATAGTTTTCTCATATTGGTAGACACTTATTCTAAATGGATTGAAGCCAAATTAATGACATCTACAACGACAGAACATACCATTCCAGTATTGAGAAGCATATTTGCAACTTATGGATTACCTGAAACGTTGGTTTCTGACACAGCTTAGATCGGAGGAATTCGGGAGCTGTTGTAAACAGAATGGAATTCATCATCTGAAGATAACTCCATATCACCCAAAATCAAATGGTGCAGCAGAGCGTGCAGTTCAAATAATAAAGAAAGCTATATTAAAAATGAAGATTGAAGATACCGCAAAGAATAGGAAAAGAAGTATACAACATAAGCTGGATAATGACTTTATTTGCTTACACAACTCCGGCAGAAGTATTTTTAAAACGTGTACCAAGAACCATATTTACAGACGAAGAAACACTTAATATGAACATACAGACTTACAAGGAAACATTGGAGGAAATAAACATGAATATAAATATAGAGAAGACTAAGACAATGATAGTGGGAAAGAATCCGCAAAAACACACAATAAAAGTAGGAGAAGAAATACTAGACCAAATAACAAAATTAAAATACCTGGGCTCAGTATTATCAGAGGATAGATAGAGGAAGAAATAAAAGGAAGAACAACAGCAGGAGGAAGACTCTTCAATTGTATAAAAATACATTTCTGGGGAAAGAAGATATGCCGAAAGACTACTCTAACCACTCTCCAATACTTTTATACGGTGAGGAAACATGGACCATAATTGAGAAACAGAAAAGAAAAATAACAGCTACAGAAATGAGATTTGTAAGAAAAATGGAAAATAAAACAAGAAAGGACAGAATTAGAAATATGACACTCAGAGATAATCTGAAACTGAGACCAATGGAGGAAAATATCGGAAAAGCACAGCTGAGATGGTATGGACATGTGAAAAGGATGCCGGCACAGAGAATAGTTAAACAGGTATTTGAAGCCAGGAGGAACAAGAAGAGATCAAGAGGAAGGCCCAGGTGGACGCGGCTAGAGAACGTTAGAGATGTTTGCAGATGTTTTTGAGATATTGTGATTTTTTCATTTTTTCGACCTCTTTTCACTTGACAAATCATATCTCGAGCTAGAAATGTCCGATTGGGTCGTTCTTGGTACAAATGCAAGGTATGAGATGACGAACAAATATGGATAATCGGATCTTTGATTGGTAAAGCGGTTAAAAATATATTGATGCAAATAGGGGACATTTTCAAAAAAATCATATTTCACAGTGATTCTGTGCTGACAGAAAAGTACAAATCGTTAAAAAACCGTCTGGTTTCTGTTCATGTACGTAAAGATGATACTTTTACGAAAGAACTAAGACCAACCAGAAGAAAACCGATCGAAAAATGACAAAGTTATAAGCAATTGAGTGAATAAATCCAAATCCCATATTTTTCGAATATTTTTTTTGACAATTTCTGAGTTCAGTTGCTCACACGCAAATATATTGAATTTATTATTTGTTATTTTTATGTATTTTGACTTATTCGTACCAATAAACAGCTGACTCTTGCTATATCTTGATATCTTTGGTATAGGAACATGATGCCTAAAAGAAAACGAGAATTTAAGTGCGTAAACGATCCAAATAATTTCTGTTACGTGTCTGCCAATTTTGTCCCCCAACCAAATAGACGTAGATTCACCGATTCATTACAACAGAATTATCTGCAATATTTTGGAATAGCACCTGCAACTTTTCATGAGCAATGGACACCAAATAATGTTTGCTTATCGTGCCATATAACTCTTGCCGCGTGGGCTTCTGGTTCATCACAGTAAGATTAAATTTATATATACAATTGAATTAATAATAAAATGAATTTGTATTCCAAATTAGACGATATATGAAATTCGGTGTACCGATGATATGGAGAGAGCCGCTCTGCCATTCGGTTGATTGTTACTTTTGCCTGAGCAAATCCACTGGTTTTGGAAAGAGTGCCAAATGGGTTTATGCGACAGTAGCATCTGTTTCGCGTTCAGTTCCACATTCAAGTGAATTTCCTCATCCAAAGTGCCCCGATTCAACGATTGAATTTTTCGAATCATCACCACAGACAGACACAAGCACTGATAATGAATTTCAACAGGAGGCGCAATTAAAACATTTTACGCAGCCTGCACTGAATGATTTGGTGAGAGATCTCGAGCTGTCAAAGGAAAAAGCGGAGTTACTTGCATCTCGCCTGAAGCAACGGAACTGTTTGGCTCCGGGAGTAAATGGAACATTTTACAGAAACCGTGATAAAGCTTACGCACAACATTTTAAGAAGGAAAACGACATATGCTACTGCAACGATATTCCTGCATTGTTTGAGCAACTCAGAGAGCCTTATGATCGAAATGAGTGGCGCTTGTTCATTAACGGTAGTAAGGAGAGTTTGAAAGCAGTCCTACTGCATATTGGAAATGAAAAACCTTCTCTCCCCATCGCTCATGCCATCAACACTAAAGAATCATACGCCACAATGGCCACTTTGCTAAAATACATTCAATATGAGCATCACAACTGGAAAATATGTTCCGATCTCAAAGTCGTCGGCATGTTGTGTGGAATGCAGGGTGGATATACAAAATATTGCTGCTTTCTTTGCCTCTGGGATAGTCGTGCTCGTGAACATCATTATAGAAGAAAAGACTGGCCAGAAAGGGAAAACGTCACAGCGGGCAAAGACAATATTAAATACGTGCCTCTTGTCAAAAAAGAAAATATAATCCTTCCAGCGTTGCACATTAAACTTGGCCTCATTAAAAATTTTGTGAAGGCCTTAGACAAGGAAGGCCAAGCATTTTCCTATTTGAAAACTCTTTTCCCAAAGCTTTCTTTAGCAAAAATCAAGGAAGGCGTCTTCGATGGTCCACACATAAAGAAATTGGTAAAAAGCACAGATTTTCCAAAATATTTAACACCCGTTGAAAACGAGGCCTGGAATTCGTTTCAGCGGGTTGTTACCAATTTTCTTGGGAACAATAAAAGCCCTAACTACGAGGAAATTATTACCGATTTGCTGAAGAACTACAACAAGATGGGTACGAAATGCCATTATTTAATTTAATTCCTGGTTGTTTTCTATTGTATTGTTTTTACCAATTTATTTATTTCTTACAGGTGTAAATATGTCTCTAAAAATACATTTCTTGCATTCGCATTTGAATTTCTTTCCGGACAATCTTGGTGACGTAAGTGACGAACACGGCGAGAGATTTCACCAACAAATTAAGAGCATCGAGCGGCGCTATCAAGGATTTTGGGATGAAGCAATGTTGGGAGACTATGTATGGTTTCTCACTAGAGAAACGGATCCCGAAAGCAACCGAAGACAAAGCAAGAGCCACAACTATTTCTAACACACAAAAATGTCAAGAATGTACTGCAAGCGTTTAAACCCAATAAATTGTCAAAAAATAAATATGGGATTTGGATTTATTCACTCAATTGCTTATAACTTTGTCATTTTTCGATCGGTTTTCTTCTGGTTGGTCTTAGTTCTTTCGTAAAAGTATCATCTTTACGTACATGAACAGAAACCAGACGTTTTTTAACGATTTGTACTTTTCTGTCGGCACAGAATCACTGTAAAATATGATTTTTTGAAAATGTCCCCTATTTGCATCGATATATTTTTAACCGCTTTACCAATCAAAGATCCGATTATCCATATTTGTTCGTCATCTCATACCTTGCATTTGTGTACCAAGAACGACCCAATCGGACATTTCTAGCTCGAGATATGATTTGTCAAGTGAAAAGAGGTCGAAAAAATGAAAAAATCACAATATCTCAAAAACTGTTCCATAAAAATTTTTAACCTTGATTTTCGAATTCAGCGGAAGAAATTACATAAGGAAATCTATCTCTTATCAAATGTACATGAAAACAATTTCATTTTGTAAACTAGTGTAATTTGTCGTTTTATGTTTATATGCTGATTCATAACGTGTATTCCACTGGCAATTTAATTCTGATCGTATATTTAATAGCATGTCGGTGTACGGTAGTTGGCAATGTTGAACAGGATCACCGTCTCTCGCCTCTTTAACAAACTTATCCACAATTTCATTATCCAAAATATCCGAATGACGTTTTATCCATACAAAGTTTATGGTTTTGTTCGTACGAGTTAGATTATTGTACAGAGAGATAGTTCGTCCAACGATTGGGGATGATTTGAAACCAAAATTCTCTATGCTCTCAAGGACTACCCTAGCATCAGTGAAGATAACAAAACCATTTGCGTTTACACTTTGTATGTGTTCTAAAGCCGTGATAATACCAACGGATTCTGCTGTATATATAGAGGCAAATTTTGGGAGCGCTAACTTCTTAACTATGTGTAGAGAAGGAATATATATTGCACAACCAACACAATTATTATTTCTGGATCCATCAGTGTATATATGCACGGAATCCTTGTAAGTAGCCAATACATTAGTATATATAGACTTATTAACGATTATATTCTGGTTAAAATCGGGGTAAGTGACAGAAGGGATATTCAATACAAAGTCAAAAGGAGGAGTGAAAACAACGGATGCTTTTGTAACCCATATGAAATTGTCAAAAATCGCTGTTTCTGCAAAGGCTTTAGCAATAGGAGGCGAAGCTTTTTTGATCCACTATTTTCCCAAAAGGTTCACTTTTAGAATATTACTTGCTTTAGTGACCTTTCCTCTAGTCGACTCTATATGAACTCTCCACATTAGTTTACTATCTAATACCATTCCCAAGTAACCAACCTGCTTCTTGACGGGGATGTCTATATTATATAAATTTATAACTCTCATATAGGGGGTGTTATGGCGGGTGAAGATTACCGAATTACATTTGTTAAAAGATATTTGGAACTCTCTATCCTCACATCATTTCACAAAATTCATCATCGCGAGATTGAGCTTCTCGACACACTCTGAATATTTTGGGCACTCTGCATATGAAACGAAATCATCTGCATACTGAACTATTTTGATATTCGGTATTTTTAAATTTGACGTGTATAAATTGAATAAAAGGGGACTTAATATTGATCCCTGTGCAATACCTTTACATGCATATCTAGGCCATAAAAGATTATTATTATTTCCTTTTATGGACAATTTACGGTCACTATACAAACTAACAATACTGCTACACAGTCTGTAAGGAATATTTAGTATATGCATATTTCTATGCAATTTTTGTAAATTAACATGATTCTATGCCCCTTTGATATCCAGAAAAAGAGCGGCTACATGATGATTGCGAGTAAAATTTATTTGCACGTCCGTGATTAGTTGTGCCAGTGCATGATTAGTACTATATCCCTTTCGAAAACCATATTGATGATTAGGAAGTAAGTTGTTGTTTTTAATCCACCATTCTAAGCGAAACTTTATCATCCTTTCTAAAGTTTTAAACATACACGATAATAGGGAAATAGGGCGAACATTTTCAGGCTTATCTGCAGTTTTATTTGTTTTCAAAACTGGAACAATAATTGCGGATTTTAAGTCATTGACTTCCTCACCCTCTAAGAAAATTACATACATATTTAACAATAACCCTTTCGCATTATGTGGTAATTGCTTAATCATTGGATACAATATATTGTCTATTCCCGGTGCTGTGTTACTATTGTTCTTAACGGCAAACTCCAGTTCGTACATTGTGAAAGGCTGATCAAGAATATGAAAGGGGGACATTTTAACCACATTTAAATTATTCTTTTCATTGGAAACTTCAGGAGCTAAGTTTTCCAATACTTTCATCTTTACTTCGTCAGAAATTGGGATCTGTGGGGTATTTATGTTGCATAATCCTAACTTGCTTCAAGATTTTATCTACAGGAGTATTACCGTTTAATTTTTCGCAAAAATCACTCCAGTTTTTCCGAGCTTTTGTTTTTAATAATTTTTCGTTTGTCCACATATTTTTTTGTATTCAATGAAATTCTCTAGTGTAGGACAATTTCTGTATTTCTGTAATGATTCTTTTCTGACTTTCACCATGTTGTTACAAGATTCATCCCACCAGAATATAGATTTTCTTTGTCTTGAAAAGGTTTTTTAATTTTAAATACAAGTTTCGCTGCATTATTTATTTTTTCATTTAAGACATATATTTCCGTAGCACTGGAGCAACCAATTGCATTGTCTAGTGAATTTCAGAATGTGTATATTTCCATCAGTCTGCGTCTTTTACGTTCCATTTTGATGCAGGATATAGCTACCTTCTGAAAAAATACTAATAGGTAGGTGGTCAGAGCCCAATGTATCCTCTATTGTTCGCCATATGAATTTAGGTGCTAAACTAGAAGAAACGATAGATAAGTCCACCACAGAGTGTTGACCTGTTTGGGCAACACACGTAGGGCTGCCATCATTCAGTAATACCAAGTCCAAATCATCTAATATACTTAAGAAAGTATCACTGTCCCTATCGTTGTAATGACAACCCCCAGCTATGTTGTGCATATTAAAATCCCCTACTATAATACAATTTCTTAAATTGCATTGTTGAAATAAATTAACCCGATCACCCTTTTCAGCTTTAACTTTAGGTGGTCTATACACAGACAAAAACCTAAATCCGAATACTCTCTAATTACGACACCACACACCATTATTCCGGCGTTAAAATTATTCTCAAAAGTAATAACTGAATAGGTCAATTTCTTAGAAACTAGAATTGCTACCCCGCCATAACCATCATCTCTATCTTGACGAATAGTGCTAAAACCAGATATGTAGAACTGGTCTTTATCTTTCAACCATGTTTCTGATAATAGGATAATATCTATTTCGTTAGAGTTGATGTAATTTACTAAACTAAATTTATTTGATTTAACAGATCTACTGTAACCATTGTAACACATTTAATTTTCTTTGGAGTTTGTTAGACATTTTGACTAAATGATTACTAAATTTTTGCACAAAACAATATTCTCAATCTCCTTCCTAATAACACTTTCTTCCGCTACATTATTATTTTCTAATTGTTTTAATAAACTAGCTACATATTTTGCCAAATGTTCAATCAAATCAAAGAAATTTCTATATCTTTCTTTTCACTCTTTTTAGAGTTGAAATGGATATCCTTCGAAAAGGTGCCTAAAATACTACCTTCTAAATTCGTATTAAAATTAAATTGTTTTTCATATGTCCCATTAGGGACAGGGGATTGCATTCTTCTTTTCTTGTGTTTATTGAAAACATTTATTCTCGGTGGAGACGCGTTGTTTGTACTTTTTCTTGTTTGAGGCAATGAAGGAAAATCCCGGTCATCATTAATATCTGCAAGTACTATGTATCTATTAGACGCGGCGACATCCGCAAAAGATTCCGGATTGTTTAATTTAAACTTTGCTTCTTTATATGGTATATTATATTCCGCCATTAGTGACTTAATATTTTTTTCTTTAATAAAAATCGGACAGTCTTTTGAAAAGGAATTATGACTCCCGCTCTTACATAGAAAATATTTTGCGGAAGTGGCCAAACAGCTACCGCTATCACTCGCATGCAACTCGCCACAAGTCCTACACCGCGCCTCCGTACTTCTACATTGTACCGAAATATGACCCAGTCGTAAACATTTATAGCATTGTCTTAATGTCTAACTTGGTTTCCGGGTTGGAACCGCGTCTGGTTTGGCGTGGGTGCCGACGTTTCCAACCCGGAAACCAAGTTAGACATGGTTATTTCGACCGCGGAAGCCTATACCTGAGATTAGCATTGTCTTACTTTTTAAATGTAACAATCCACCGATCTTCTGCAGCTATTTATACTAACATGATTAGGTAAAAACTACCGTAAAATGACACAATAATTGTTTGAGTTGGAATCAATACCTGTTTGTTATCCCTTTCTACTCTACGATACATCCTTTCCCGAAACCAATTCTTTTGTACTCATTTCACCACTATCATCCTCCATAATACCCCCCTCATCATCTTGCATGGAGCTCTTAATAAAAGCACTTGATCAGAGTCGTATAATATATGAATTCCAAAAAAAAAAAAAAAAAAAGGGAAAAAGAACTGGAACGAACTCACCAATATGTTGGTAAAATAAGCAAAACAAAATAGAGTTATAGCTGATTCGTTACGTCTAGCCTTAACAATCGCACTAAGTGAACACTGAACACGTCTGGCTCTTATGAACGCTAACGTACAACTGAAAGTTATTTGTGAACGTGCAATATTTAACTCATGTTAGAAATTTAAATTCAAAAGTTGCGCCACAAGTGAGCGTGAGGGGAATCCCGAAAGTGAGCGTTACGGGAACCTCAAAAAGTGACGGGAGGGAGTGTGTAAGGATTAGTCAGTGAATGCGCGCACGTGCGAGAGGAGGTACGCGGAGTTTACGTCTGATAGTGTTTGAGTATTCTTGTTCAGTATTGTTATCAATATAGAGCATTATTATAGTAATCATATTCGTTTTAATTTAAATCCTGACAAAAGTAGGTTTACAACATATCAGAAGTGGAATACCCGAAGAAAAAACATTTAGCTATCAGACGAACAAAATGGTTGACGAAGAAGCCTCATCATCGATGCATAGCCCAGTGGTGCTATGGACAAGTTGATAGAGCTACAGAAACAGATGTGTAATCTAATGGAATCTCTCAGTAAGGGAAAAACGGCGTATCATGTGATGCCTGATCTATCCAAGACAATAGGAGATTTCCACGGCCGTTGCAAGATGGAAGCGGAAGAATGGATTGACCGAATCAACAGCTGCACACTACGGCATGCGTGGCCGGAAGCTGTCAAGTTAGAGACTGCGCGCGTGCATTTGAAAGGAGCTGCTAAAGGTCGGTACGAAGCGCGAAGGAGCAACCTAAACAATGGAAGTGACTTTGAAACAAATTTCCGAGTAATTTTTGTCATAACAAAGAGTTTAACGGAAAAGTGGATGTCGGATGACCACATACCTCACGTTACGAATAACATCTCTATTAAATTAAAGTAACTTTCACATACATTCTATTTGTTGTCAGCTTGTAAATTGTTATCGAATCATCACACATATTGTATTGTTTTCACATATTACCAGTTACAACCGAAGTTTTCACTTTCAAAAATTAATGACAATATAATTAGTTCTAACAGTATAAAAGGAAAAAAAACAGAACGTAAAAAGATACTAGGTATTGACCATCATTTTTAATTGTAACTTCAAGTTGATAAAATAAATTGTGTGAAAAGTACGTTGTTATTAATTCAGCGCTCCAATTCGACGGAGTATACGACATAAATATGGTGTCAGAAGCGGGATTATTCAAGGTCCATCTCCTGCCGTCTAGGAAGAACTCTGAAACCATCAGACCAGGCACAGAAGAGTAACATTGTTACAAATAGGATCACGAAGTAAGTCTTTGTCTATATTCTGTCATTGCATTTTATCAAATTTTGCCGTAAAAGTTACATATTCCTAGTATAGAACTTTTCTTTTTACAAATACAATGTCTAATCTTAAAACTCAAATCTCCTCTTCAAATTCCCTTTCTGTAGAATTTCTAATTAAATTAAATTCTGAAAACTTTGATTGTGATAGATATAAATGCCGTAGTTTTATTAAACAAGTAGATTCTGTATTTGAGCTTGCAAGTGAAGGACAAAAAGACCTTTGTTTTTATATGTAAAGAGTAAGATTGTAGATAAAGCATTCATTGTAATCTTACTACTTGGGATGAAATATCCGTACTATTGCTTAATCTGTAAAAGGATAAAAATCATTAGTTCAAATATTAGAAGGATTAAGTCAGATAAAACAAAATATTAACGAAACAGTATCACAATTTTATCAAAGATTAGAAGATTTATCCTCCAGAACCTTAGCAATAATTCATGCAACAGAGACAAATTCATCTAACAAGGGAAGATCCCGAACCCGGAAATTCCAAAAAATTTGAAACTTTGGGAATATATACAACATATATAGGTGTGCTATACGCAATTTTTTTTTGTGCCGACATTCACTTTGAAGGCGTGAAACACCCCATCGAAAATTGACGGATTTTCAATTTTCTCCACACAACTCCAGTAAAAAGAAAGATAGAAGATAGGTGTAAATGCAATAGTTGCAGCATACATCAAGATCTTTCAAAATATGTGACTATCATATATACAGAGTGTTCCGTTAAGCCTTGCGCTTATACTGCAGATGTTTTTGTAACAATACAAAGAAAAGTTTGAGATATAATTTGTGTGACTTTTAATTCTGCTTAAAACTATGTAGGGTGTTCTAATGTACAGAGTGTTCCAGAAGTAAATATCACCCTATCCTTGGTTATATCTAACAGAACTTCATATATTATATTATAATATATATGTATATATATTATTAAATACTTATTGCAAGGAATGATCTCAATCCCGCAAATTTAAAATATGAAATTTGAGAATATGTAAACCACATATAGAGGTGCGATACGAATTTTTGCTGCAAAGTTATTAATTTGATTTAATCACTCGCTGTTGTAAGAGGAAAAGGTTAGTTTTTTAGACCAAAGTTATATCTTACAATTAATCGATTTTATTAAGCGATAACAAATATATCAATATTTTTAACATTTTAAGCAATACAAATATTGATAAGTACATCAATATAATTTATATGTGATTAGCTGATTAGTCATAAAATATAAGATATATAGGAAATTTTTGTAGATAACACTTTGCATCTTTTGGTCATATTTATTATGTAGTGAAATACTGGCAAATGAATAATTATTCTGTATGGTGATGAAATTCTTCAAAGAAATGTTTAAAACATAGGAATTCGTTGCACCACGCACATCGTAAGATGGCCTGGGCACCGCATATGGAACAGCTAGCAGGATGTATAAAATCCTGTTGTCTAAAAGCAAAAGCTACCGGATTTTCAAACTTTTATACCAAGCATAAGCAAATACATCGTGATACTTTGGTGCCGAAAGTTGGTTGTGAATAAGGGACTGTAATTTGATAACATTATTGCGTTCATGCAATACAATATCATAACCAAACAGTAGCACAAGATCGGAAAATTTTCTTACAAAATTTTTCCATATGCGGAAACTATATACATCTAGTGGTTGTATCATTGCCGTAGTTTTTTCGGTATCGTCAATATTTCAACATGCTTGTTTAATGGTATACTCTTTTGCAATGTAGCAGGACAATGACCAGTCCAAGAGTCCAAGAATAACACGCTCTGAGCTCCCACATTTGGCACATACACACGGGTGAGCCATTCATTAAACAGTTCTTTTGTTAATTTTCCCGACGTTGAAGCCCTTACATAAACATTCCACGGTTCAAACAAAGACTGTGTTACACGCGGACCGAAACTACCACTTTGTTCTTTCATGACAATAAATAGAGGGGAAAGAAGTTTTCCAGAAGCTGATATTGTGGGAAGTATGGTATAACTATGTGTTGTTGCGGATATTGACTGCACAACTGCTGTAACCCTTTTTGAACCTTGCACAGCTAACGTGCGACCAGAATGAAGCTCTAGATTAAAGCCACTTTCATCGGCATTGAATGTATTATCTTCTCCGACTTGTTTTATGTGATCTTTTATATGGCTAACAAATGTTGAAGCGATTTCATTCAGTTTTTCGGAATCTGTACCATATGATCGCGTAATAAATTTATTTATTTTTCTTGAAACTATTCTATACGCTTTCTTAAAATTCCAGACCCAATGCCGGGATGCTTTAAAGTTTTCTAAATCTATTCCTTGATTAGCTTGCAAAACCCATCTTTGAATGTCCAAATCATGAATAATATCACCCGAATCAATACTCTCTACAAACTTATTATAAACGGATTCCGAAATTTGTAGCAATTTTTCCCGTCGTGTGCCTCCCCGGTTTACTGTTTCTTCCCATCTAGAACAAATAAAAGAAAATAAAGACAAATCGTTGTTATATTAAATGGAATTCACTGTTTACCTGTTCAATTGTTGGAGAGTTGAAACTTTTCGAAATTTCTTTTGGACGGTTGCTAACGTAAGTCGCTTCGTTTTCCCACTTTTCCAGTATTCAACAGCTTTGGTTTTATATTCCAAAGTGACAATACCGCCTTCTTCTGGAACACACTGTTCGTCTTCAGCTTCCATCGCTTCTAAAATTTCTTCGCGTGTAGGTGCGTATACATCATCTACGAAGTCTACGGAATGTGGTCTAACTGGATTCAAAATTCTAGTGTGTCAATTTCCAGCGAAAATGAAGTATCTTTTTGAACGTCAAGAAGCATATCCTTTATTATGTTGTGTAATTCCACTTCGTGGTTATTCACAGGTGTTGGATTATTGTTATTGGCAACGTCAAATGTTACCATGAGCAAGCGAATTACATTTAAAGTATTTACGACAACCATTTTCAGCACCACAGGTTTGTTACACAGTCAAACAACAAATACTATTAATGTCAGGTGGGGAATTTATATAAGCAACGTTATCATTTATCATTGCATTTGGTTGATTATTGCGTTTTTATAAAAACACGTTTACACCATTAGATAAAAACTTCGAATATTATTATCACACAAAACGATGTCTTATCTAATAAATATAGTACCGCAAAGATATACAGTAAATTTCATTAACTTTGCAGCAAAAATTCGTATCGCACCTCTATATGTGGTTTACATATTCTCAAATTTCATATTTTAAATTTGCGGGATTGAGATCATTCCTTGCAATAAGTATTTAATAATATATATACATATATATTATAATATAATATATGAAGTTCTGTTAGATATAACCAAGGATAGGGTGATATTTACTTCTGGAACACTCTGTACATTAGAACACCCTACATAGTTTTAAGCAGAATTAAAAGTCACACAAATTATATCTCAAACTTTTCTTTGTATTGTTACAAAAACATCTGCAGTATAAGCGCAAGGCTTAACGGAACACTCTGTATATATGATAGTCACATATTTTGAAAGATCTTGATGTATGCTGCAACTATTGCATTTACACCTATCTTCTATCTTTCTTTTACTGGAGTTGTGTGGAGAAAATTGAAAATCCGTCAATTTTCGATGGGGTGTTACACCCCTTCAAAGTGAATGTCGGCACAAAAAAAAAATTGCGTATAGCACACCTATATATGTTGTATATATTCCCAAAGTTTCAAATTTGTTTGAATTTCCGGGTTCGGGATCTTCCCTTGTAAGTTGGCAGGAAGATTGCTAATGATTCAGGATATGACTTTAAGTAGGTTCATATATCACACTCATCCACAAATATCACAAACGTTACGCTATAGAAACTTCGAAAAAATTAATGAAGCCTTAACAGCTGCATAAGGTGAAGAAAAAGTCTTACGGCTTAATCACAAAATCAATCCAATCAAATGCAAAAATTGTGGGCGAAATAATCACACTACAAATAATTATTTTAGAAATAAACATAACAATAATAATACGTTTACATCTAGGCAAATTTATTTTAATCAACAACAAAGCCACCGTAACACAATTTCGCAAACTACAAACCAACAGCAATATCGCTATTGCAAAAATTACGGCCACACTATTGATAATAAATTGCAGAAATTGCAGAAAGAGACAATTTAATAATTCTAGATCACGAAATGAAGTTAACTCCAAATCTCACAATGCTACTACTGCTAATATTAATTTCCAACAACAAAATTTTCCGGATGTCAGCCAATTACCACAACCTCCGAATCCTATCCAAGAAATAACTCAACAGTTCTGCGGTCTAAACCCGTAACCATTTCAAATTGTTCGCTGTCTTCTGATCTCACATATATCCTTTTCAATTCTAAATCCTGAAACTCAGAAGATAATGTACTAAAATTATTAGTTGATACAGGCGCTTCTCTTTCCTTGCTTAAATATGACAAAATCAAAGAATTCGAAATTACCAATAATAATCCAATTTCTCTTAAAGGCCTTACTGTCGTCACACCTATTCTAACAATAGGTAAAATATCAATTGAACTCCAATTTCATAACAAAAGAACTAAGGCAACCTTTCAAATAATAGACAGTGTCACAAATATCCCTTTTGACGGTATCTTATGAGACGATTTCTTTCGAGAGCAAGAAGCAAAAATCAATTATTCTAATTATACAATCTCTCTAAAATCATTTCCATTTCCAATTCCCATATAGAGAAACACACCTCAGCTTTCTGTTTCAACAGTTATTATAAATCCAAGAACAGAAGTAATTATTTCCACTAAAATTCTAAATCCATATAATATTACAGAAGGTGTAATATACAGTCAAAAACTAAATGATTCTATTCTAGTTCCAAATGCTATCGTGAAAGTTAACCTTCATATACTCACGTCAAAATGAAAGACGTATACTATACTATATAAATCGGTCTCACAGACCGTATGCGTGAGTATAGGAAGGTTAAGAAAGATAATACTGCTCTTATAACTTTAATAAGTCTTTCATTTTGACGTGAGTATAGGAAGGTTAATAATACAACCTCTACCAATTGAATCTCAAGCTTTTAACATTACACCGAATAAGGTTATAAACACTAATATATCCAGAATAATAACTTTACACCAAAATTTACGATTAAGTCATTTAAATTCTGAGGAAAAAACCTCAATAGAAAAAGTATGTACTGAGTTCAATTATATATTCCATCTTTCTTCCGACATTCTTACAAGTACTTCAGCAACGGCTCATAATATACCTACTACAGATGATATTCCCATAAATACCAAAAAATATAGATATCGAGAGATACATAAACACGAAGTCAGCAAACAAATTGATAACTTGTTAAAACAAGATATCATTAAACCATCCACCAGTCCATGGGCGTGCGTAAGTGGCGTGCAGTTATAGATTACCGTAAACTTAAGGAAAAAACAATCAGCGATGTCTATCCTCTTCCAAATACAGAAGATATCGAAGACATCCTAGATCAACTAGGACATGCACAATACTTTTATACTCTAGATGTCGCTAGTGGATTTCATCAAATCCCCATTAACCCTATAGATACGCCGAAAACCGCTTCCTCTACTCCTAATGGACACTACGAATTTACCAGGCTGGCATTTGCATTAAAAAATGCACCCGCGTGTTTTCAAAGACTAATGAACAGCGTCTTAATCGGAGTCAATAACAAATAATGCTTTGTATACCTCGATGATATAGTAATATACGGTTCTAGTTTAGACGACCATAATAGGAAATGTCTTTTCTCGTTTACCCGAAAATAACTTAAAGCTTCAACCGGACAAATGTGAATTTTTGAAAAGATCTTGTGAATATTTGGGTCAAGTCATTTCTGATTCAGGCGTACGACCAAATCCTAAGAAAATTGAAGCTCTTAGTAAAATCATTCGTCCAAAAAATCAAAAGGAATATAAAATGTTTTTAGGGATGGTAGGATATTATAGGAAACTTATCGAGAACTTCACCATTGCTAAACCATTAGCTTTTCTTTTAAAAAAGACGTCCAGTTTAATTGGACAGAAACTAGTGGCCGACCGAACATTCGGTTTCGGCCAGTTTCGGCCAAAAATCTGGTTTCGGCCATAGTTTCGGTTTCGGCCAAAACTCAGCCAAAACTTCGGTCGCACCGAAACTCAGTGTTCGTGAATTGTTGTGCTTCGTTCGAGCGAGTTCGTGTCTCGTAATTGTCAGAGTCAGCAACTTAATACCTAAATACATAAATATCTCCTTTTCCTACATACTGTAATTGTTGTTTTTTTATTTCATTTAACACAAATGAACTATATAACATGTAAAACATACACTAGATGTCAGCATACAATTGAAATTTTAATATGTTTAAATAAGTTTCGGTTTCGGTTACGGCCGAAACTGACAAGGGGAGGGCGCGACGTTGGGGTCACGGATTTGGACGCCCTTCTGGGATAAGAAAGTACTTCATAGTAGTTAACTACAGACCTTCAAACATGGTACCAATACTCAACCGTTTTTGAAAAAACCGGTTTGAATAAAGAGTCTTAATTGATATACGTGGACCGTTGCGTTTGTTGCCAAGAGTGGAGCGTGGCTCGATCGATTGAGCTTTAGCGAAGTAATCGTATGGTTTGGGTTCGATTCCCGCACAGAAGTTTTTTTCAATTTTTGTTTCTCTTGTGCTACATATCGACCTATGTTAATTCTTCGACAATATTGTTAAAATATCTACACAATCAGTGAATTGTAACGGGAAGTTCAGAGAGTGTGCCAATCGAATAAATATTTTGGTGTGTGATTAGAAAAAAGAGAGGAGAGGTGTCGTGGGAGACTCGGCAAGAGCAAAGCTCTTTACTCATTTGATGCTTATTTGAATAAAAGATAAAATTCTATAATTGTATAGACAATGTATAAAGAAAAAGTATTTCATTTCGAAACCGATGGTAAATAAGTTGAAGTTGAATTTGAAGTAAATTCGAATCGGATTAATAAGGGCACCATCTGATGGAAGGATACGCAAATATGGCGCATTTCATAGTTGCTCCGGCGATGAGTATATGTGTGTGTGAGAGAGACATAACTAGTGAAAGAACAAGATGAAAGCGTCTATCTGACGATTTCAAGCGTCTCACTTTTTCCCAGTTAACGCTCGCCGCAGAATTTCGCTAAATGAGCTTCGCTCAAAATCGCAAAATATGGAAGACGGTGGAAGGTCCGGTGTCTTCCATTTCTTTCTTCTTGTTTGTTTTCAATCACACATCAAAATATTTATTCGTCTGGCACACTCTCTGAACTTTTTGTTATAATTCATTGATTGTGTAGATATTTTAACAACGTTGTCGAAAAATAAACATGAGTAGCTATGTAGCACAAAAGAAGAAAAAAGAATTGACAAAAGTATTCTGTCCGGGAATCGAACCCAAACCACACAATTACTTTGCTAGTGCTCAATCGATCGAGCCATGCTCCACTCTTGAAAACAACCGCAATGGTCCAGGTATATCAATTGCGTCTGTTATTCAAACCGGTTTTTTCAAAAACGGTTGAGTGTTGGCACCATGTTTGAAGGTCTGTAGTCAATTATTATGAAGTACTTTCTTATCCCAGAAGGGCGTCCAAATTCGTGACCCCAACGTCGCGCCCTCCCCTTGTGAGACCGAGGCCGAAGGTTCGGTTTCGGCTGCAAATCCTGTTTCGGTCGGACATTAACAGAAACACAGAAAAATGCTTTTGAAATTTTAAAACATAAATTAACGAATAAACCATTATTGTAGTATCCACATTTTTCTAGCGAATTCATATTAACAACTGATGCCTCCAGTGTAGGCATTGGCGGAATTTTGTCGCAAAAACAGCGCAGATTTACCTATCGCATAGTATTCACACAGATAAGTAATACAGATTTACAATCCAATGTAAAAGTACGAAATCTAGCGGGTTATCTAACTTTACGGCGTTTCCTTCAATATTTACGTATCGGTGATCGTCGGGTGCAGCCGACAACAAGGACAAAAAGATATTTTTAGCACGTTATTAGCTAATACAAGGGTAGTGCACACGTTAAGGAATATGCATAGAACAACTAAAATAGAAGGTAACTTCTGCATAAATCAAAGAACCAAAACAGCGCCAGTAACGAATGTGCAGAAAATTAAAATACTTATAGAAATCTGTAATCCTGCATTATAAACTAAAATATATATGCAAATATAAGAAATTTTATAATTTCTAATCAATTTCGTAAATCCAATTAAACAAAATTTAGGAATTTTATTTATTGGATTTACAATAATGATATAAAAATTACAACTTCCAAATCTGAAATAACGAAAAATATACAGCAGAAAACTAAAAAAACTAACAAAGGTATATACAATATTTATTTTCTCTTACTTTTTAATAGTCTCTTTATAAGCATACTGATATCAGTACACTCTACCACACAACATTGTTTTGGGTTGCTTGACTTCATATTTGAATACAAAATTGTAATAAAACAAGAACAGAAACAAACAATACGCAAACTGATCCAAACGCTCAGCTATAAATGTGACTAACGTGGTAAACTTTATAACTCCGTTCAATTCGGTGTAAAACACATTTAAAGTTGATGTTGACTCAGCTGCTCAGCATAGATAAGAATACTGCTGCTCAGAACGCACTAGTTGATTTTTCATTGGTTCATCTGATGATGTTCTGTGATTGGTTGATGCTTCCTTGCGTAGTAGAAACCTATACAAATCGGCCATACTACGCCATCCAACGAATGTTCAGTATATTAATTATATATTCCTTCGCATTTAACTTAACTTTCCACCCCGTGGGAACATGTAATCTCTTTTCGAACGCATAGCTATAGTTGTTCGTAATAAAATGAATAGACTTAAAAATACAATTTATTTCCTTCCACATAATTCTATACAAATGCAATTAAAAGTATTGTTTTTGTTTTATGTACTTACATATGTGTCATTTTACGTGATTCATCTCATTTAATTTTACTTACCTATACACCCTTTGTTTTGTATAACTGAGCTTTATTAATGTTAGAAATAAACATTTCATATATTATATGTTCAAAACATTACCCAAAACGTTCGGTTTTTTTATTAGTGATTTATTTTGCTATTCTCATATATAGGGTTTTTCATAACTTATGCATTAAACTTATGCATTAAAGTTTGTAAGAGAAAATGTATTCCTACTATCAGACGAAAGCCGAAATTAATTTTTGAAGTTTCTCAAGGAACCGTTTATATGAATTAAATAAAAATTATCATTACCACACTTTTCGGAAATAATTCCAGATACGTATTTCGGCAACTAAGTTTCCATCCTCAATGGAAAACTGGAGGAATTACATGTAACCAGTGATATCTAATGAAGTTCGGGCGGCCGTTTAGTGTGTAATGCCCAATGTTCGTTTTGGACATTGGTCAGATATCGCTAGTTACACTAAATGCCTGTAGGTTTCCACTGAGGATATGTATCCAGCGCTGCTTCCGAAAGGTGTGGTAAGTGTAATTTATACAAATTTATTTATGTATTTATTTAATTTGTATATTGTTTTAACCTCAGCCTCGTTACACTGATTTTCAAGAAATCGTTTGATTATCGCTAAGAATACCTATGTTTATTATTCAAACGTAGAAATGTAAACACTAGTAAAATTCAAGTCATATCTTAGCAAGGTCAAGTAGGTATTGGATTTCAAGCAATCAGTCTGCATCTCTATCTGTGAATAAATTCCGTTAAATATATATATTATATATTTGATATTTAACAATGTATGTAAAAAATAACTGATATTCATTTTGATCACATATTATTGTTAAATCGAGTTTAGTTAGTTAGTTTTATAAGCAGCTGGTGGCGCATAAAAAAGGGGTATTGCTAACTTTTTCTTCTTTTGTGCAGCGAGCTCTTCCTTTACGTCCTTGCATTATAGCAATTGTTTTAAGATGTGGAGATATGAACTTCGCGGTTTCAATCTCATTGAGTAAAGTATACCTTTCTTTAAGCAATTCTAATTTTGTTATACATGGCCGCCGCTGTGGTAGTAGTTTGCTCTGCTTTTGAAGATGTATCAGTTTTCTAATTTTTTTCGTTTTCGGCGTGTCATCGAGAGCGATAGGCGTGTCTCTTTTTTAGATTTTGGAGATGGAAAATCGGTAACCGCATACAAAATTTCATCTTCCTGTGATGATGAAGGTTCAGGTATATCAATGTTTATTTATCTAGATTTTGGTGAATGCAGAGGAACTGTTTTTACAGCTTTATATGTGTGTTTCGACTTCGAGTGGTTGTGAAGTCGAAAGCATTGGAAAACGAGATAGTTTGATAAGTTTTGAATCATTAAAATTCATAGGTAGTGCGATTTTTCAAAAGTCCAGAACAAGAATTGTGTTTGAAGCGAAATTAACAAATAAATCCGTCTTAGGAATTTCGGGGACAAACACGCGAGCTCTATATTTTTGTTAAATATATTAAACTCATAAATGGACTAATAAATGTATATCGCACTGCAGCATTTGTTATGCACTTTTGGTAACGCTTTAATTTCGTAGATTCATTTACTTCAGGGTGATATTGATTCAACGGAATTGACTAATAATAAGACATCGCGATGTTATATCAATCAATTCTAACGAAACTTGTAGCGCTCGGTAATTATGTCCTGTATTCTTTGGTACACGAATACGACGCCCCACTGAAGCATTTTCGAGAAAATCAAATTTGAAAAAATATGTGGAGGAATAAGTCTATGTCGTAGTTCATTGAACTGAAGTCATTTAACGCAATTCGGTCTCCAACCAGTAACCTACTGGTTGCTAGTTTGTATTCTACGTATTGTAACAGATTTGTACTATTATTATTATTATTATTATTATTATTATTATTATTATTAAGCCGATGAAGTAGAAATATGTATGTAGATTAGGCGAGAGTAAACGAAACGTGTGATAATATGAACTTAGTGTATTTTAGAATAGAATTATTATTGTTAAATAAAACCAAATTAAAAAGGACCAGTATCTATGTGTAAAAGAAGAATACTACAGTTCCTATGCTTTGGTTTTTTGTTTGTTACTACACAAACAACGTATTTGGATGGAATACACTTTCTGTTTGATTTATTATACAGTACAAATGCATTTTCTTGTTTACATTTCTGTCTAGGAAATATATTCAACAGATGGATACTGCCACTGCGCAAACAATTTTGTTTCAAGGATTTCTTATAACAGTTATAACACAAAGTTATTAGTTTTCAGATTTGATTTCGTCGAAATTGTTTGAGTAGTGCGTCGTATCCGTTTACCTAAAACTACTCGACATAATTACCAACCCCTACAATAACTTTCGTTAAAATCGATTGGTAGCAAATTCTGATGTCCCTTTCTCGGAGAGACGGCGAAAGATGTAGACGACTGATGATGAATTCACGATCAGGTTTGATTTTGTATACCACGGAATAGTAAATGATTGAAATAAATTAAATGGATTAACATAACAAAGCAATTGGTAAATAACAAAATCTGAAATTGCTATTTTAGAATTCACTCCTTTACTAAGCCATTATAATAAATAAATGTTGTTGTTGTGAAAACAGCTTTTTTGATATATTTGAATTTGAAAACCTGGTGTCCACCATAAAGAGACAACCATTTATAGTCACCCGGTATATTTTCTACATCCAATAAAAAATTTGCTTGACTTCAATAAACTGCTTAATTATTACAAACAAATCCTAAAATATGGTTTAGATCTGCATAGATAGAGATTAAGAGATTACTGTTTCCGAGTGATTCGGGGAGCATCATATTTTGAAATAACTCGCAGCAAATTTATCATTTTAAAATATACTTTTCAGTATTTTATCGTTTCTATATTGTTGCTAATACATATACGATATTCTATTATGGTACGTATTGTATAATCAGATATCTGTTGTAAATCAGCATAACATTAAACTATGTAATTAAAAAAATATACCTACTTTTCGTTCCAGGGACGAAGAATAGTATTTTGAAAAGTAATTTTTAGTAACCTTGTTATTTCTTTTACAAATACAGTATGTACGCAATTTCTACAGATATAAAATTTATTCAACGGAAAGATATTCAATTTGCTGTGTGCACGTGAAACAAATTTACCACAATTTTTTTTGGTATTCCTACGGGTTCCATTACAATCAAAATAAATATGTACATATATTTCCAGCCGCCCGCTGTAAAAGCGTAGTTAAGTGCATCAATGAATAAATAGTAACGGAGCGATGTATTTCGTTCGATGTCTCCGAATTGACTGATCGCAGCGTTCCCGACTATAAGCGGCGAATTGTTGAACCACTTTCGTTTCCCAAATTCGTTTCCCATTTTCAACATTAGCTGCTGCCATTCGCCCATAAGGATTGTAAGTCTGTATTATTTATCTGTGGTATTCATATACCTTAAATAAAGCTGAAACTAATTATTCTACAACAGAAAAGGAATTACTTGCTATAGTAAACGCTATTGAACATTTTAGACCTTATTTATATGGTAGGAAATTCAAGCATTACAATGGCTATTTAATTAAAATTCCATCTTCAAAACTAGTCAGATGGCGTCTCAAACTCAGTGAATATGATTACGAAATAAAATTTAAACCAGGTAGAGTAAATTTAAATGCAGACGGTTTATCACGTTTATTGGATAACCAAATTAATAGTCTTAATAGTACAATTTCAAAAATTGATCACACCAATTCTTATCAAGACTTTATCAAATTTCATTATGAAAATCAAGACGTAATCATTTTCGAAAAAGCAAATAACGTAATGTCAAAAATTAAAATCCCCCTTGTAACACGTTGATCTTTAGATTTAGATCAAATCAACATTAAAAGTATATAGAATCTAATTTTGATATTACTACACTAGATCCAAAATTAAATAATTCCTCCAGATTAAAAAATGATCAACAAATAATATATTTACTACACCCTACTAATCACCACTTTGACAAATTAGAGTATAAAAATTTATTTGAATCACTGCTAAAACTTAAAAATATTATAAAGCATATTTGCCGTGTGATATACAAAAGCGTTTGGCCAACCCTGCAAATGCGATGCTGTGTCCAGTTGTGTTATCCACCGTTCTGCCACAGAAGGATTTTGTTCCCCGTCGAAATTGTCAATAGCTTTTGACAACTCCGGCATTATATTGAAATTTTTCCCCATTTCAACATTTCCTTTGCGTCCTTCACCTAATCTTTCTAGCATTGTTGCATTTTGCTGTAACAATGCATTTATAGTATTAAACATATGTTCCACACCTACATATATTGCTTTGCGTTTGACTTCGGTGAGACTTATCATCTCCTTCATTTTCCCGTTGTATCGACTCACAAAACGTCTCAAATTCATCGGCCCGTGCCGTATTCTCCATTTTTTTCCTCGTGCTCGAACTTTTATCCAGCGTAATCTGTGTAATCCCATTTCTGAAAATTTGTAGGAGCTTCTCCAAATGATGTAGGATGGTCGATTATTTAAATGTCAGCAACACTTTTTACAAATAACAATTTAATATTTAATTAACGAACTACAAACAATACATTACAATATAATACATTCATTCACCCCGACTCCCCCACAACAACCCCCTTCCCTTCCTCTCCCTCGCACACGCACCTCTCCCACTGTGGCCCTCTATCTGGCGGGAAATTCAAATTTAAAAATATATATACTACAGATTCGGCCGTCCTGACCTTTGATTGTCCTCAATCAAATGACTATACAGTGCGGCCATTATATAACAATATTAGTTACATTACAGACAATAACAAGAAACTGACTAACAATAAGTAAACTGCCTAAGAATAAATATGCGTACCTTAAAATATTAGTTCCCTGAACCGGAACTACTGCAAATACATATAAGTTTATTATCGGCATAACACATTCTTTGAATAAATAATTATATTAGTATTGGTTACAATACTAATCTTACGATTCATTTATTCAATTCCCTCAGTTAACGGATCATCAGCTTTATGCCATAACTTCATTCGCACTGCAGCAGCTACACCTTCATCTTTAACAACATATCGGTCATTATCAAATTTCGCTGTTATTACGTATGGACCTTTATATTTTGGTAAAAGTTTTTTATTCATTCCTGCTGTTACGTCGGTGTTTACGATCATGACATAATCTCCTATGTTGTATAACCGTGCTGCCTTATGCTTTTTATCAAAATATGCTTTGTTATATTCTTGCCCTTTTACGATTTTCTCACTGGGCCTCTCACGAACTGTTTCTAAATCTCTTGCTTCTGCCAGATCTTGTTCTTCCAAAAATATCCGTAAATTGTGCTGAATTTGTCCTTTCTGATGCACACCAAACAGCAACATACTAGGACTGATTCCTGTTGATCGATTTATAGTATTATTGATGCAGAACTCAACCTGATGTAACTCCTCATCCCAGTTAGCTATGTCCGGTGATAATTTAGAACACATATCCTTTACATTTTGTTAATGACCTCAATCTGACCGTTCGCTTGTGGCATTCCAGTTGCAATCAAAGTATGGTCGATGCTACAGTCTTCCAAAAACTGTTTAAACTCGGTTGAAGTAAAACATGCACCTCTATCTGAAATAATCCTTAAGGGTCTGCTGTAATATGTAAAATATTGTTTCAAACATTTTATAACTTCCTTCGAATCTGTTCTCACACATGGATATATCTTAACGAACTTAGTAAAAGAATCTACGACTGTGAATATAAGCTTGTGTTTAAATCGAGTTTTCTCCAGTGGCCCAAAATGATCAATATGCACTATCCGAAAAGGTAATTCCCTTTAGGAAGATTATTAAAAAATCCTTCTTTCTTTCCACTTACAGGTGAAAAAGCGATACATTTCAAGCAGTTCGATATATGCGTCTTTACCTTCTCAGTTAAATTCGGAAACCAGTAAGTACGCGTAATCAGTTCTACCGTTTTATTTATACCTGTATGTCCAAAATCGTCGTGGTACATATGCATCACACTGTATTCCATAGAGTTGGGTACATAAAGTTTTTCTATTTTCGGATCGAGATTTTGCTTAATGCTTAAATTTCTTTCAAATGTATTATCTTTCAATATTATAAATGGCTAACACAGGTTTTTGTACGAGTAAATTCTTTAATTTTTCAAAAGCTTTTAACTCGCCTTCTTCAAACTTAAACGTAGCGCTTTTTTAAGTAACTCATACAACGGCCTTGCGATGAGAACAAAATCTTTCATAAACCGTCTAAAATATGAAACAAAACCTGAGAAACTTTGCACCTCTTTGAAATTTCTAGGAACTGGAAATTGTTTAACAGATTCGATATTTGATTGACATGGTCGAATTCCGTTTTTATTTACGACATATCCTAAAAACCGAATTGCTTCTGAAAAGAATGAACATTATTCTAACTTTAATTCCAAATGATTATTAACACATAGAACAAATACACTGTTTAAAATCTCTAAATTTTCTTCTAACGTTTCAGTCGCAATTAAAGTATCATCTACATAAATACAGATCTTGTTTTGCTCAACTAAATCTTTAAAAATTAAGTTCAGATACCGACTAAAAGTAGCAGGACTATTTTTTAGCTCAAAAGGCATCTTTACATATTCAAACTGACCTTGTGGTGTTACGAAAGACGTGTACTTTACCGACTCCGGATCTAAATTAACGGGGTGGAAAGCATCTTTCAAATCTAACCTAGTAAAATAACATTTACCTCGTAACAAGTCGATTTGATCGTCGATCAATGGCAAGGGAAAATTGTCTCTAATAGTAATTTTGTTTAACTCTCTATAATTTATGCACGTACGTAAGCCATCTGGTTTCTTTTGCACAAGAACTATTGGCGAACTGTACTGAGATGTATTTCTAATAGCCCCTTTTTCTAATAAATCATCTATTATTTTGGTTGTTTCGGATTTTTCATAAAATGATAATCTACGCGGTCTAAAATAAAATGGAGTGTGATTTGGTGTGACATATAAATTACTGATGTTTGGAGTATTTACTTCAGCTATTTCAATTTGAAAAATAAAATTACTATCGTTGCTCTGTTCAACATCGATAAGTTCTGACCGTTTCTTAATAGTAATGCTTTCACCAAAACTTACAACTAAGTTACAATTTATTATAAAATCTCTAACACACTATGCCTCATTGTGTTATCTGGCACTACGATAAAGCAAATGTTTAGCTCCTCACCATTTACTACTAATTTTGTAAAAAATCTACCTATTGTATGTAAAACAGATCCATTTATACCTTCAAATTTCTGATGATTTATATTAAAGTCAACTAAATGAGGAGGAACTAATGTTTGAACAATTAAAGAAATAGGACTTCCTGTATCAACAATAGGTTTTACGTGGATAATTTCTTGGCCCAGGATGAGATCCGCTTCCATCGTGTACGCCGGAATCACTCCACAATGCTGGTCAACAAAATGAGCCACATTGTCTCCTTTCGGTTCCCTTTGGCTCCCTCTTGATCTTTGTGGGCATAACCTCTGCATATGTTGTGTGGATCCACAAGTATAACAGGATCCTCTCACTTGCCTTGGCTTCGCACAATTAGTTTGTATATGCCCCATTTCACCGCAGTTGTAACACTTAACCTCACTCTTTTCTGTCTTAACCGACTGTTTTGTGACAGATTGAACCTGTATCTGATTTCTTGCACCAGTTGATTTTTCATTAAATCTACCTCCTCTTGCTTCACCCATTCTTTCTTTCCTTGCATCGACCAGTTGTTCATACATAACGACATCCTGATAAAGTTCATCCGCATCAGCATAGTATTTTGACATAATATACGTACTCAGTTCTCTCGAAAATACCCCGATTGCTACCTGTTTTGTTTCCTCAAGATCTAACATCAGTGCTTTGCATAGCGCTATTTTTTCTAATATATATGCCCCTACTCTCTCCTTATTATTTTGCACACATTCTTGCATCATTTTCCATTGCTCTGTCTTACTTCTTCTGAACACAATAGTTTTATTAAATGCCGCCTTAAGTGTGACCCAATCATTTATGTCCTGCCTTGAATTTAACCAATGCTTTGCCGCCCCAACCAAATGTATTTTTGCCGTGTGATATACAAAAGCGTTTGGCCAACCCTGCAAATGCGATGCTGTGTCCAGTTGTGTTATCCACCGTTCTGCCACAGAAGGATTTTGTTCCCCGTCGAAATTGTCAATAGCTTTTGACAACTCCGGCATTATATTGAAATTTTTCCCCATTTCAACATTTCCTTTGCGTCCTTCACTTAATCTTTCTAGCATTGTTGCATTTTGCTGTAACAATGCATTTATAGTATTAAACATATGTTCCACACCTACATATATTGCTTTGCGTTTGACTTCGGTGAGACTTATCATCTCCTTCATTTTCCCGTTGTATCGACTCACAAAACGTCTCAAATTCATCGGCCCGTGCCGTATTCTCCATTTTTTTCCTCGTGCTCGAACTTTTATCCAGCGTAATCTGTGTAATCCCACTTCTGAAAATTTGTAGGAGCTTCTCCAAATGATGTAGGATGGTCGATTATTTAAATGTCAGCAACACTTTTTACAAATAACAATTTAATATTTAATTAACGAAATACAAACAATACATTACAATACAATACATTCATTCACCCCGACTCCCCACAACAACCCCACCCCTTCTCCTCCCTCGCAGGCGGGCAATTCAAATTTAAAAATATATATACTACAGCAAGAAGATTTTATTTTCATGCCACCAGCAAAGCATAAAAATAAAAGTATGATTTACTATACGAAATGTTGAAATTCACTTTTCCTAGTAATAATATAAAAATATTTACAGATAGTACAATTCAACCTAAAACACGTGAAGAAATAAATAAAATATTACAAGAAAATCATGATAGTAATTTAGCAGGTCATTATGGATTTAATAAAACCTGTACAGAAATAAAAGAAAATTATTTTTGGCCTACTATTAAGAAAGATATTAGAAAATATATAAAAAATTTTCCATCATGTCAAATAAATAAAACAAATTTCAAACCTACTAGGTAACCTACGGAAATCACTAGCAGAAAAACCGTTCGAAAGATTAGCTATAGATATTGTAGGTCCATTACCTCTCACGAAAAACGGAAATCGATTCATAGTAACAGCACAAGATGATCTAACAAAGTATTGTTTCGCTGAACCAATATTCAATCATGAATCACTAACTATTGCTAAAACATTAACCAAATCTATAACATATTTTGGTATTCCACAAAAAATATTAGCCGACCAAGGTCCAGATTTTATGTCTAATTTTATCAAAGATCTTAAACTTATTTAAAACGAAATATATTTCTATAACCCCTTATCATCCTCAATCCAATAGCAGCCTAGAAAGATCTCATTTAACACTTAAAGACTATTTAAAGCACTATATTAAGCCAGATCAAACTGATTGGGATGAATATATATAATTTGCCACGTTTAGCTATAATACATCTATTCATAAATCCACCTCATACACCTTACGAATTATTATTTGGCTATAAAGCTTACTTACCATCATCCGTATTACAAAATCCAACATTTCATTATTCATATGACGACTACATACAATCTTGCAGATCTTTTTCCATCCACTTCCAATTCTTAGCCAACTTTATAAAAACACACCTTTCAATACATCTAGCGGACTCTTCTATAACAATTTAGGGACTACACGTATATCAAACTAACTCTATTAACCTATCTTAACGTTACCTACTTAAGCCAAGGACTAGATTTATTAAAAATTCAGTATGCAAATTCCTTAAGTCTTTGTTCATTCTTAGAGCGACATTCTAATCAAACCCATATTAGTTTCCATTATAATAGAACGTTACATTTAATTGACGAAGAAATTGTAAGCGTTCAATCAAAAAGTGATATCTTTAATGATTTAACAGGCAAAAACACAGAGGCTAGAAAGCGATGTGGCTTAATAAACAAATTCAAACACTTCTTAAATCACAAATTCAAATAATCTCAAGCACTATGAAAACTTCACAATTTAGTAAGTTCGCTAAAACAAAATGCAGGTGTTTAATAATAATTTAAGAAAAATCAATATGTCAAATATGTTTTCTTCCAAAATTGATACTCTAATTCTAGAATCATCAGTAATAGAGCCAGAAACTATTTTGTCCTCCCTTGAGAAGAAATGGTTAATTACGGGAGGTGGAGGGGGAGGGAGGCGTGGTTGATAGAGAATGAGAAGATGCGTTTTGATTGCAGGGTGTTGTTTTCTTGTAAAAAGAAATTGGCATTGATAATTAATTGATTGATAATTGATTGAGTGGCTAGCTTGACACCTCCCTTACGTAATAACATTATAATAACAAGATTTTGGTAAAGGTGAACGTGGAGAAGTGCAAAAGGGTTAAAATAAGCTAAAATAAAGCACGTATTTATTTGCTTGGTAAATAAAACGAGCACTGTCCTTTGAGAACGTATATTAATTAATATTAATTAAATCATTAAATAATTAAAGCAAAAAAATATCTATAATCAAATACGATTTAAATCTGGAAAATGTGTGATCGTACGTTTGTGCGTGAATGCGTGGTGTGAAGTGATAATACGAACGATATTTAGCTAAATTAGAACGATAGAGATAACTGGGGCTAACTTACTGCGTGGTACCTGAGTTTAAAGATAGGACTTCGAAGCTTGTATGCGATGTCTGCTGAGCGGCAAAATGGCGGAGACGGGGACTCCGGTGGTAGTTGTGTGTGTATGAGTGGTAATTTACTTAGAAGCACCAAATGAAGCGTGTCGAGTGAGTGGGGTGTCCACAAGTGACTAAAATAAAATTAGTATTTAAATGTCGCTGATGGGTGAGAGGTTACTAACGGTGAATGATGGAATTAGAAAGTTAGGATGGTCAGTTTACGAAAGATACGCAGGCCCTTTTTACCTAGTAGGGGGTAAAACGGTTAGAAAAAGGTCACGAACGTATACTCGAAACAACAAAATTGTAAAAATAATTTTAAATAACTTTCCTTCAACTGAATGGAACATAGATGTTGGCTAAAATATTAAGAAAAATAATTTAATCGCGTATTTAAAATGACGAGGAAATTATTTTAGTTAACGAAGTGTAATAAAATTAACGAACGAATTTAATAAACACATTGATGCTATCAACCTAGGTAGGCATGGCATACTATCACATCAAGTCATAACTCCTTAAATATTAAGATAGGAACTACTTTTGTACAAAGGTGAAAGTGAATTACCCATGAATTCAGATAATCGAAACATGAATTTATATTATAAGCTATTAAATATAGATATTTTAGTTTCCAGTAATATGATAACCTAGGCATTAAAAATACCCCTATTAGATAAAACTTTGTACACACTTTACCAATTAATACCTTTACCTATCAGACATTTAAACCATTCCCTATGTTCCTATATTGAACCTGCTCAAAGATACTTATTGTTATCGCATCCTAAAACCTACTATTCCTTCATGCAACACTTGATAAATTGTAAAGAGTATCAGGACAGGACTTATATTTGTGAAAACGTCAGCACCAACAGAAGGTTGGAGTCACCAACATGTGAAGTCTTACTTCTATCTACACACCCCACTACTATTCCCGAAAGCTGTCAGACACGGACCTTCAAGGCAAGCGTAGAAACGTGGCAAAATATCAATGGCAAGCAATGGTTATATATTCTAGCACAACCCATAACGCTAACACTGCTTTGCGAAGAATCGCACATGGAAGACATAGTATTGCATAACACAGGATTATTTCAAATTTCAAGCAGTTTCAGAGGTTACACCGACACGTACATTCTCGAAACTGCAAGTAGCCTATATCAAAATATCTCTCACTTTGCACTAACAATTAATATATTGGATGATGATTGTTGCGTATTAGAAAGAAAATATAATCGTACTCCCACAATACATCTAACCCCAATAAAATTAACCAATATCGATCTAACAGAATTAAAATATGCAGATAAGAAATTAGGAGAATTTGATGAAACTATTACAGCACAGATGAAGAAGATCTATAACATTCAGCAAATTGGCTAGGGTTATCTGATCCTATCTGTAATTGGATCTATAATATTCTTGATAATCTGTATAAATTGTTGTAATTATTTCGGATGTTTCAAGTTGTTGAGGAAGATATGTTGCTTCACCAATAACCGAGCAGGATGTCCACCCATGATAAAGAATTTCGTCAATTGCTCATTTGAGTGGTGTTTATCCTCCCCGTGGAACTGACTATCAAACACTTTTGAATCGGCATAATTTCATAAGCTTGACTTCACGGCGGGAGATGGCTAGTGCAAGATACCTAATGAAACTAATCAATAATGAAATTGACTCACCTTATCTTCTATCTGCCATAGATTTTTTGGTCCCGACCTATGCTACGCGTTCTACTGATACTTTCCTAGTTGCCAGACCAAGAACAAATATTTTGTTTAAAGCACCAATAAATCATATGACCAGAAATGCCAATGCTCACTTTCATGACCCTTTTCAGAGATAATTTCATTCTTGCCGTCATGCCTCTACTATTTTTATTTTTTATTATATATTTATATTGTAATGTTACAATAGGTACATTATATTCAATGTCTATATTTAGTTTCTTTGTTTTTCCTTTTTAATTTACACTGATTAATAAATAGCTTGTTCTCATAACTTAGATAATATTAACTTTTGCACTGTACTGTAATGTCTATATTGTTTTGTCCTGTAAATGGATTCTGTCTGTTGGGCAATAAAGAATATTATTATTATTATTATTATTATTATTATTATTATTATTATTATTATTTGATTTCGACCTCAGATCCGAGTATAATGATCATTCAAAAGACGTCATTCTATACGACACCAGAAGAGAAGCCATCCAAGTTCAATCATCCGCACCAGAGGAAGATGATTTAGCTGGAATAGCTCTTAAGTCACGGAGGTCTTACAGAGTCAAACTTAGAGGAAGTACTACACCTATCTGAATATGATTTCTTTTAACTGCTTGCGCCGCTTCTTCTGTGAAGCTTTCCAGATCCATTGGCCAGGGTGGATCAATCCCCACTTCTTCCGACTTGTCTGCTGATATTTTATACGCGGTACTTAGTAATGTAATTCTCCTGTAGTTATTATATAATTTATTGTTGGTTTCCTTTTTTATAAATTGTTACAATTTGTCCATTCTCCCAACCTTCATATTTATTTCGTCTTTTCCTGGTGCTTCTCCATTCCGGCTATTTTTTATAATTGATTTAATTTTTTCTAGAGTTGCTTCAGGTATTGCTGTTTCTTCTAAAGCATGTTCCATTTCCTCTTTTATTTCTTCTACGTTGGCTTCACAAGTAGTTAATAGTGTCTTAAAATGTTCTACCCATATCGCTTTATATTCTTCTTTATTCTTTGCCGCTTTACCCTCCTTAATACTTACAGCCTTACTTTAATACCCTTTATTTTGATCGTTGATCTTTCTATGAAATTCTTTTTGCTTCTATATTTGCTATCTAATTCTTTCTTTCTCAATTTCCCCTAATTCATAATCTATCCAGTCTCTCTTGTTCTTTCTTATAAGTTCTTTGCACTCTCCTCTCGTCTCTTCATACTCTCTTCTACCTGTATCTCTCCGTGTTCTTATCCACTTAATCTTTGCTTGCATTTTTCTTTTCGACATTTCCTGGCATCTGTATTATACCACTTTTTTCGGTTGCCTTTGTTGGTTCTACCAATTTCTTCTTCTGCTGCCTTATTTATATAATATAATTTTTAATTTTGTTCCACTCTGTCTCTATCTCAGTGTCTTCCTCAACATTGTCTAGTATTTGCCTTTCGACATTTGCTTCAAATGCTTTTCTTTTGCCTGTATCGTTTAGTTTCCCTATATTCCATTTTTTTTATGCTCTGGATCTTCAGTACCGTTTTTTATTTTCTGTCGCAACGTTCCGGTTACCATATACTGATCGGAATCTGCACAGGCTCCTCGAACGTATGTACATCTTTTATTGAAGATTGTCTTCTTCTTGTAATTAAAATATGATCTATTTGTGTACAAGTTCTCTTGTTTGGTGATATCCAGGTTATCTTGTGATGTTTTGGGTGTTTATGCTTTGTGCTGCTTAGGACCATATCTGTTTTCATTGCTAAGTTACATAGCCTTTGACTGTTGTCGTTCGTTTTCTCATGTATGCTGTGTCTACCCGCTACTTCTTTTAAGTAGTCTTCTTTCCCTATTTGGGCGTTGAAATTTCCTGAAACTATTAGAATATCTTCTTTAGGTACCTTTTCTATTTGTTCTTCAACCTGCTTATACAGTGCCTCTTTTTCGCCTTCTGTGGCATTTTCAGTTGGTGCATATATGTTTAGAAATGATAAATTAAATCTTGACTTTCCCCATTTGCATATTTAGACGGTGTTCTAGCTATTTTTTTAATCTTTCAAAATATTTCTGAGCTTTCTCTTCCTTTCCTTTTCGTGCCTGAGCTATTTTCTTCCGAATCAGACATATTTTAATTTATTATGTAATGTATTGAGTACGTCTCTAACTATTTTGTATCGTTTACGTTTTTCCCAATAAGGATAAGATATCTTCTCATGCAATAACTTCAATATTTTATAGGTTATATTTGTATTTACTTACTTTTAACTTCGTCTTTCACACTTTTAAAGTATTTACATGTATAACTTTGATTACCTATACCTCACTTATTTGTATATACTAAGATTTTGTACTATTTTAATCGTATTTTAGCACTTTATTTGCTTTATTTACAGAGCGATAAATCGCATGTTTCTTCACTGCGTATCAGGGTCGGAGTTTTTCAATGTTTAGTAACTGCCTTGGGAAGCCAATGCTGGAGACGTTTCTGCCACCCCTCATAGCAGTGCTGGAACTCAGATACTGGAATAGCCTACAGCTGGTCGGTTACAGTCGTTTGAATGTTGCCCAATGCCCCAAACGGCGTCCGTTGAGGTGTTGTTTCAATCTCGAGAAGAGGAAAAGGTCGGGCAAATAAGAAGGCTGAAGAACCTCAAGAATGTTCCTACTGGCAAAAAAAACGGTCTACTGAAATTGCCATGTAATAAGGCGCATTGTCGTAATGCAACGATTTCCTGGCGATCAAGAAAGCAAATTAGCATGCTTCTGATCTTTGACTTGCTCATTTTTGGTTTCCTTGACCTTGGAGAGCTTGGAGTATACCATTACATGCTCTGGCGCTTCATTTCCGGGTCGTATTCAAACATGTTTCGTCACCGGTAATGGTTCGTCCCAAAAAACGGTGACCATTTTCAATCGATTCCAGAAGTCCACGTCTGACTGTCAACCGATGATCTGAACGCACAAGATTCCGAACTCGGTCGACATCTTTCGACAAGTTTCTCTTGCAGTGTGTCCAACTCTGAAATAAAACCTAATTGCACAGCGTTGCTTGAAAGCCAATAGAAAGATGATGCGGGACATTCTTAAGGCAATAAGAAATTCAAGAAAAACTGTCAGCCTGATAAAGGTAGTTTATGAAAACTAAAGCACACATTGAACAGGAAGGTGAATGAACTAAACCAACAGAAATTGAAAAGCGATATAAGACAAGACTGCGTTTTATTCCCCATCATATTCCTCATAATCACAGATTGGATTATAATGGAAATAACAGACAGTAGAAGGGATATCAACTGGAGTTCACAGGTTGTAACATACACTAGGCATCGTATGCAAGGAAAATTAAATCTACTACATAGAACAGCAAATCGAACAGGTCTAAATATAAATGTAGACAAAAACCGATTGATGACAATGGACACAAACAAATTCGAAAACTAATCCTTGAAACCAAAGATATATAATTTAAATATCTAGGCAGTGTAGTAACAGCACTGGAAAATATGGACTTCATACCTAATACAACAAACATAAAGCTGCATAAGACTAATGTACTAAGCTTTATGATTAAAAAAATACAAATAGTCGTAAATAAAAATTTTAGACACATCTTCGGAATATTCTGATTCGAAAAGATAGCAAACGCAAAAAATTGAAGAAATGGTAGTAGACACCATATATCCAGTGGTGTTCCTGTAGGGTATACTATATGTACGCGGTATACTCTCAAGCATTTTTTAGAAATATTGGATACGCCAAAAGAAGTTGATCTTTTATTACGAACTAAAAATTTCAGAAATCGTCTTGTTGCTTCTTGATTACTGGTAGTATACTCTCAAAAAAGTTATGGGAACATCACTGCATATATCCCACAACAGCGGCGACCGGTAATGACAATACGCACAGAAGAAAACTTAAAGATACCTATAGGCGCAACCTAAATAGATAGCTATTAAAGCTGATCAATACTTTGAAGAAAATCAAACTAAAGAGCGAGAAATAAAGAATAGCGATACATCAGATCTAACTTACCGCGCCGTATAGTGGACATATAGGTGTCGTCAATTTTGTGTAGTCAGTGGGAAACAATTTTCTAGCCGATTCAAGCCATAATAGGCTTGGGGGTCCACTAATGCTTCCGATGTAAGTATGTAAGCATTTTCCGCTGTATACGCACGCATGTGAACTTAATATCAAGTACCGATTAGGTAGTAGTACATCGTTATGACTCATTCTGTACAAAACACCAAGGTCGGCTTAATACGTGTGGGACTAAATACTGTTTATCTGACTTTAGCGCGCTTGCAATCGGCGTAACTTTTTGGTATACAGATTTATTAAGGATACGTATATTTTCGCAGTTTATTTATTTATTTTATACTGTTTCCTTTTACATGATGGTCAAAATACATATGTTATTTCTTATACCTTAATATCTACATATTATAGTTTATTTCACATTTATCTTGAACACTTTCCCTAAATTAAAACAAACTTGAGAGCTTATTAAGAAATACACTTTATTCCAATTTGACCCTTTAGTTTTTCAAATAAAGTCTTTACCATAGCCTTCATGAATATATCCGCTAATTGTTGTTCACTAGAAACATATTCAACCAATATTTGCCATGGTTCGGTTATCTCACGTCTATGTTTTATACGACTATGAAATTCTGGGTTTCGTATTAGTCTAATGGCACTTTGATTATCTATTTTCAATGTAGGTATAGTTAGAATACCGTTAAGTTCCTTTACTAATTGCTCTAATCACATTACTTGCGTTGTAGCCAAATTTGTAGTGATGAATTCAGCCTCGGTTATAAATAGAGTAACATATCTTTGACGTTTACTTGGCCATGCCAACAGTTCCACCACTGCAGATAAGCACTGTAACGGACGTCGACCGTTTAGTCTCCACATCTCCAGCATTGTCTGTATTACACCTCCAAAATTCCAGCATTATACAGCGATTGATAAAGAATCCACATTTCAGCGTAGGAGCGGTGCTAGGGGCGGGCAAGCCGGGCCGCTGCCTAAAATTAACTAGTTTATGGAGAAAATGATAATTTTTTTATAAAGGGACGGCATTTTACTTTTTTGCCTGGGGCGGCAAAACTGCTAGTGCCGGCCCTGCTGCGAGGTACTTAAATATTCTGCTTAACATTCTGTTTCGCTTTTGGTTTAACTAGCACTTAGTCTAGCCAAATCTGGTCTAGAAACAGTTGGAAGTTGCATCAAATTTCCAACGGCCTCACGGTATATGAGATCTCCCTCATACTCTTCTTCACACTGAGAAAGATACAAACCATTTTCAAGTTTTCGAGACTGGATGAGGTACGGCCATACCAAAACGCTCTAATACCTTCTTTACATACACTACTTCATGTATAAAGGTTGAACCATTATCAAGGTGCTGAATCTGTATGCTTAAATAGTATCCGACAGGTCCACTCGTTGCTTAAAGATTACCTTCCACCCACTTTTCATTTACCATCATTTCTACATTGATAACTCCCCTTCCGCTAGCCATTATGCTCTGCCCATTACCAATTATTGCTGACCTGGGTTGCTGAAAGACTTCAAATGTTGTGAACTACTCTTTCCCTGGTGTCATATGTAGCACCTATGTCTACTATCCATATTTCTTTATACCATATTCTTCCTTAACACTTGCACCTACAAGTGCAGAGCCTCGAGCTGCATTGTCTTTAGCATCAGATTTTCCTCCTATTTTCTTTTTTGGGCAATCTCTTTTAAAGTGACATTCACAATATTTGAAACTATGCTTGTTACCACCTTTAGTTACCTTGCTTTGTCAACGTTGATCATATGTATTTGCCACATATGCTGTTATTCCATTTCCACTATCAGCTGTTTCCCCACTTCGTTCCTTTAAGCGCACTTCTACAGTGCAAGCCTTTCTCTTAAAAGTGTTAGTTTTCGTTGCTCTTTAGGTACTGATTCCCATTTATTAACAAACTCAAAATACTCAGACGGCATCGTATTTAAAACATGATTTGAAAACAATAATTCTGGTAACTTTACCTTGCTTTCCTTCCATGTTTCATTCTGTAGTTCAACCCCAATTTTCCCTAATTTTGCTATATGTTTACTCTGCTGATTTTGCATTAGCAATATATTGAATAGAGTGTAGGGAATAGCACATTATAAAGGAGCTGGTAGTGAAGCTGGCCGAGCCATGAAGCTGATGAAGAACGCGTGAACAGCAAATTCAGGATATCGAAATCAGAAAGAAGCAAATAGACGTTGAAGTTGAATAATATCGAGAACAAATTTGCAACTCATTATGATGCTGTGGAGCAACAGGTTAAGAGTTCAACAATTGGGTTGGTTACCTTAAATGAAATGAAACAAGAAAACATCGTCAAAGAAAGAGAGAAAAAATTAGCCTAAAAACAAGTCGAAAAAGAACGCGAAAGGCAACGCCAAATGGAAGCAAAACATGGGGAAAAAATAAACAAAAAGCTTGTTTTGGTTGACGACGAAGAAAATTGACAAGATAGATAAGTCAACAAAAAAGTTTATAAATATATTTGGACTAAAAGGATTTTAAGAAGAAGTACCAGTGAATAAAACCTCATCACACCGGAGAAGAAAGAATTTAAAAAGGGAAGAATCCATAGAAAATGGAGCTGTATCGAGAAAAGAAGTTAAGAGAGGAGACATAGGAAGGACCAACATCGAATAAAAGAAAATACACTCACACACACACAACACTAGGTAATTATCTTTATTTTATGTTAAACATTTCTCAGAATTTATAAATATAATTCGTTATAATTAATGCTTTTTAGATCATTAATTAAGAGCTAGGTCGGTGCAATTTTGTTTAAGAACTTAACTGAATTCTCAGTACATTACGCACTGTATCCACTGAATCCATTTCCTTAATTGCAAAAACTGATTAAACAGTCCATCTGTTCTCTGTTCGAAAACACTTAGCAACTTGTTCCATATGTCTCTCGATGTCGAACACATATTAATCAATTGCGTAACTTGTGAACTCAGAGTACTTGCAATTATATGTTGCGCTAGATATTCAGTTTTAGTGTATGCAGTTACCAAGTTCCTATATTCGATAATTTTTTTTCAGTTACTCCTGCTAGATCTGCTGGTTTCATTAAGTTCCTTTCGACTGCAACCGTGGCGCCATTTACTTGTAGCTGTACTACAATTTTAAATTTCCAATCGACCCAGTTGAATTGTTCTTCTAACTTGTCCATCGCAACACCTGGATACCTCCATAGTACACAGTAAATTGTCAAAAAGACAATGCAGTTAGTGAAAATTAGGCCCAAGAGTCACACCTCACACAACACGCGATCTAGGCCCATAACCTATTAAGGATACGCATATTTTCGCAATTTATTGGTTTAAAAAGAACTTATTACATACAACTTAAAATATATATCTTGTAACAAAAGGCAGTGTCATTTACTTTTTTTGCCAGCATTCAAGATTTAACAACGAGCACCGCGAACGCTTAGAGACTGGGCGGAAGTGTAACATCAATCTTTGCTACACGCTAAGCATGATTGATCTCTCGCGAAAAGTGCCATTTGGAGCGTTTCTGGTGCATTGATGTGTAGGCTACATCTCCCTATATATGCACCGCAGACACCTAAGTATTCTATAACATTTGCGTGAACGTTGTTGAATCTGTACGCCCTTTACTGCGGGTTTCATTATTTTGCCTTTTAAGTTGAAATAATGGTCAATCCATGTATGTATATGCTCCGCGGATGTTACTCTTACTTTTCTTCCTTTTGCAATTATTCTTGCCACACTTGACGAGGATGGTACTGCGATCCTCGTGTAAACCACAATTTGAACTCTATCAAAGTATTGATTTCCGAAAACATAAGCAATAGGAAGCGGAAAACTTTGCCATACGTTTTATAACCAATAAATCAGTACGCCAAGGAAAAACATTAATTTTTTAATGTTATATGTAGATTAGATGTGAAATTAATTCAATGAACAAAAATGAATGTTGTAGATGCAGAAATATGGCAAATACATGTGTATGTGTATTGAACAGAAAGGAGAAACTAAGACGTAACATTGACATCTAATATATCTCATTTATAAAACAATAAAACGTGATTTCCCACGTAAATACATGGTAGACAGAACGATGTTCCGGTGCTGCAATTCTTCTTAATTTAAAACTAAACTATGGCTTCTAGTGTAAACAGTAGCTAACGGGAGTTTAAAGAGAGTGCGCGCGAGGATACCGAAAAATGGCGTCTACACGGTGCTCTTCACCAGACGACGACGGTTACAAAAGATTTACGGAAGATTACCAAGTCAGTTATGGATCTAATAGTAGTAAGCGAAAATATTTGATTATTGTTATCGATGACGTCCGATATTACGTGAATTGTACGGGGATTGATTCGTTGTAGTATAGGAAACGCTGTTTTTTGCTAAAATGAGCTGTAAATACATCGCATATAAGGCTTTCCGAGCGAGTGACAGAAATTAGAACATGTACGTACATAAATATGTATGCCGATTTCAGTCACAACCTAATGATAATTTAGTTTTCTCTCAACGAAATGAATATCTCAGTAACAAGGAAACAACATAGCTTTTATTTAATTATAAATAATATTATCATGTATGCTGTCGTACATCAGAAACACGTTTACCATACTAGTACATACTAGTATCTATGGTGTTATCATTTATGCCACTATACTTTATGTTATGTAGTTGCGAAACTACAGTTGGCGCGTTAATTTAGCAGTATCTTATATTTAGCGTTAAATTACTTTTGCGTATTTAATTATAATTAGAACTTTATAGATTATCAGTTTACTGGATATACAGTGTGCACTATGATTTTTGTAGATACTGTTGATGAAATGGGAAGTAGGAGCAGCCTTAGCAGAGATGTAGAAGGCTCTGATCAATGGGACATGAACTTCCACGAAGCTGCGATATTTTTAGAGGTAATTTATTCTATATTAAATTATTTTATCAATAGAAGAACTTTTTAGACGCCCATGATATACTTAATCACGCACGTACGTACATATCTTGAAAGTCGGAGACAAAACACTACTTTCTTTCAATGTAACGATTCGTAAAAAATATATAATAATGTTTGAAATATTTATTTTACAAGAAAGTTATTGCAGCTGTTTTAGTTTTTACAAAATTTGCATAGTACACACTCCTATATATAGTGCGACTGATATTCATGTGTATTCAATTAGCGTGTGCGCATTTAAAAATCATTATCTTTTGGGTATTTATAATTACTTGTTTTACAATTTCATGTGATACTATTATACCCTGAGAAAAATATACTTTTGAATCAAAATTATTTCATTGTTAGTTAGACTTTTCAAATTCTTTTTAGAACTAAATGAAATCAGTTTACTTCAAAATAAATTCCCTTAAAAATAACATTTATACATAAATTTGTGAACGATAAATCTATTGAAGATCCTGTTGATAAGCTGCTTTTTTACAAATTTAGATGGAAATAGCTTTATTTTAGAACGTTGGGAAGTGCAAGTTGTGTACACATGTAATACAAAGTGATTCCATTTCATTTTTAAAGTAAAATAGTATATATACAGTGAGTGTCAATTAAAATCGTACAACGAGTGATAAGGGGAACAATACCATTGCTTTTGCGATAATATACATTTATTCATAATGTTATAGTATATTTAAATAGATACTAGTATATATCGTATCCATGTGCTACCCATTTGATAAAATTCAAATTCTAAGAAAGTAATTATAAACAAAAGCATTTTTCTTGTAAATCTTATGTTTCACTTAAAATCCTACATTCAAACTTTAAATTAAAAAAAAATATATACAATGAGTATTCAGTACTTTGTGCTTGTACAATAGCTGTAGTGGTGCCTACTTATTTTACTAAGGTAGAACAAACTTCTTGTGAAATTTTCGTCCTCTCCTGTAAGCTTCATCGAAGTTCATTCCACAAATTTTCAATAACGTTGATATCTGGTATCAGTGTCTACAGTGGCGTAGCGTGGGTGTCAGTGGCCCGGTGCGATGGAAAATTTTGCCGCCCCTTATTTGACAGAGAGTTCACATAATATAAGAAATATATCAAACTAAATTCTGGATTTTAAAATCTGTAAACAGGAAATTTAATATTAATTTTTAATGTGTAAATTTTCATACACTTAAACTTGCACCACAGATAAACCCATTTTCAGTTCCAACATGCCAAATAATGAAACGTTTACCATCGTAACCCTCTGGCTTGTGAACACTTTTGACAGAATTATCTCATTCAGAAACACTACTGGTCAACATACTTGAGAAATACGCTGTGCATTAATGCAACATAATGTACCTCAAATTTCGCAGCTCGTCTTTTTCTTCTTTGCGAAATTTAAACGCAATATCCTTTAACAAAATGGACAAGGATTGTCTGGATAACATTACAATTTCCTTGGCTTTAAACTTATCTCTTAAAGTTTGCAACGTAACATGTTTTCCTGAAATAATACTTTCGTAATAAAGGAAACAGAATAATAATAATAATAATAATAATAATTATTATTATTATTGATATTAATCACTGCATAAACATTATCCGACAACATTGGAACACATACTTCGTAAACAGCATTTACAGGTAACATAGGACCTCCATTTGGTTTTTGTCCCTCGATGAAATCCAAAACGTTTAGCACAAGTTCTTGCACTTGAGAATTCAGACGTTTCCCAGGCATTATCTGAAATTAAGTTACATTAACATGTGTTTGATAAATTGTCTGAATTTTTAGTAACTTACATAGCAAAGAAATTCACACCGATCTGTGTTCTAAAAAGAACAGTTACTCTTGGAAAATATAGAAAAGAATAAAAGTAAATTAAAACGGAACGAAAAGAAGAAATGACACTCAAAGTATTGTACGCACAAAACTTGACAAGACAATGAACGCAATATGATTGAATTTGTCAATTGATTAACGTAGTAGTTTACATATAACTTCTATGTCAGACATACGTACTGATACGTACTCGAATATTCGATATCGATCTTAAACAAGAATAGTTAGATTAACCGGCAATCTTTGCTTCTGTCACTCAACAATGACGTGTGTAAAAGATTCATTAGACCAACTGTACCTATATATCTATATGTTTTACAATATAATAATCACATTTATTACAAAAATTCTTACACGTATGCCACTTACATTGATATAACAGGTATAGAACACTTTTGATTATACCCTGACGACCGACAAGAATAATTTAGTAGCGAATTGAATATAAAACGCAAAGCGACTTCCAATTAGAACTAGAACGATACTCTTACTATTTATATTTTTATTGAGAAGTAATATAACGGTTAGAATTAAAAACAAAACTTCTGTCTTTAGCTAAAGCTTTATTCGTCTACTTTTTTAAGGGCCAAGTCTTTTATTGCACTATCAATATCTGTAACATCACATACCTCTTGCTCAATGGACAAGATAGCCATATTGGTTAGCCTTAAAGTACTGGTTGTTGATCTTAAATAATTTTTGATCAATTTCAATTTTGAAAAACTCCTCTTACAGCTGGCATTGCTTATGACAATTCTGAGGAATATTTGGAGCACTATTATAATATTGGGTCGATAATCGTCCAATTTAGATTTCACAATATATTTTAATAATTCAATTGGATTTGTATTAATTAATTTATTTTCGTTGCCTATGGCAGCAATAAAAGTCCGCGGTCGAAATCGTTCCAGCTTGAACTCCTGCTCGTCAATTTCGGCAGATGCGTAGTCTAGATTGTATTACTAATGCTAACTAATAAATAAAGCAATTAAGCGTTCTTTACTGATAAGGCCTTTATTTTAAATGCCTGACATACAATACTATTATCATTACATGCCACGTTGTTTACTATTTTTCTAGCTATGCCGTTACCTACGCAACGGCAATCTATGATTATATTATACATCCCCCTTACAAGTTTAGCCTCTCTGGTTTGTTAACAACTCTACCTGAACGAGTTTGTACCTTTAACTTGGAATTTGTCAATCGTGGTAAAGACTGCGAGGGGTTATGTATTTCAGTATTTATATTGCTAAACTCATTATTCAACGGCATAGGTTGAGAGTTCGATACAATTGGAGTAACATCGCTATCAGCACTAGACTGACCATTTTCAGCTGTAGGTTCATACAGATTTTCAGTAACTTTAAAAGGATTTTCAGATGGCCTAATATCAATTCGATTTCGCCTGATAGTGTTGCCTCTACAATCTTTTAAAACATATGATCGCGGTGTATCATGGAGGCTCTCAATTTTTGCAGGTTCCCAAGTCTTATTCTTGTGATTTAAAACAGTAACACTACTGCCTTTATTAAGGGGTTTTAGATTTCTCGCAGTTTTGTTAAAATTGCGTTCATTGATTTCTTGCTTGGCAAGCATTTTTCTTTGACATTTAGACATAAATTAGGCTGCAATAAATCACATACAATTGGAACTTTCGTCTGCAATTTCTGCTATATAAAAGCTGTGAAGGTGTGTAGCCCATACCTTTTAATGTTGAACTTCTATAATTTAACAAAGCAGAGGCTAGATCACTCCCTTTTCCTTCCTCAAACGATTTCTTAAGTAAATTTTTAACAATTGATACGGCTTTTTCGGCTAACCCGTTTGATTGTGAATATTCTGGGCTACGCGTAACAAGAGTAAAATTCCAAAAACTTTTCACTTTTGTAAGGAACATTATCACTAATAAATAAGTCAGGAGATCCAAACCGTGCAAAAACTGGTTTGATTTGAGAAATGATTGCCTCACTACTTTTATTTGTAATGGGCAAAATCTCAAGCCAATTTGAGTAAGCATCAAACAAAACACAATTACTTTGATTAGCATAAGTAAAAATATCAGAACCAACGCGTTCCCAGGGTCTTTTAGGTATAGAGTAAGAAAACATTGCTTGTTTGGGTTTTTTTTTCTGGCAAATTTCTCACAAATTTTACAGCATTTGATATAGGTTTCAATATCTGTTGTGATACCTGGCCAATAAAATACTTTTCTGGCTTGTGATTTTGTCTTTTCAATCCCTAAGTGTCCGTCCTGTAGTAGTTTAATCATTTCTAATCTTAATTTACTAGGCACAACTAACTTATGATCTAAAAATAACAAATTATTATATACAAACAATTTGTCTCGCAGTTTATAGTAATTCTTAACCGTTTCTGCAATTTTATATTTTTTGAATGGGCCACCCATTGCTAATAAAATTTATAACAATGCCGAGAAGTGGGTCTCTGATTGTCTCATTTGTAAACTGTTTGATTCTATTTTCAGACATTAGCAGTGTTCTGACTACTGAATGTACAGCAAAATTTATATCATTTTCAAAATTTTTCGTCTTTTGTAATTAATTAATTCGCGAGATAAGGCGTCAGACACATACATATATTTTCCTGGTTTGTAAGAGATATTAAGATTATATTTTAGTAATTTTAAACGCATTCTTAAGATTCTTGGGGAAGATGATTGTAAGTCTTTTTTGAAGATTGATTCTAAGGGTTTATGATCGCTGTATATTTTTGTGGACATGCCGTAAATAAACTAATGAAATTTTTTACAGCAAACAGTATGGCTACGGTCTCCTTTTCAATTTGAGCATAAGCTTGCTCAGTCTTAGTCAAGCTACGAGAGGCGAAAGCTACAGGCTTGCCTTCTTGTAACAAACAGGCTCCTAGTTCATCTTTCGATGCATCTGTTTCAATTTCAATTTTTTTAATCGAAATATGTTAACACAGGAGAATTAGTGAGGAGGTGTAACAAGGCATTAAACGAATTTGTATGCGCATCTGTCCACTCAAACTGTACGTCATTTCTTGTTAGATCTCTCAATGGTGCAGTTGTTTTTGAAAGATTTGGTATGAATTTGCCCACATATTTCACCATACCCAAAAATCTCAAAACATCCGCTTTACATTCAGGAATAGGCATTTTCAAAATCGCCTCAATGAATTTTTGTTTGTTTTTACTCTTATTTGAAAAAATTTGTCCCATGAATTTAACACTATCCCTTTCGAATTGTATTTTGTTTTTATTAAGTTTTATGTTGTATTAGGATTCCCTTTCCAAAACATTTTAAAGATTTTGACCATGCTCGACCTCTGTAGTTCCTGTGACGATTAAATCATCAAAATATAGTCCTGCTCCTGGTAGGTCATCAAAAACTTCGCAATTTTTCTTTTGAAATACTTCGGGGCTGAGCATATACCAAAAACTAGTCTCTTAAATTTATACCGCCCAAAAGGGGTACTAAAGGTCGTTAAATCAGAGCTCTCGTTATCTAACTGAATTTGCCAGTATCCATCCTTCATATCAAGAACAGTGAAGAATTTTTTGTTAGTCAACTTAATAGCAATGTCCTCATATGTCGGAATAAAAAAGTGCTCGCGTTGGATAGCCTGATTTAAGTCTCTCGGCTCCAAGCACAGACGTAGGTCACCATTTGGTTTTTCAACAATAACCAATGGGTGTACCCACTCTGAAGGTTTATCCACTTTTTCTATAATGTCTCCGGACACAAGATCATATAATTTCTTTTTCAATCGATTCAACAATATATGTGGTACACGTCTAATGGCATTTATTTTTGGTTTTGCATTTTCTTTTAGAGTTATATGATGTTGCGTCGGAAACTTTCCTAACCCTTCAAAAGCATGTGAGTATTTACTAACTACATCGCCTAAAGAGCTAAACAACTTTTGTTTACCTAATGAGTCCACTCTTTTTATTAAATTTAAACTTAAACATTCTTGTAATCCTAATAGGGGAATTTGATTTTCTGCGTTTACTACTACAAAGGTCACAATTTTCTGACCATTCTTCACGGAACATTCAAGCTTGACTTCACCTGGACTTCTCAGCTTAAAATTGGTGTCTCCATATGACATTAATGTGATGTTCCTCTTTCGGATTGTGGGGTCTGGTGCAACTTTCTTTATAATATTTAGGGTAAAGTGCTTACCTCAGCTCCAGTGTCTAATTTGAAAACAACAGGCTTACCATTAACTAAAACCTGTTTAGGCCACACTGTTTCAGTTTCTCTGTTATTTTCTGGCTGTTTGATTACATCCACGGAACTCACATAAAATTCGCACTCACTACTGGTTCCACTACTGGCTTCTGAGTCATCTTCTTCGTTGCCTCTTGATACAACATGCACATTTTTCTTGTAATCTCTGCCTTTATGCATCTCACTTCTCCTACTTTTATCTGAACAAACTTTGGCAAAATGGTCGCGACCCTGACACTTTGCACATGTTTTCCCTATTGCAGGACACATATTTGTATATTTGTGCCTATAACCACAGCTTTTGCATGTCTTCTTAGAGTCCCTGTACATATTTGTTTGTTTACCTGAAGTACCCGCTCTTAAAGCATCTACTCTAGACTCATTATCTAGTGTTTTCACTTGGTCTCTACTTGTTTCTGTAGCTCTACAGAAATTTATTGCTTTAGTCAATGTTAAACTGGCTTCTCGCATTAGTTTCTCTTTACTAGCTGTCTCTCTTAAACCTATGACAATTCTGTCACGTACCATTTCATCCTGGTTAGGATATTCTGTCGTTTTTACTGCTTTTCTAAGTTCTGTCAAGAAGCTGTCAAACGATTGTCCTTCTTTTGTACTATCGTATTGAACTGTGCTCTCTCAAATATAACATTCTTTTGTGGAGCACCATGGTCTTTGAATTTTTGTAGTATTTCTTTTAAAATCTTGTCTTTCTCTGTATCAAATGTGAAGCTATTGTACAGGTCAAGTCCATCATCTCCAACTAAAGACAAAAAACATGCTATCTTCTTTCCTTCTTCTTTACTGTCCAAGTCTCGAGTCAAATTTTTGGGAAAATCTCATCCAATTTTCTGCAATATTTCCATCTACTACGAGGGATTCTGGGGGCTTAAAATAGTTTTCCATTTTTCTGCACTACAAGCGGCACTTTTCACCCGAGAACAAAGAAATACTCGGCGAGAAAACAAATCAAGCTGGAACAACACTATTTCTGGCACTTCCCTCTAAGCAACGTAGGTTCACTAGCGACCTGACACCATGTATTACTAATGCTAACTTCTAAATAAAGCAATTAAGCGTTCTTTACTGATAAGGCCTTTATTTTAAATACCTGACACAATACTATCATCATTACATGCCACGTTGTTTACTATTTTTCTAGCTATACCGTTACCTACGCAACGGCAATCTATGATTATATTATACATAGATTATATTTAGTTTCGTCCGAATTTAGTAATATAGCCGGCATTACATAAGCAAACTTATCTGCCAAATACTGTAGGTGCTGAAAACTCTCACGATCTTCTAGAATTATTTTATCTAACGAAGAAAACAGCTTCCGTCTCAACTCATTTTCACAATACAAGTTGGCATCTCTGGTTCAGTCATAAAAAATGTGCCTTCTCTATCAGTAGCACCTGCAAATCATTTACTTTCTGAGCGCACAGTCTTATGTCAAGTCCCTTTGTTTGTAAATATTTTTGTGCGTCGTTCACTTCATGTAGCACCGGTTGCTAGAAGCCCAAGGAACAAAGAAAAAAATACCTCCATCGTAACTAGCAATGTTCCTGCATCTGTTGTGTTTAAGCTTTCACCTGTCTCTGCCAGTTTTTCCAAAGTGACGAAAATGTATTTGTAATGATACAACGTTATTTTTACGGCATCGTCTTTTGCACTTTACCGCGTATCTTGAACCCTTTTTAAACTTTTGCCTGTAGCTGGTATCAGAATTTCGCAACGATGCGTGAACATGGAAAAAAGATTAATAACAACGTTCTAATGTGCCGAGAAAAGTTACTGAACTCGTCTCAACTGAGGCAGTGTGTAAACAAACCAGGTTTAATGCAAGATTTGAGCAAGGTACAAATTCAACTTTGGTATTTATTTCTTTAATTCTTTGCTAAACTCCTAAATACCTTCCAGTCATAACAGCAGCATTGTCATATCCTTGGCCTCTACACGTGCTTACATCGACGCCATTAGCTTCAAGCTTGCTCAAAATCATCTTTGAAATTCCTTCAGCAGTTTTATCTTTTGTTTCAATGAAGTGTATAAAAGATTCCACTAGTTGTACATCCTTATTCTCAATCACTACGTATCTTAATACTTCGGTTGTTTGGTCTTTATAGGAAATGTCTGGAGTGCTGTCAAATATAATTGAATAATACTTGGCGTCTTTTATTTGTCCGATGATATGTTGGCGAACTTTATTTCCCAAAATTGCAATAATTCGTTTTGGATTTCTGGTGACATATACATGATTGAAATTTTGCCACACATTTTATATCTTACAAGATGTTCACGAAATAAAGGATCGTACTCTGCAATTAAATGCAACAATTCTATAAAGTTTCCTCTATTAGTACTGCCGTCGTTTTAGATATAGCCACGTAAAGTCAAGTTTTGTTTGGCAAGGAATTTTATAATATCAAACATCCTGAAAAGAATTTCTTGCCATCTTTTTGTTTCCTCTGCCACTAAGTTTTGCTCTATCTTGTCAATAACCAAATTGTCCTTTTTTAAGTATGGTCTCCAACTCATTCCGTTTACAATAATTTTGGTTGTGTAGTGCACTTGATTTGTGACTTGAAACCTTAGGATTTAATTTCCACCAAGTACTACATCCATCAGATGAGCACAACTTTGATACGTTTGGTGTGTTTACGTTTTCAAATAAACGACAGCAAAAGCAAAATAATGATGCTTTGGCACGGGAATAGGGGCATCCAAGTAGATAAATAAATAAAATTACCCTTACCACACCTTTCGGAAAAATCCAGATACGTATCTTGGCAACAAAGTTGCTATTCTCAGTGGAAAACTGGGGAATTCAGTATCACTAGCGAATCCGCGCTAAACACACCAAAACACTGTATCAATAGCGCGGATTTCCACTGAAGATAGCAATTTAGTTGCCGCAATACGTATCTGGATTTATCCGAAAAATGTGGTAATGGTAATTTTATTTATTTTATATATTATTTTAGCCACAGTCTCCATATTCTAATTTCCACCCAAGTACGTAAAACTTTTCGCCGTTAGTTAATGCGCGGTAAAACCATTACTGGGTGAGCCATCTTGTGTGTCCTTTTGATGTTATATAACATGAATCTCAACGTCTTATTGTTAACGCTACGGCGAAGTTAGCATTGATATGCTGAACAACTTCCTGGTCTTGCTGAATGAGATGCAATCGCATATTTTTATGTATACGTTCACACCATTTTCCGATATCTTCGAAGTTTCGGTATTGAATAGCAGACAATGCCGATTATTTGGGACCCTCCTGGTTTGAAGAATCCTTCGTTGAATCGTATCCTTTGAGCAGTTTATTAATGAACACTGACGTGGATTGTTTCGTCACTGTGCATGGGTTGTAAAGTCATATACATTGCAAGGTGTACGCGAGAAAACACGGTTTTAAACTTGAAAACTAATATATTTAACACTAACTATAAAAAAATAAAACTTAACACTTTGAGTCTGATGCATTCAATAGCGAATCGAAATGTTTAGACTAACGTTTTTAGCCGAGTATTCTAGCATTTCGATCGCCCCGAACTGAAACTCTAATAGTGACTTTACCCTTAATTCTAGAGGCTTTTATATTTAAAAATTAATATCACTTTATCACATATTTAACCCTATAAGGAGTACATTTCCTTTTAAATGACGAAATTGCGAACGTAAATACTTTTCTGACAAACGAATAAACGCAAATGTGCAACGCAGCGCATGGTCTATTTATTGGAAAGCTTTGATAATAATGTCAATCCTTGGAAAGGACCGAGTCTGCTTTCGATAATAACGTATGACGATATTAGAGGATAATGAATGCACCGGGCGCCTAGGATTACAATCCGGGTTTCGACTCATTGGCGCCGCTAAAAGTATAATCGCATTTTGAGTAAATTAATACATATTTTTAGGTTTGATAAAAATAATACAATATATGTACATTTAATATTAAGAAACATAAAGTCCTTAACACCGTTGTTGTATCAGTTTCCGCTTCTAAGCTATTCAGGTCCGTGTCTAGACATACAGCTGCAGACTCTAATTGAGTAAATGTTGTTGGAATTTGGTCTTCAGAAACAATGGCAACATTTCTAACAGCTACCAGAACAACAGTGTCAAGTTCTTGTAGTTTTTAGCTTGTTCTGGGTCCCAGTTGCCTTTGATGAATTAAAACCCAACGTGGAATCTAACATCTCAGGAGTGGGATTTCTCACGTATTTAAGCAAAGCCCCTTCATTTTTTCTAATATTTTCCAACTTAGCTCTGCTTCTATTACCTTAACATGCCCCACTACTTTTACTCTTTGCATTTCTGATGCTAGATGCTAAAACAAAAAGGGATATAATTATTGACACTTATAATAAATGATAAAAGTACGAGTTGGATTCGTAAAGGAATGTATCGTAGAACATTTCAAAATAATTACTAATAAATTGAAAAATATAACCTACTTTACTGAAATTTTGCTCTGATTTTTATTTTAATAAATTAAAGCTTGAACAATGTAGCAGATATTCAAACATACAATTACATAAATAAAAAGTGTAAATAACATATTTAATACTCACACATTTACAGATAGATCGAAGATTCTTTCTTTGCAGTTCTTCATTTGCTTTTCGCCACATGGTCACGTCTTCATCATATCCAAAAATGTTAAATTTGAATTCGTGAGTGGAGATTACGCCACTCCGATAATTTGCAGGTTTCCCTAAAAGCTTCCTAGCAAACTCCATTCGCTTCTTCCTATTTTTGTCGCTCATGAAGGGCTTAATTGTAGCCGCTCTGCCATTACAGCCATGGTTTCTTAGCACTCTTCTAACTGCTGTACAACTTACTCCTTTATCTAGATAATTAGCAAACTCCGTTACAATTTTAGGAACGCTTAACGTCTTTTATTTTTCTAACAATCCACCGTTCATCTGCAATTTTGTATTCGCTGCTTACTTTCAACGCGATTTTCATTTTTAATCGCTTAATAATGTATTGTACTGTACTTCTGCTTCTATCTATTGTTTCAGCAATTTGAGAGTAACTTTTACCTTGCTGATGATGGAGAAGTATCAATTGGCGTTAAGCAACTGTATTTTGTCTCATTTTTACGTAAGAAATGAAATTTAAATACCATGCGTGTTCACTTAATGACTGTTTATTATAAACTTAAAAACCCATAATATGTTGATATACGAAGATATTCCCCGGTTGACGGGTGGTACTTCCCCTGTACGATTTTAACCTTCCTATACTCACGTCAAAAATGAAACACGTATACTATACTATATAAGTCGGTCTAACAGACCGTATGCGTGAAGTAGAGGAAGGTTAAATGAAAAAGAGAAACGTTTTGGTTTATATTTACTTTTTACCTTTTGTATATTTGGGACTGGAAAGGCAGATGCCTTTCCAGTCCCAAAACACTGTGCACAACATTTTTCGAGGTGTCAAGATTTGTTTCGGCTTAACCTTTGCTGGGGATGAAGTGTGCCTCCATTCCATTGATTGCCGATTACTTTCAGGGGTGTCGTAAGAAACCCAAGTTTCATCTCCTGTGACTATCTGTGTCAGAAATTCTTCGCCGCCTTCATCATAACGGGTCAAAAACTGAAGTGCATTACACATCCGTTTTGTTTTGTGTTGCTCAGTAAGAATCTTTGGTACCCAACGTGAGCAAAGTTTACGAAATTTCAGTTTTTCGCTAACAATTTCATGAATTAGTGATCGTGGGATTTGGGGAAATGCCATAGCGAGAGCACTAATTGTAAACTTGCGGTCTTCCTGGATCTTGTCATCAATCGCGTGAACCAGTTCTTCTGTAACCAAAGATGGACGCCCACTTCGTTCTTCATCGTGCACTTCACTACGTCCTTCATTGAACTGTCGGACCCATCTTCTCACCATTGAATCACTCATCGCATTTTGTCCGTAAACTTCGCAAATTTGCCGATAAATTTCAATTGGTTTCACTTTCCTAGCATTCAGAAAACGAATCACAGATCTGATTTCATAAGCGGCGGGATTTTCAATCAACACCGACATTGTAAACAAGCACAACAAAGCGTACGTGGCTGACAGCGATCTCAAAATGGCGCACGTTTCTTCTCCTTGATACACAGCGTCTACTGCGCATGTGCGGAACTGCGATCGCAGCGCTGCAGTGGAGTTAAATTGAAACGGAACTTACTTTCCGGACGTACCTCGTATTTAAATATACTATAACATTTTGAATAAATGTATATTATCCTAAATGCAATAGTATTGTTTCCCTTATCGCTCGTTGTACGATTTTAACTGACACTCACTGTAATTTTGACTATTAAAGGTGAAAAGGATGTTGAAATAAAAGGTTGTGCATTCTGAAATAAACTGCAAACTATGTCCAGTTTCTGAGCTTCGATGCTAGGAGGGCGGATCTCGCCCTAAAACTGGGCAGGAGAAGCTTAAAGACACTGACGGGGGCACTCACAGACCACTGTACCTGCAACAAGCACCTACACAAAATGGGCTTATCCAACACGGACACTTGCAGATTCTGCGGTGAAGAAGAGGAGTCAATGGAACACCCGATCACTAACTGTGGGACACTAGGCCACAGGAGATACAGAATACTACATGCATATACGCTGAGTGAAGAGGACCTATTAACACTCCCTTTAAAGGAGCTGATCCTGTTCCTAGACGTATTAAATAAATAAAAAACAAGGGGAAGCACAATAGATCAACGTGGTCGCAGTGCAAAGGGCCACTTTGGGCCAGACCCTACTCCATTGCATTACATTACATTACATTACATGTCCAGTTAAGATTTGTATGCATTTAGAAGTATAACTGTTTGTATTTGATTTAAAACGTGCCCCACTTATGTTTCTGAATAAAACTATGTATTAGAACAAACAAAATAATAAGACGAAATATTTAATTACAAAATATTTTTTCAACTTGAAAGTAAACACCTGTTATTGATACGGAATTGGAAATAAAACGTTGAATACGCTCACAATAGCATATGATTTTTACTAGAACGCTGTTGTTTTCATCACCTACTAGATAAACATTTCTAGCATCTTTTGTTTTTCCTTCGTATTTCTTCCATTACGCACCAGAATTTTCTGTTGTTTGATTTAAAGTGTTCATTTAATTAGTTTCCAATCCCTGACTATTTTTCCGTTTTGGTCTCTTTAGAATTTCTTTCTGTGGTTCCTTTTTCTGTCGGTAAAACTCTATATTGCCTTGTATGTCTGCTTAAATCTGCTATGCACCTGTATCTATGTATCGTCTATGTCCAGGTGATAGAACGTGTTATTAATTTCCTAATCGTTTGACACACAGGACCCAGTCTCTGTAGAATTCATATACTTATTCCTATCCTATCCTTCAGTTGACGCGTATAATTGTATAATATTCACTTTACCCTTTAATAGCTTCTGAATATTTGTATTCTTGGGTTAACTGCTTCGAAACTTATTATTTCATTGTTTAATTCTTCCATTATAATTATTCCCATGCCTTCAATAGCTATTTTTGATTTTTGTACTCCTGAATAGTATAGTGTGTAGTGGAGTGCTTCCATTGTTTTTTTGTTTCTTCTCTACAGAGTTAAAAACCCGAAGTTGATACGATGTTTTGTTCGACTATAATGGATCCATTATGTGACGTTTACCTAACCCTAGATAAACTATATTTTATTTCTTTAATTTAAGCGGAAGGTGTTTCTCTAGTATTGCATCTAGCCGCATACAGTAAGTGATTTAGGTACGGTGAATTTAAAAAGTTGACGAATAGCACAAAAATAGAATTTAGTCGATAAATATATCGTGCAATAATTTTTACAACTTTCTGAAAGTATCGTGTCAATAATGAATGTGTCAGCCAGTTGATTACATAAATCATTTCAGGGCATTTAAAAAATCTCAACCCAAAAGATGCTACTTGAGGATTTGGGTGAGACAGTTAGTATAGGCATTTCGATGGAAATGGAATAACACTTAATCTAATATGTGTGTTGATTACTTTCGAGTGCAATAATTGTCTAATGCCCAGTTTTACCAACATCAAATAAATAGTTATCCATGGAATAGCTTTATTCTTCGAATAAAAGCACCGTTTTATGTTTCACCAAAATCGAATAGTGCTATTAGATTATTATATTACGATAGTAAATTAAATCTCCTAATAAAGTAACTGGCCAAATATCTAGGGTTTCAATTTTATTCGGAGATTTCTAACCTAGCCAGATACTTCACAGCTGTAAACAAACTTCTGTTTGTTGTGTAGTAGTTCATTTTAATTATTATTTCCCAATTAATAATTGACATTTTTATTAGATAATCCTACATACGTTGGATAACAGTAAATATTAAATCGTTTTGATGTACATATTTGTAGTTTGGCTGTTATTGTATTTGAAGATCCTGGATATGCTTCGAAAATAACAATATGGGTGTTGGTATGCTGCTCTTGCTTCATATCAAGCACCACAGACTTGTTTTCGCTGTACTATTGTACTGGTCTGCCATTTCGCCCCATACTTTAGGTTTAGTGGTATTCGAAACAGCACCAGTTTGTTTGTTTTCTATGATGTGTTTATATCATTCTATTATTCTTAATAAGTTTTTCTTTTTCTCTGCAAGAAAGTTTCTTCCTCTTTCTCTTTTCCTCGAAGTTTCTGGATTCATATTAATCTAAAAGACGTTCACACCATTCACACTTGTATTTATTCGAATTGATATATATTGTTGTAGTACACAAAAACATCTTCTTAGAGAATACATATTGAAATTGTATCAAATGTAGATAAAATTGTACTTACAACGAGTAATAAAAGTTTCTTTTACAAAATTAAATGTTCCATACTTTTGCTATATACATGTCCAGATACGTCAAATGGTAACTAGATGGCAACAGAAATATCATAGAAATATAAGAAAATAACGTTTTTGCAGCGACTCTAGTAGCAGCTGTTCGAGTTACAGTCGAGTCTCGTTTATCTTGAGGCTTATGTATTTTGAGTTTCATTTATCTTAACTTGGGACTCTCATTTATTTTAAGTTCCACGCTCCCCTCCATGTTCCACAACTTTACCGTCACACTAGAATCTAGAGTCAGCTTGGAAGAAATGGGAAGGGTGGAGGTGACGCAATTCCAGTTGGTATGGCAACGGTGGCGATAGTGGGGACTCCTGCCGACTTAGATAAACGAAACTCGTTCGTTTCGGAAGACTGAAGATAAACGAGAGTCGACTGTACTTCGAACAGATGTTTTATTAGTTTTCGCATTTATTTTGTACAGTCGCCGATAGTTATGAATGTATTTAATACTTGCAATTGTGAGAACAGTTTTACCTGCGTTGGGTGATTTCCAATCATTTTAAGGTTTATTACTTATTGTACTTTTAACTCTGCTATCCCTATTTATTGCCCAGCAATAAGTTCCGAGGATTCTATTAATGCCTTAATTCTGCGACGTAGGTTACCTATCCTGTTGGACCACCCACGTAACTGTCGGCGATGTAATATTAGGTACTCCTATTTCTATGTAAGCATTATGTACAATTTTTATTGGTGTCTGGAGGACGCCTCATTATTTTGTAAACCAATGAAATCCATTTGCTTTCCTGCACGAAGCTAACCTTTGTAGAAAAAATTAAAACTTCAGCGAGTTCGATTGCGAATGCAAAGAGAGACAGTTTTCTCAACAACATAATTATCCAAGCCCTATCTATATATTTTATTAAAGTCTTAGTAGGTAAACATAACAGTATTTGTGTTTCATCGCGAACTCCCGCGGTCCTTACAAAATCGCGATTCGAAAAAGTGTAAAAACGCCAGCGAACTGTACCTCCGTACATGGGCCTTCGAGCCGGATCTTAAATCGCAAAACGTGTGTGATTTAAGCGCGAAAGTAATTTTCGAAGCGAGTGCTGGAACTTTATTTTTATGCTTTGGCCAACCGTGTAGAGCCACGGTGGGCAACAGCCGGCCCGCTGTATGATTTGATCCGGCCCGCGAGACATTTTGAAAAACCTAATTTTAAAAAAGATTAAAAATTACACTACTTACTCAAACTCACGGTATCAAGTAAGCGAGCAAGCCGAGTGTCGGCGATCATCAAAGAGTGAGGCGGCAAACATCAAAGCCTTCGATGTTTGCTGCCTCACTGGCGGCGCAACAAAACATTATTTCTTCTCAACCGTTCTACACTAGACGATTCTAGATCATTCCTTCATTTTGCCTATATAAGCGGGTGGATGGCCCGAACTTTAGTTCAGTTCTACTGAGCTACCGAGGTGATAACTTCGACGAGCGATATCCTAGCGAACTGCTAGTGCCGTCAATTAGCTTTGTGACTTTGTGTGCATCTTTGGTGCTTTCTAATTATATTTTGTATACGAAAATGATGTCTGGTGGAAAGAAACGAAAAGTAGATGCAGAGGGTCGCCAGTTTCAAGAAAAATGGACTGAAGAATTCTTGCACAATGGTAAGCCTATTTGTTTGCTGTGTAATGAATCCATTTCAGTGATGAAAGAATTCAATATAAAGAGGCATTACTCAACTAAGCATCCTACGCTGCACTTACTGACAGGACAAATAAGAAAAGACAAAATCCAGAAGCTTACTGCAAATTTGGAAAAGCAGCAGCAAATGTTTCATAAACAAAGAACACTACTTGATAATGTTGTGAAAGCTAGTTTTATAGTTAGTTGAAAATTGGCAGTCATTAAAACCATTTTCCGAAGGCGAACTTATCAAGGAGTGTATGTTAGAAGTTTGCAGTGTTTTGCGTCCTGAAAAGAAAAATGAATTTGAAAAAATTAGTTTGTCAAGACGAACTGTTGTCCGACGTATAGAAATGATGGCTAATGATATAAAAACAACATTGACTGACCGTATGGCTGGTTTTGAATCATTTTCCATAGCATTAGACGAGAGCGCCGATTTGTCGGACACAGCTCAACTGGCTATATTTATTTGAGGTGTTGATAAAGAGTTCACTGTTACTGAGGAATTGCTTGCTTTACAGCCGCTAAAAGGAACCACTACAGGAGAGGACATTTTTAATGAAGTTCAAAAGGTATTTACAAGTTTTGCCTTGCCATGGTCAAAATTAGTTGGAGTATGCACAGATGGTGCACCTTCTGTGGTCGGCTTACGTAAAGGTTTCATTAGAATTTTGAACGAAAAAGCAACTGAATTAAATGCGCAAAAAGATGATTTGATAGTCCTTCACTGCATTATCCACCAACAGAACTTGTGTTCTAAGTCCATTCGACTCCAGAATGTTATGAATGTAGTAGTAAAAACCATCAATTTTATTCGATCCCGAGGGCTTAACCATCGTCAATTCAAGGCGTTTTTGGATGAAATATCAGGCGAATATGACGACGTAACATATTATTCTGAAGTCAGATGGCTAAGCAAAGGAAAAATGCTGAAACGGTTTTACGAGCTTATAAATGAGATAAAAGACTATGCAAATAAAAGGTAAACCACTATCTGAATTGAGTGACCCAAAATGGATATGTGACTTAGCATTTCTGGTCGACCTTACTGGCTATTTGAATGATTTAAATTTGAAACTTCAAAAACAAGGACACTTAGTTAATGATTTGTACAGCCATTTGAAAGCGTCTCAGAATAAAATCCGCTTGTGGGAGGCACAGATGCTGTCAGTTACCATTTCACCACGCTCTCTGCGTATGAGAATATTGCTTATGCTCAATATGCTGAAGAACTCAAGGTACTGTCGGAGCAATTTTCGAACAGATTTAGCGATTTCAGAAACATGGAAGACTGTTTCAATTTATTTGCTACTCCAACAAAAACTAATGTGCAAAATGCTCCAATACACTTGCAAACGGAGTTGATCGAGATTCAAGAAAACTCACTCCTAAAATCTAAATTTGAAGACGTGGAGTTGTGTGATTTCTACAAAAAATACCTCGAAGAAGACCATTTTCCGCAGCTTAGAAAATTCGCAAGAAGATTGATTTGTGCGTTTGGCAGTACTTCTAAATGCGAACAGTTCTGTTCACTGATGAAAGTTAATAAATCGAAATATCGTACAAGGCTGACTGACGATAATTTGGAAAATTCTTTACGTCTTTGTATCAGTGGAATTAATCCAAACATCGATGGATTAGTTTCCCAAGTTCAAGCTCAAGTGTCTCATTGATTTCGGTATGGCTATTTAACTTTCGTAGTTTGTAACAATTCCAAATTTAACGATTTAATTATAATGTTATTATTTCATTCTGTTATTTTCATAAATTAATATTATAATAACATTGTCGTATTATTTCATGTTTGATATCTATCGCAAAAAATTATGAACACTACAACACTGCTTTAAAATGTACTACTTTTAAACGCGGTCCGCGAACGTATTTGCACACTAAAGTTTGGCCCACAACATGTCAAAGGTTGCCCATACCTAGTGTAGAGCGTAGTGCTTTACTGTAGATAGGACAGAATCCTCATTAATGGCATTTATTAGCCTTTTCTCGTTTTCTTTTGTAGTTGTATTAACAGAGTGGACCCTTAGGTTATTATCTACATACTTGGTGTTGAGAATACCTGGATTTGGATCACGACTCAAGGCGTCCGCAACTTGCATCTTCTTTCCAGGGACGTATTCAAGCTCAAATTGATATCGTAGGAGTCTTATAGTTAGCCTTTGTAGCCTAGGGGATAATTCATCAAGTGGTTTCCTCACTAGACCCACTAATGGTCTGTGGTCTGTCTGGATTTTGATTTTCTTTCCTAGCAAGTAATAATTAAACCTTTCACATCCAAACACCACGGCCAATAACTCCTTCTCGATATGATTATATCGCTGTTGGGTGGGAGTTAACGACACAGATGCGTATTCTATAGGGTGGCCATCTTGAGCTATAACTGCATCTAAGCCGAAAGGGCTTGCATCTACTGACAACGACACTTCCTTTCGAAAGGTTAAAGTAAACGAGCACTGGAGCAGAAGTGACCAATTTCTTGAGACGATTGAAACATGCTTCTTCATTTTCTGTCCATACCCATTCTGTCTTTTCGCTTAAAAGTTTCCTAATTGTGCTTGTTTCTTGCAATAGATTCGGGATGAACTTTGCTAAGTACACTACCATGCCTAGAAATCGCTGTAGGTCTTTCTTGTTCTTTGGAATCCCCATAGCACGTATAGCCTGTGTTTTCTCCATATCTGGTGCTATGCCATTATCACTGATGTTGTGACCTAGGAATTTTACAGCATTAACACAAAACTTAGATTTTTGGAGGTTTAGCGTTAATCCGCTTTCCGACATTTTAGTAAGAACTTTATCCAAACGTTCATTATGCTTCTCTAGCGTACGTCCGTATACCAGTACATCATCTAAGTATGCTATCGTTCCTTCAACACCCTCTAGGGTTTTGTGAATAAACCTCTGGAAAATTTCCGGTGCCGATGATATTCCGTACGGAAGACGTAAGTAGCAGTATCTTCCCCAACAGGTAGCGATTGTGCATAATTTGAAACTTTCGTAGTCCAATGGTATTTGTAAAAAGGCCTGAGAAGCATCTAGCGATGTAAAATATTTAGCTTCGGTTAGCTCGCCGAATAAGCTGTCGAGTGTTGGTATATGGAAAGTTTCCCTTCTTATATATGTATTCAACGTCCTGGGGTCCATACATACGCATATATCCCCATTCGCCTTGGGCGCGATTATGATCCCCAGTCGGTTGGTTCAGTCACGGGTTCAATAATCTTTTCGGCAACCATTTCGTCGAGTTTTTGTTTAACTTTATTCTTTAAGGCTAATGGGATTTTTCGAACAAGTTTTTATAGTCACTAAAATTTAGTATGTTTACCTGACTACCAGTGTCAATTTTAAAAACTATTTTACTCCTCAAAATGTCTATTGTTTCAAACCATTCAACCGAATTTACTTCTGACTTTGTTATTGTCCAAACTACACTATCCTCGTCATCGTCAGTTACAACATTTTCTGTTACGTCATGCACAAACTGATTCTTATAAAACTTACGATAATGTCCGCGTCGCTCGCACTTACTACAAACTCGATAATAAGCAGGGCACTTACCCACGGGATGTTCTAAGCCACAAGAATCACATTTCTTACGTTTTCGATGCGCATTGTAGTTTTTTCGGTGAATTTAATTCTCGCCGCGATCGTATTGTCCTGAGACCGATCGTGCACGTTGAGTATAGTTGTGGTCGGGACGGGATTTAGTTGCTATTGCACTCACTGACACATGGTCACTTTTCACGCTTTCCCTCTGCCTTGCTACGCTGCCTTCCATTGACCTACTAATTTGTATTGCTTCATTTAGTTTCAAATCGGGACTCTGGAGCAATCTTTCTTGGGTACGAGAATCTCGTATCCCTAATGCTAATCGATCCAGGATCAACACGTCTTTTTCTTTAAAGTCGCACGTTGACGCGAGTTGCCCTAACGCTGTCACAAACTGATCCACAAGTTCACCAACTAATTTATCGCGTTTAAAAAATTTAAAATGTTCATACACAAGATTTTTCACAGGATTGCAGTAACTGTCTTAGCTTAGCTATACTCGTTTCAAGTTTGTTTTTATCTTCGGCTGTCGTGTACTCGAACGTATTGAAAATATGGAATCCCTCATCCTCTAAAAGATTGAGTAAAATTGCAATTTTTACGCGGTCAGTTTCCTTCGATTTATCACTTGCCAAGAGATATAGGTTGAACTTTTGCTACCACAGCTTCCATTGATTCGCAATATCGCCTCTAAAATGTAATTCTTCCGGTACTTTACTGTTACTACTCATTTTTCAAAACACAAATGTTTTTATTTTTAGAACTACGCGAGTATACAGAATTGAAATATTTCCCCAAATACTTAACTGTTTTTTTCTAAGAGTAAACAAAGTTCATAGTGCTTAATAAAACATAACCTTTTTAGCGCGCTTTTCCGCTGTCACCATGTAACGTCTCTTCTCTGGAAGGGTAACTTAACTGGTACACTAAAAGGGCTTATTTATTGTGGTACACCTATACATAAAGATTAACAATAGCACTATCTATAACTTCCCTGTTTCGTGGTCTTATGTCTACTGCCTGTCCTTCACTGCCGCGTTCTACATTACCGGCCGCGCACCACTACAGTACATACATATGTAACAATCTCAAATAGTGTGTAACCATCCCAAGTGACCAACTCATCCGAGGAAGCCAAACCTAGAAGTCGCTTAGAAGATTATTGCCGAAACAACAATTCTGTAAGTCCACTCCATTTCCCATACTTGATACTCTTTCTCCTTTATTACGCATTGCCTCTATTGCGCTAAAATGTTTACTATCGGAACGCTCACACAGAAACGTGGCTACATTAAGACCAATGTAACGCGCTTTTCCAAATTTATAGCACAATTAGATGTATCAACATTAAATAGTGCTGATCAGTTGCAAATAGAAACGCGCATACAGGACTGAGAAAAAGCGTGGTCTGAGTTTGACCAAATTCAATTCGAAATAGAAGGCTTAGTGGAAGATTCTACTGAGAAAGCTGGAGAAGGTGAGCAGTGCGGAAAACTCATATTTCAAGGTATTGTCAAATGCTCGCGATATATTATCACAACGATGCTCACAATCAATTAAAGTCAGCAATGACTCGCTTTCTAATACTACTAATAAACAAGTAACGCTACCTACGATTAATCTCCCGAGTTTTGACGGTTCGTACGAAAACTGGTACAATTTTCGCGATACCTTCAAAGGATTAGTCCATTCGAACACGTCTATCTCGGGCATACAAAAATATCATTACCTGCGGATGTGCATAAAAAACGAAGCAGCCCATGTCATTTACTCCTTAGAGGCATCTGAAAGCAATTACGAAACCGCGTAGAACTTATTAAATGAGCGGTTTGAAAACAAAAGATTGATAGTATACAATCATATACATTCCCTCTTCACTCTGAATAGTATTAGTCGAGAATCACATGCAGCTTTGTGCGACTTATTAGATAATTTGCTGAAACATATGAGCGCCTTAGAAAACCTAGGACAAACTACAAACGCGTGGGATGTTTTAATAATCTATCTAATATCATCCAAATTAGATAGCACCTCTAAACGCGAATGGGAAGCTTCCATCGCAAATAAAGTAAATGAACTGCCTTCTTTAGAACGATTTACAACCTTTTTAAGAAATCGATGCCATCTCTTAGAAACATTGCGTCCTGATACAAAAAATTTATGTCAGAAGGAGACCAAGGTTCGTTCCGATATTCCGTCATCACTCATCAAAGTGCCTACGAAGCCCTGTGAAGAACTCTTTGTGTCAATTTTGATCCGTAACGCTGAGTATATTTTTGGTAGTGTTTACATACCACCCAACGTGGGAACAGATATTTATGAACAACACTTATTGTCACTAGACTTTTTACAAACTCGTTTTCCCAACATACCATTATCGATTATCGGTGATTACAACATGCCTGGGATTTCTTGGAGAATTGAAGAGAACAGTTCATTCTCAGTTGGAACTGGTGTTGCTGCATGGCAGTGTGAGTATTTTTGTAATTTTGATTGGCATGAACTGCTTAGTCTTGGAAACATTCACATTTCTGTTAAGGCCTTTTATGATATTCTATACAGCACATTTGAATTTTTTTACCTAAATATTACATCAATTCAGGAAATTATCCTGCACGGTTTTCCATTCATACTAAACGCTTAATTAAAAGAAAAATAAAGCTTATAAAACCTACAGGCGCACACACTCTAATTCAAATTATAGGAAGTATAGGGACCTGCGATCTAAATCTAAGGCCAGTATTTCTGACGACTATAATCGGTACTTATCGTTTACACAGAGCAATGTCAATTTAAATACAAACATTTCTTGGAATTTTGTTAACTCCAAAAGAAAATCCCAAGGTCTACCTAGGAGGTTGTCCTTTGGTAATGAATTTTCTGACGATCCTAGTACTATAAGCAATATGTTTGCAACATATTTTCAGTCCACTTATTGCTGTTATTTTGATTATATACCGTTATTCAATCTAACCGACTATACTAATTCTAACTCTATATCTACCATCTATACTAATGCTGATAGTGTTTTCGAAAAACTGAGTTCTCTTCCTTCGTCATTTTCTTCGGGTCCAGACGAAGTTCCACCATATTTTTGAAGTTCTGTAGTCCTTCACTGTCATTGCGTATCTCCCATTTATTCAACATATCTCTCAGGACAGGTGCTTTTCCTGAACAATGGAAAACTGCTTTTATTTTGCCTTTTTTAAGGCAGATAATCGATCAGATGTTTCCAATTATCGTCCTATTAGCTCATTACCAGTTCTTGGAAAAGTCCTCGATTCTATAGTCGCAGAACAACTCCTAAATACTTATTCAACGACAATAATTCCAGAACAGCATGGTTTAATGCGGGGCCGTAGTATTGAAACAAATCTACTTGTCTACCATCATTTTATTTCAGAATCCTTCGAAAGCGGTCTGCAAGTTGATTCTGTTTACGCTGACTTCAGCAAAGCTTTCGACAGAGTTGACCATAATTTATTGCTCTGGAAACTTAGGGCTCTCGGAGTTGTGGGTAATCTTTGGTTGTGGTTTACATCTTATTTGATGAATCGTTTGCAGATTGTTCGGGTGGGTTTAAGTCTGTCTCGGCTAATATCAATTACGTCCGGCGTCCCGCAGGGCAGTCATTTGGGGCCGATATTATTTTCATTGTTTATAAACGATATTAAGTATCGTATACGTTTTTCTAACTTTCTCTTATTTGCTGACGATTTAAAAATCTATAATACTGTAGCCTCTACAGTTGACTGCTTTCAGCTTAGAATGGACGTTGATAGTGTTTCAATTTGGTGTAGGGAGAATAACATGTCTTTAAATATAGAAAAATGTAAAATTATATCTTTTACTAAGAAAAGAAAGGATACATAAATTATTTGTATTCTATAGAAGGTAATTTATTGGAAAGAGTAGACCTTATTAAAGACTTGGGTGTTCTGTTTGATGCAGCGTTGACTTTTAGCTCTCATATAGACGATCTTATTTGCAGAGCTAATAAGTTATGTGGTTTTATCCAACACCAAACCCGTGACTTCACGAATGTTGTAGCTATTACTACTTTATATCAAAGTTTAGTAAGATCAATACTTGAATATTGCTGCACAGTTTGTGTCCATATACAGAACTGCATTCCAGCAGAATAGAGAAAATCCAGCGCAAATTTGTTAATTATATTCTATTTAAATTGCATATCGATAAATCTGAATACACCTACATCCAACGCCTAGAACTGCTGAGTTTTCAGTCTCTGTCTGCGCGCCATAGGATAGCTCTTCTCAAGTTAGGGTTCAAGTGCCTGAATAATTTGATAGACTGTCCTCCTCTCCTTTCCTTATTCGAGATTCGAACACCAAGACTGGAATCGCGCAATGAAGATCCATTATCTCTACCCTTCCATCGTACAGTGTATGGTTACAATACACCTATAAGCCGGATGTCTAGAGAATTGAACTCACTACCTGTTGACGTAGACCTATTTAACGTATCTTATAAAAATTTTATATGTTTTATAAGAGCACTTGATTATAACGTGTAAATTATTATTTCCTTTTCATTGCGGTGGGCATGGATGTGATTGAGTATTGTGGCAATTGTATCTTTTAGTTTTGGTTTTAGTCTTTTAGTTTTTTAGTTTTTTTAAATTCTATATTGTATATCAAATGGTATTTTTTAAAATGATTATGTACTCTTGGTTTGGGCCATTATGGACTTCTGTGTGTTGATCTTGATTAAATAGAAAAGATCGTCTGATCCTTTAGAGTGTGCTAGAATTGATGAAGCCGGAATGTGAACTTTTAGTAGTTCTTTAATACTTTTCTCACGTTTTGCAGTATAGGTTCCATCGGTATTTCTGACTAGTCTCACCTCAGTTACAGAATTCCCTTCCTTGGCAAGGACTCTATGGATTCTAGCACATGTGGGGGTTTTATTCATCTCCCCGCAGAACTTCCTCCAAGAGTTCCTCTTCGCCTTGCGAACTTCCTTGTTGTACTGAGTAAGTTTTATCCTATATATATCCCAGTTTTGGTTGTCTTTAGCCTTGTTGAATAGCCTTCGAACTTCCGTTCTTAGCCTTTGTAGGCTCTTATTCCACCAAACTGTTTTATATCCACTTTGGTGTTTTGTCCTTTCTGGACAGTTTTCTAGATACGCAGCCCTGATGGCTTCATTAATCAGTTCCACTGCTAATTCTAGGCCCTCTACCCCCGGACCGGAGGCACCCCACTCTCGAGAGTCTCGCTAAGGGACCTTTTATAGCCCTCCCAGTCCGTCTCCCTTGATTTCTGTGCCTCGTTTCCGTGAGGGAGGTGTCTAAATCAAATCTAATCTGCCTTTCAGTAAATATTATGCACTGGTATCCCACCAGGTTTGGGACCTCCGCTTACTTCTTTCCAGACTGTTCCATCAGCAGCAGTTTCGATACGTGGATCCTCTGAGTCTGTCTCACTTTCGGATGTCAATAAAACTCTCTTTCTTTTCTGTCCTCGACGCTTATTTATAATATTCTCCTCTTCACTATCGCTCTCTAACTCCAATTCACTTGTTGTAAATAGCTCTTCATCCGTATCCATGTTTTCTTCAGTTCCAGAAATTTCTTGTTCTGAACACTCTTCCTCTATGTCCGTTACATTTGTTAGGTATTTTGTAATTTTGAAACGCTTTGACATTTTTAGGGTAAATATCTACAACAGAATGTTACACTATGTAAGGATACAAAATCTACATTCAAGTTTTGGTACTTTACCTTATTTCCTTCAAATAAGCAATTGTAAAAAACATTACATAAGAAACGCAAGTGCCCTACTTGAAACTACTCAATACTATTGTTGTCTGCTCTATTCAATCGCAACCGACTCTGAGGTACACTGCTCGCTCGAAGAGTGAAACTGTTCTGGTCTGGTGTTTCGCTCTTCGAATGTTTTTCGCTAACCATGGCTCGACTATCAGCGTCGTTATGTGCGGTTTTACTCTTCGAAGTTTCATTCTTCGAGCGAGCAGTGAACTGTGAAGTATTGTCTCATATCGACGCGACGGTCGGTCATATTGACCGACGCGGTAGGTAGGACACATGATACATTTTTCTTGGAAAAGAGAAAAAATAACTAGAAGTACAGAGTGAAAAAAATATTATATGCATATTCTAAGAATTGTCATATAGTTCGATAACGGTACTATAACGTTTAAAGTGTGTAATTCTTAAAATAAAAGTTTTAAAACGGTCAAACCTACCGCTACTGGTAGGTTTAGTGTTAATATCACGCGGCTCCACCGTCCCTAATTTAACAGTTATCTCTTTGGTAGCATGGTCCGGCTTCGTCGTCATCTGACCAATCTAAATAGGCCGTGGCTGAAATATCCGATATATATACCGATGAGTTACCCGAAAAGCGTAAAATGGTATCGTTAAATACAACTGAATGGGATTTATTTGACAAATTCTCTTCCTTATGGAAACTACAACGTGTAACAGCGTGGTGCATGCGTTTCATCCGTAATTGTCGCAAACCGCCCGCGAATAGGCAAGCGGGTCCCCTTGTAACGAGTGAAATAAACGCATCTATGACGGCAGTCTTAAAACTAGCGCAATCTCAGACATTTCGAGACATAAGCATATTAAAGACAGGTAACAACCAAAATTTAAAATCAAATCTACTATGATTAAATCCGTTTCTTGACTCAAACGGCGTCCTTCGCCTTCTAATTTTATTTATATTTAAATAGCTGACCCGGCAGACTTCGTTCTGCCTAGAAAAGTATTGATCTAGATATTTAATATTTTATTGTTATGGGTATGTTTAAAATACAGGTACATGATAATACATACATGTGCACAGATGTCATGACCTCACAAAAATAAACATCGATGCAAACATGTGCTCAAATATCATAACCTCCCAAAATGAAGACCTTCGTTGGGAACTTACCATTTGAAAATAGAATTCCACACCAAAATGATCAATCAGAATGAAATGAACAGCGAATTCGAATTGATTTTCAAAGTAATCCACCTAAAAATAAATTGCACAATTGGAAATTAACGTTTGGATTGATTATCGTTGCTCACGCAATCACAAAGAATATAACCATTTACAATGTGCACTTCATCAAACTGAACTCACCTCTATGAAATCACTTTTGAAAAAATGCTGATAAATCGCAACACACGCCTGCACAACGTAATAGCATGCGAGGGAAACACTGTGCTAATGAACCAGTTGTTAAAAGTTTATGCACACAACGCCATCTACTGGCAATACCGGAACCAGCATTTGAAATCATGTTCGTTTTTAATGTGTGACAAAAAAATGCTACAAAAACAATTGTCAAGCAAATTTGGTGGAAAAACAATTGTCGCAAAAAATTGTTCAAAAAATTGTCACAACGTAACGTAAACATAAACGTCATCTATCATGAAGATGGCGTCGTAAAATCACTCCATACAAAATGTATGGGAAAATGAATTTTCTGGATAATTTTTTTTTCGGGGATATTTCGGGAATTTGCTTGGGTATTATTCTTGTTTGGCCGGAGACCAGTCCGAATTGGTGCGATTCATCGAAATCGGTCCAGGCGTTCTTGAGTTATAAGCGTCACTCTCTTTTATATACATATATATGTATGTATATGTATACAATGTATTTAGCAGATTAGTTGATCAAGCTGTCAACGTAGAATTAATAAATTATATAATAGAGGTATTACAAACAATAATAATAAAATTTAATAAACACAATGTAAAGATAACTTTCATTCCAAATTATAGTAAGATATTTCTCTTTGGTAACACTAAATCTAAAATAAATAAACAAACTCAAAGTAATGTAGTTTATAAAATAAACTGCAAAGACTGTGATGGTTGTTACATCGGTCAGACAAAGAAGTATTTAAACAAAAAGTCGTATAACCGTAAGTATTCTTTAAATAACGATCTTGGTGCTGTGAACGCTGTAACAAAACATTACAAAGATTACTTTGATTTTGAGAATACAATTATTGAAAAAAAGGAAATGGTTATAAGAAAAACTGGTATATGAAATGATAAATATATAAAAAGATGTAAAAGCTATTAGTTTTAGAACCGATGTTTAGAATGTAAGTAATGTGAATGGTAATTTATTAAAATGACATTTGTATTTGATTAGAAGGAAATCTTTGGCTAGGTTTTTGACTCGGGTTTTCCCTAGTCCTTGAACAGAATTGTTAAGGTATCCACAATGATTTTCTGATAATATAAGTATGATATAAGGCTGTTTTCTTATTTTGCATACTTGCATGCGGCTGCACATTAAAACAGGTATTCATAATATATATGAATGAAACAATTTTAAAGGTCATATTAATCCAGAAATCCTCATCATTATTTTATTTTATTTATTTTGTTGAAAGTACCCGAATAAAAACAAATGTTTGTTTATACATATTTACATTCAGTTATATTTTCTCTGATGAAGGTGTTCCAAAAACGATTGTGAGCGATTTGAAAATATAACTATTAACCCGTTTATTGTCGTTTGATTCACCTAGTAGTGGTTGAAAAACTGTCTATAATTGAAATATTCTGTAAAATAGAAATTGTCATGGTGCGTCATAGATTTAATATGGAATTGCTTTCTTAATGATGAAGCCACTGTGTGGCGAAACAATTGTTCTTCTTAACAGTTAAATATATGTATATATCTGTGAAGATTATCCAAATATTGGACTTTTTATTCGTTTTGTTTATTTATTACATGTAGGTGCCATAGAAGAATTAATCCTTATTATACATCTCCTTTTTAATTAATACATATTTATTTTTAAATTATACTGTGCAACATTATAAATAATTCTTATAAATACTTATGTATATATTAAATAATTATATTATTATTAACGGCTTTTGCTTTAATAATGATTACCGATGTATTTTTGCAAGCTGTCTGAATAATTCCTATTTGTACGAGACGACGAGTATCTTTACATCCGTATCGAGTTTACTCTTTATACCTGCTACGTGCAAAAGAACGGCAAAAGTTTCTACAATATATGCATAAAATTTAATAGTTCATTTGACCGTACCATGTCGCCAGCATACAGCGTTTGGAGAAGGGTACAGGAGGGTGTTAAGTAAGACAGACTGCGTTGCAAGTGCCACAAATATGGTATACATAATTTTCCATTAGGTTACGTGCCTCTTCTCAATTTCTTCACTCAAGAGTCGGAACTATAGACACACAATTTCCTTTTGAGTATATTCTTATTGCAAGCAACTATTTATTAGTGCAATTTCCATTCCGAGCAATATTCTTGTTTGTGCGATGCGTGGCAATTGTATCGATGCCACCTTCTTATTTACGTATTGCCCGTTTCGGACCGTTTTTGTCGGGACATGTTTTCTAGTTTTATAACGAACTCTTGACCATTTGCCTCTTCGTAGTTGTACATGTATTCTTTGCCTTATGTAGATTTAAGATACATATTGCTTATGTACCTCTTTTCGCCCCTAATATAAAAACCTTTTTCCGAAATAAAAGGCAGTCAGACATTAGAAGTAAACATTAACGGATGCGAGAAAAAATGCATTTGTAACTGCCGGTTATTGTATTTAAAACTTAACCTCGTACTGTCTGGTTTTCCGGCTCATTACTTCGAAAGTACTGTATCGTATTTTCTTTCTTAATTAAATCACCGATACTAAGGGCGCTAGTATTTTATTTCGAGTCCGGTTATGAGCAATAGTACATAACACAACGGTGAAAACTTGGAAATGGTGGAATTGGCCACTACAACCACCAATAATGATAAAATAATGCAGATATGGCGATCGAAGAGAGAGAACCAACAAGAATTTCCTATGCAACAAATAGCACAATATTAAGAAATCATATAAATGTGAAAATAAAAGTATACAATAGCATCACAGTGGAAGTAATGTTTTAGGTCAGCGAAAATTGGATAATATAGAAAAAGTATATACAAGTATGCTAAACTCAATGAAAATGAAATTCCTCAGGAAGATAGTAGGGAAGAAAAATGGAATAAGACAAGAAATGAGACGGTTATAGAAAACACGAAACGGGAGCCAATTATTAAATTGGTACTGGCATGGGTATATGTATAATGAGAATGCACCCAGACAGAATCATAGTAAAGATAGAATACATAGATAGAAATGGAGATTGCGAGAAGGAGGAAGAGAAGAAGATCCAGGGCGGCATAGATAGATAAAATAAATAAAGTAGGAAAGAAGAGAGGAAAAGCGCTGGAAGAAATGGGAGATTGGCAACGGGCAGAAAGACATGACAAGACATGGTTTATAGAGAACATGGAATCCTAATCCGTCGCCTGAAAAGTTACACGGACAAAGAAGAAGAAAAGAGTCGGCGTAATGTACAGAATTCTATAGCGTTCATGTAAACAACATTTTTTAAGCGGCAACACCACTGTAACAGCCAAAAAAGCCGCTTCTTTGACAATTTATTTTGGATGGAAGAAAAAGCAATATGATAATGATATTCGAAGAAGTTATTAAGCATATATTTAAGTATTGAAAAAAGAATCATTATCGATAAATATTAAAAAATGGCGGCACTGGAGACATTCTCGTAGAGCATGCTAAAGATATGGTCACAAACTGGAATGAATAGAATAAAAATTGTTGTAGTTATGCTGCATGCTGTTGTAAAAAATCGTGTTTCGAGGAAAACGCGTTTAAAATTTTGAAATGTGTTATAGACATAAAGAAATGAAAAATTCGACTGTTTATAATTTTTTACCGTTAATCTGATATCCCAGGATCATATAGCTGCCCTACCAGGTTCAAATCCTCTTTCTCATTCTCTTTCCTCGAAGATTTTATGCTATAGCGCGCCTCTTTTACCGCATCTATCAAAGATAGCTCGGCGTGTTGATTCGCTTAGTATCGCCTTCAACACAAAAATTGGGCGCCAATATATATCTCCAATACTTTTATGATCGTAGAATATTTACCATCATTAAAATTGCACACAGCAATATCAGTCGCTATATTTAAGACTTTGTTATATAATAGTTTAATTTAGAATTAACGGATTTTGTTGAACAGGGAGACTTTTCATTACGAAGAAGAAGCATTAAGTATATGTACTTGCTTCTTGAGGGTGAAAACGTGATTAAAAGTAATTAGCCCATTCTGATTTTTGTTCTTTATCTGGGCCCATTCTTGTCACTTCCATAACTATTCCAAGAAAATTTTACGAGCTCTCACTATTATTCCATGTTTCTTTGTCAAGTCACGTTAAAATTATTTGATAAATTTTCGTTGTACTAATGTACTGTTTATTTGTGAAACACTGCAATAATACATTGTAGTAGTGATAGGTTATATTGAAATATCTGTTATTTTAGAACCGTTATGGATCCAGTAACGGTTGCAACCGTTTTGATACAACTGTAGGTGTTCTGTGACAACTGTCTGGTCGAGGCTGCCATTTATCATGGATAACCGTTGAAGGTGATTGCAAGGACTGTGGTGTAATTTACTGACACAATATCACATCGGTAAACTCCTCATCACAAAATTGTTTATAATTAAATCGGTTCTATTGTAAACAATTATGTGGTGAGGAGTTTACCGATGTGATACTGTATCATGGATAACCGTTACAACTCTACTAGAAAAATAACTTATTACTAAAGGACGGATAATATGCAGTTTGCATAAATTTGCATGTTTGCATAATATATGCATTTTGTATATTATTTGTATATTTTGTAGTAATTCAGCTAATTTCAAGTATCCGAGTTTTATTTATTTATTGGATGTAATTTATTATAGGATAGGCATTACTAAAAATATGCCGTGGTTGTAACAAACAAAGAGTTAAACAGCCCTCTTTAAATTGAAAATAGCATTCTATGAAGCCTCTTCTCGATACTTTTCCGATAAGCGCTTCCAAAAATGTATTAATGCTGTTCCCATACATCTAGACCGGGACAGAATCCAGTAAAAGCTAATTCCCTGAAACTTCTAAATAAATACAAAAATACATTTTACCAGAAAATTAGGAGTGTTTCTTTGTTATTCCGAGAAATTTATTTCCATATTCGAAAACAATCTTATTTATTTTAAACGTCATTTTACGTTGGTTTTTCGAAGTGTAAACTTGTGGGTTGTTATTAATTATAATAGCAAAAATGCCGAAAATAGCGACTGTGCTTGGATGGATTGCACCTTATTCAGAATTGCGTATGGATGGAGAAAAAGTATTTTGCGTAGCATGCAGCAAGATTGTAAGTAAAATTTAAGTTTATTTCCTCTTATTAATCTATAGTTTTTCAAAGATGTTTAACAAAATTACCAATACAACGCTTCGATAAATAATTTTCTTTTAAAATTTTATTTTAAAATGAGTAAAATGAGATGTATATTTCATGCGTTTTTCGCATATCATCAGCACAATACGGAATATCTGATATTCCGTATTCTGTTGATGATTTTTAAATAAAAATCATTTTAAAATAAAATTATTTGTCGAAGCGTTGTGTTGGTTAGTTCAGTAAATGTCGTTTATTCCGATTGCTTCGCAAACTCTTTACACATTAGTTTTCATTACTCCTTTATCTTTTACTTAACACTTATTTTTTTTTCTTGCCAGGGGAAATGCTTAATGCACACCAGTACCTAGATCTATGGTCTGGTAGTGTGGGACTCTCAAGTGCAAACTGCCTACCCACTAAAACCCCTCGTTTGCCCTTAATGATAGTCGGGACCATTAATTAAAACATTTCATCGACTACCATCGGCTACACACCCATTATTTATTCATGGCAAAGTTGCTCTGGCTAATTTGCTTTGTCTATCTAGTTCATCTTTTTCCTTTCTCTCCATTATGGATCTAATCATATTATCGATGGTTTTCCAGTTATATGCTGTAGCTAGCATCAGCGGTACCATGGTATCAGGTGTAATCATCAGTCCTATACTAGTGTGCGCCATGCTCCCTATCTGATGCCACCTGTCGCACTGGAACAATGTGTGTTCCACCGTATCAGTATCTCCGCAGTATATACATTTGTCATTATCATCCTTCCCGAAACGTTTGGCATACGCGCGGAAAGTGCCATTACCCGTCAGCGCCTGTGTGAGATGGTAGTGCAGACCGCGATGTTTACAGTTAACCAATGTGTTTACGTTTTTTATGAGTCGTTTAGTCCACTGTGCCTTTTCCTTCGCAGCCTCCTATCTCTGCTGCCAAGTGCGTTCTGTATTTGCCCTGGCTTGGCATGCCACAGTATTCCTTTCCTCTAGCCTATGCTCATATGCATACGTTCTCTCTTGCACCATGAGGTCTATTGGTGTTATCCCTGCTATAACCTGCAGTGCTACCAGGGACACAGTTCTGTAAGACGAAGCCACTCGAAGGAGTACTTTTCTCTGTGATCTTTCTATAACTTGTCGGTACTTCTTCATTTTTAATGCATGATGCCAAATGGGGGCGCCATAAAGCAAAGTATTGTGTATAGCACCGCTTATTACTGCCTTCTTGCCACTACTTGGCCCTTTAATGTTTGGCATAATCCTACCCAATAGAGCCGTTTGAACGTCTGCTTTCTCAGCCACGCTCATCACATGCGGTCCAAATGATCCTCGTTCGTCCAACGTGACACCGAGATATTTGATCGTCTTAGTTGGTGTTATTGCAGTTCCGCTCAGCGTGAAGGTTACGTGCCTCCTCTTTCTTTTAGCTCTCAGGCAAGGCCTCTGTTTTCCCCGGTGCCAGCTCCAATCCATGCTCTTGCATCCACTGGTTTATCTGTTCCAGGCATTTGTTAGTATTCTCCATTAGTACATGTTCATTTTCACCTCCCACTAGTAATGCTAGATCGTCGGCAAATGCCACACACATCGCATCCTCGGTCATGTCCAAACTCAGCACGCCGTCGTATAGGACGTTCCAGAGAGTGGGTCCCAGTACAGATCCTTGCGGTACACCAGCTCCCGTTTCGACCAGCTCACCCGCACCGAGGCTAATCCTCCTACCCGTGAGATAACTTGTTATGAACGCAATGAGATATCTTGATATGTGTCTGTTACGCAATTCTTGGATTATATGCCTATGACTAGCTGTGTTGAAAGCATTTCTTACATCAATGGTTATTAGCACACACCATTTGCCTCTATATTCCTTAGCAGCCTGTACTATAGTGTCGATGGCCTGGATAGTAGACCTACTTTTCCTAAACCCAAACTGCCGCTCATGCAGGCCACCCTTTTCATCCAGTTCTTTTTATAGTCTATTTCTGATTAGCGTCTCTAACAGCTTGCTAGCCGCAGTGAGCAAGCACAACGGGCGATAGGAGCTAGACGCCCCCAAAGGTTTTCCGCTTTTTAGGAGTAGTACAACTTTAGCCACCTTCCATGCGTCAGGAAATACCTGGTGCTGCAGCAAACTGTTCATCATGGCAGTCACCAATCCCGGCACGCAGTCGACCGCCATTTTGATGGCTTCCGAGGGGATGTTATCTAACCCAGGGGCCCTATGGGCTTTAAGGCTCCATGCCGCATCCACAACCTCCGCTCCACTGAACGGCTCCACGTTTGCAACCCTTCCCTCACACCTGAGGACAGCATCTTCCGGTGGAAAGAGATCAGCAACGATTTTCCTCCTTGTATCAACACCAACCTCGTAGGGGGTTAAGCACCCCGCTCTTTTTAGAACGATTTTATATGCAGTACCCCATACGTCGTTCTCCAGGTCCATGCATAGTTCCTCCCAATACTTTCTCTTGGTTTGCTTTATAAGCTGAGCTAAGCTTTTCCTGCAACTCCAGTACGCTTCTCTGGTGCCATTACAGGATTCAGATTTGGCATCCCTTTTCCGGAGTCTCGTTAATTTTCTTTTGATTTTCAGGCATTCAGCTCTTCTCCTGCATATGTTCTCCGTCCACCAGTATGGATTCTTTTGGCTTCTACGGTCGTGCTTCAGGCGGTTTTTGTAAGTCTGTGCTATCAGTCTGGACTCCACCTCGTGGTCCACTCCTGCTGCATTATTTCCCGTTAACGAGATAGAGAGACTGTAGGCATCCCAATCCACACTAGGTCTCGTGGTGGTAGCCCTTCTCCTTGCACCCATGCTATCCAGTTCAAAATATATGTACTGGTGCTCAGTCAATGTTTCTAGTTCTAGGACTTCCCATTTTGTTACCTTAGAGGCCATGTTGTTGGTGGAGATGGTCACGTCAATATAAGATCTTGTGTTGCCCCTTATGAAGGTCGGTCTCAAACCTGTGTTGTGTACCACCACATCTCCACTTGCAATCCAGTCTGTCCAGTACTCTTCCTTTTCATCCGTTACCGGTGAGCCTCACTGTGGAGATTTCGCATTAAAGTCGCCAAGAACGACCGTTGGAGTGCCGTTGTCAAATGAGTTAAAAATCATATCCACTTCCATCTTATATTCCTGCATGGGAATGTTGGGGGATATGTAGCAGCAGATCATGCACATTTCCTTAAATTTCAATATAATGTACCCATCTCCAGTACTATGCTCGCTAACGCCTATGTTTCTTGTCAGTATTACGGCCGCTACGTCCACTATCGTGTCCTTGATCCATTTGCTACCATTAACACGCTTTCTGTTAGGCTCGCACACCACCAATAAGTGGATGTGTTTTCTCATCGCAGTAGCATAGGCCATGTCATGTGCGGCGTACGCACGACCAACATTAATTTGCAGTACCTTAATGGGCACAGCTATCACGGTCCCCCACCAAATCACTAACTCTCTTTTTCCATACTGCCTGGCTCCTTCACGTATAAGCCTCCTGAAGTTTGGACATTTAGTTTAGTTCGCCCTATGGCCTCGTTCTTTACACGTGAAGCAGAAGGTTTCCCCAGTACAATCCTTTGCTCTATGGCCCTTCTTACCACATCGCAAGCATACCTCCTTATTGTCTTGGCCTTGACACTCGCGCTTGTAGTGGCTAAACTCCCAGCATCTGAAACACCTAATGATGTTCACGCGCTGTCTCACAAAACACATTGTCCAGCCTATTTTAATTTTTCCTCTTTTTAACAATTCTTTAGCTGCCCTTGCTTTCGCAACCACTGTAGCGTTCTGGTTGCCATATTGGGTTGGGCGAATCGATACTACTCTTATATCACCTTCGTTGGCATCCCCCAGACATCTTTTAATGGCATATTCAATCTCTTGGCGGTCTACGTCTCCATCAATACCTGTTACATATACTGTTTGGTCCTTGCTTTTGATTTCAACTCGAGCTCCCTCGCTTTTATTTAGTATCCCGCGTTTCAGGGTTTCAGCCTTGTCGATGCCCCCATGAACCTCCAGCATCACATCGCCCTTTGTTGTTTTCTTAATAGTTTTTATCTTTATGCCCGCTTCGTCAATATATATACTATCTTTGATAGTTCGGACGATATCCGCATATTGTTTTCCTTCTGACTTGATAACCATCTTCTCCACTGGTTCTCCTTTTTTACCACTGATCTTTCTCTTGCTCGTAACAATTTCAATCATTCGCGTGGTATCCCTGAATACATACTCCACACACTTTCTCATATACTCAGCGTCGAGATCGCCCAGTGCAACAAGCTTAACTGGCTCCCTGCCTTTTTCTACCATCGCCTCATCCAAGCGTACCATAATATCGTAGAGTTTACGGAAATCATTTACTCCCTCATTATCAATTTCATGTGGCAACATGTATAATATCCTGTTAGTTTCTCCCTTTCTGCCCTTGCTTAATACACTTTCAATTTTTGTTTTGACAAACTCAATCACGCCTTCTTCCAGTTTTTCTTCCATAAGGGAGATTATTTCAGGGAAGTTGGTTTTGATTTCCTCGACCATTTGCCCTCCGGTAGTTTTATTTGGGCTTATAACTATAGCTATATTCCCTTTAGATTCTCGGAGGCTTTTTAGCTGTATATTAACCGAATTTTTGTAACATCTGTGTGGCCAGTTATAGTCTATTATTTTGGCTACGCTATTCCAACCTGTTTTCTCTTTTAGTGCCCTTTCAATTTGATTTGCTGCTTGGTCGTTGTGCCATTTTACTTCTTGCGTAATCTCGCTTTCCACCGCTTGGACTCCCACACTACTCCTTCCTGTCGACGTCAATCTTTGACGTTCGTGCGTGTTGCTCCTTGTTGGCCCCTCGCTTGCCTCGACTTTGTCCATCAATGAAGCATGATGTGATTTGAGAATATCTACTTTTCTACTAAGGCTTAGCACTATCTTCGCCAGCTCTCTTGTAGCAGCCTTGATTTCCGTTTTCGTTTTCGTGCTTTCCTTAACGAGTTGTTTCAATTCATCAGTTTTTATTTAGCTTGGTCATGAACGTTCCTACCTCCACCCACTCCCTAGTTTGACCACGCTCCTTTGGAATTGTAGCAGTTTGGTCACCCCTCTTTCCGGACTATCTACCTGGACGGTCCCGTCGTTTTCTTGCCTCCTCGTCTCGCCAGACGCTATCCTCCTCGGATAGGATTATGCCCTCTAAATTTGTTTGCGACATTTTCTGTGTCCTGCTACTTAGCATATTAAGTTCTTCCCTTTTCTGGATTTCAGGTGTAGAAGCACTTCTATCGTGTACATCCTTCCACTCAGATCTCCTATACATCGACCTACCCTCAGCTGTGCTGCTTATTTGCAGCTGAGCACTCATTACCATGGCTGGTGGTGTTCTACTAATACTGTCTCTCCTCAGAAAAGGGTCTACATTGGCTTCACCCACGTCATCACTCTTTTCCAGCCCTTCCCGCTTGTACGCCCCTCTCTGTTCATTGGCGGGGATTAATTCCTCTTCATCCTTTTTTATGTCTTTTTTAGCTTTTTTTCCCTTTATCGTCTTTTGCATTTACGTTTATGTTTTCTTGACTTTCCATAACTATTTCCACGAGCAGCAAGGAAAAAACGGTCAACCGCCACAGAGCCCCGCATGTGTCGGCAAGATTATATGCTACAGGAGGTCACCCGGTGTCCTGGAGGCTCCGTTCACGACGAATTAACGTGTGGCCATCCACCCATCGACACGGGTCGCTTGACACCTTGGGTTCCGGTAGTTCCCTGACAGGGGCCCTAACAGGGTGCTATCACCCGGGCCAGGTGAACCCTGGTTTTTTAACGAGGTTGTTACTCCCCCCTCACCCTCTTTCAACCTGGCTTGGGACAGGCGTCGGCGGGTTTTTAACACTTATTTTATAAGAAAATAACTGATGATGTGATATTTTTTATGCAGGTTACAAGTGAGAGAAAGTTTCAAGTCGACCAGCATATTAAAACTCCATCTCATGCTGCAAAACTATCAAAGATGAAATTGGCGAAGAAGGGTCAGCAAACATTACCGCAATGTTTGCCATCAACCTCCAAAAAATCGGAACAAGAACAATTTAATGAAGATTTCTGCCTAATGTTTGTGTCGGCAGATATTCCACTACATAAAATAAACAATTTAAATGTCAAGTTATTTTTGCAAAAGTACACCAGCAAATATAATAATCCCGACGAGAGCACCTTAAGAAAGAATGATTATACCGTATCTAAGCAGAAACATTGAGTAGCATTAAGGAGGCTGTGTCAAACAATTACCTTTACATATGCGCAGATGAAACTACTGATAGTGTGGGCTGATACATAGTTCATTTAATGATAGGTATCCTTAACGTATCGATGCCAGCAAAATCTTATTTAATTTCATCCAAACAGTTGGAAAAGGCAAATAATTTGACAATAACAAGGTTTATTCAGGAAGAGCTGGCAACCTTTTTCTTACTGGAATCGATTCCAACAGAAAAATTCTGTTGTTTTTAATGGATGCCGCATGATGAAGACTAGAGAGAGATGGCGGGTCCTGGATCAGCCGCTTAGCCACAATCCCGAGCGTGTATAGTGGAAGGTAGTCACAACCCCGACCGCGCGTGTATGGAAAGGGGGTCACATCCCCGGTTGGAGAGTTAAAAATGAGCAACAACCCCCTCCCCGGAAAATTCAAAATGCCCGCCCCTCTGGTCGGTAAGGTAGATAGCTATGGGTGCTGGTAATACAGGTGGCTGTATATAGTGTAGCTTTTGACCGGGAGGTGTCGCTGTTCGGTAGATGTCGGTAATACAGGTGACTGTATGTAGTGCCGCTTTTGAACGGGAGGTGTCGCTGTTCGGTAGGGCACCTATGTAGTGCCGGTAGTACAGGTGGCTGTATGTAGTGTCGCTTTCGGCCGGAAGGTGACGCTGCTGCTCGGAGTACAGGGAGCTGTAGGTGGTAACAGGCCTAATTAGGAAATTAAGCTTGTCACCAGATGATGGAGGATCAAGAAGCATTGGCCGGAAGGTTTGTAAAGTTGAGAGATTACGTAATACCATGACGTCACAAACCGGCTTCGACGACGGTTTCTTAGTCAGAAGATGTTGATAAAACAGATAATTATGTATAGATCCCTAATAAGATATTAGGTAATACCATCATGGCATAAACAGGGTGAATGTTAGATGGGAAGAGCGTTCTCATTCATATCATACAAAATGCAGCGTTCTGATTGGTCGTATCCTATACAATGCCACGCTCTGATTGGTTACCAACTCGAAATTCAAGATTCCCCGATATGTATAGGAAGGTAGTTCACCCAACAACATCCTTAACATTGATCAAGGTGTTTAACGTCAGACATTAAGTAATAAAGTCACTGGACATGCGCAAGTGAGCCCTGGTGAACATTACATACTACAGTACGATACATCATTAGACATCACAAACAGGTTTCAACGTTATATTTTAATATGAACAGGATTAATGTTATGCTATGTATGGGAAGGTAGTTCCCCAACAACTTCCTTAACACTGAATAGGGTGTTTAACGTCAGAGAGTAAGTGATGACGTCACGGCGCATGCGCAAGTCGGTCCTGCTGAACACTATACTTTCGATCGCTCATCAGTAACGTGAAGTGGGCAGTAAAGTCGATTCATTTAATTTTCGTACTTGTTGATATTAGTACGGGGATGTACGTTTCTTTGTTATGAACTTCAACTGTTAGTCGTACGTCTGCACATATTGACATTGATTTTGAGAAAAAGTTTCATCCTGTTTCTCAATAGATACCGCCATAAATCTGAACGATTCCATAAATCGCATTTTAATATTTATTTTTCGAAATACATCTACCTTATCGACATACTGATTCGATTTAAACTTCTTGATGAAGCTGATATATTTTTCTTTATTAAGTGGGATATCGTCGATATTTTAGCTACTGTCGTCCAGCTAACGTATTTGAAGATGACTGTCATATCCAGTTAAATTATAGAAGAAAATCGGCATGAGTGTAGATATTTTGCAGTTGAAGTTACAACTGGAATGCGCTACACCCCAGAATGGTTAAGTCAAATGGAAATGCTCTGTTACTTTATGTTCGTTTAATGCCTTTTCGCATATATGTCATTTTTCGACTTCAGTGTTATGCTCTGCGCCCGCTGGCGGTTAGGTGGTTCATGTGTTTGGGGAATTCCATGTGACGGTTGTATAGTTGTTTGATGTATTTCCGTCAATCGTTGCACGAAAAAGTTGATTCAGTCCGGTCCAGTGTACGTTGTTATGCTTATGCATAATACGCATTCCACTTGTATTTGCTGTTTGAGGCTCGGACTAGTATGATTCTATTGGTTTACACGCAAAGTCGATGTAGAGCATAATACGCAACACCGTTTTTCGTTCGTGATTTACAAATTTTATATCACCCCAACAATCTTGCTTTCTTCTTCGTCTCGGTTATCGTCAACACGGTTAACATTCTATTACATTCATCTTTGATATGTCTATGATGTTGATATCGATCGAAACAACTTGATATCAGAACATAATGATGTATTGATCCTCTTCCATTAATAATAGATCCATATGTGTATCCTTGTTTCCCCTTGTTAAATACATGGTCGATACAACTTCCTACATTTTCGTCTTTATGATGAAGTCAAGTCCATATACATTTACATATTGATAGGTTGTTTTGGGTGTCGATGTGACCAATAACTTTTAATTTCACCATAAACTTAACTCCTTTCAAGATTAGGCGTGTCAGTGCGGATAATTGGTCGCCTATATATATTTTTTATGCTGGACGAAAGACTGCAGTAATTCACCATGGGATACACGCTTATTCATCATTTGGAATATTTATATTCGCCTTCGATATATCTATGATGTCAACATCGGATGAGGTGGTTGCGTTATCAGAACATAGTGATGTTTTACCCCTCTTCCACTAATAGCGGATTGATATGTATGTCCTGTTTCGCCCTTGTCAAATACACGATTCATACAACTTCGCGCGTCAGGAATTCGACCCCTCGCAAGTTTAGGATTGTCGGATAGTACTGGTAACGTATCATCCTATATTTACGTGAGTTCAAGTGCAAGATAAAGAAAGATTGTAATGCATCATTAGATGCACAGCCTGTTCTTTATTTAACCGGTTAGATTGATATATGACTATTTTCTTTCATGGCTTGCAAATTTTATATTTTCCGGTATCATCTTGTTTTCTCTTCGTCTTCCATCGTAGACATCACGTTAAACCATTCACCTTTGGTATGTCCATGATATCGACATAGAACAATATACTTCCGTTATCATGTTAGAATGAGACTTTTGTTCCTCTTATGCCAACAGTATATAGATATATGTATCCTTTTCCACCCCTTACGAAATACACGGTTCATACAACTTCGTGAGTTTTTGTTTCTGTATTGAAGTCAAGTCTGTATACGTTTGTATAGAGATGTATTTGATGTGTTCAGTATCGTATAATTTCACCAACAACTCGATTCCTTGCGAGGTTAGGACTGTCGAATAATGCCGGTAGCTTCATATTGTACACTTATTTCCTTTGAGAGATTTGTATAGGTAGATGGATATTTTGTCTAAAATAATCGATGAATACAATCATACGAAACATCGATCCATTCGGTTAAATCCCGTATTCTTACGTGTTTAAGTAAGGTGGGTAATCCCAACGCATATTTAATTGAAGATGTAAACGAGAAGCCGATTCTGGGGTGGTCCTATAAACAGGAATTGCAGAAATTCAAATATGAGAGCGTATACTCTCTCGAAGGAGTTTTACCTAGAAAATGAGATCGAATCAGTTGGATTTTATAACTTCCACAGCAGTTGGATAAACATTCTTACGCTGCTTTGCTATACTTACTTATTAGTAAGATTGCATTATTCTATTACTGCATACTTATTATAAATATTGTTCCACCCTTTAAATAAAATTCGTAAAGTTTATGATGATATCCTTAATTCAGTATAATATGTATAAAATTATTTTACTCCGTTATTATATTTCACTCGCTGCACTATTTCTTGGAAAGCGTCGGTCCATCGATGTTACCTTCACGTCGGATAATACTGTTGGAATATCCTATATTTATGCAAATTTTCATGTTGTAGGTTGTATTACATCATGGGGTGCCTGCTTTATTATTATTTTTACATTATTGTTCCGGGTGATTTTTATGATGAACGTATCCTCTTCAAGTTTAAGAGAATTGCTGTTCAGATGCGCATGGAAACAAAGGTGTTCATTGTGTAATGTAGCCGTCGGTAAGGTTTGGTCGCGGCATCGAAAATCCTGTTCCGACATGCTATTCGCCGGATGGTTCGTTTTACTTGGTGGCTGCTTCTCTTCTGGAACATCTCGTTTCTTGGTTATGGAATCGATATTACGCGTTTTCTTATGTCGAGGCAGACTATCCGAACTCGTAAAGATTTCCTCACATATGGTGCATGTGTAAGATTTATTATTTAAGCAGGGATGTCTGTTCAATCCATCTTACCTTGCAAAAATTTTGTGGCATATCACACTCCATCTTAAACTATAATATTGCAGTCTATTAGGGAAAGTATGCGGTGAAATTTAAATAACTTACCTAAAATATGCCTGTCCAACCACGACGAATACTAAGTGATAATAAAACGCTAAACCAGTAGGAAATCAACGCCTAACTATAAACACTAAAACTATATACTGCAGGTAAAGATGTTGAAGTTCACGACCTAGCTGTTAGAAAGCTGTCGGTAAATTGTGAAGAGCACGGAAATGAACTAGCTTTTATATGATTTATCGGTATTCAATCAGAATGCGATTTTTCATATGATGCGATCAATTAAACTTTTTAAGTGTTTTTCTACATGTATCTTAATATATTAATAAATAATGGACTGGGTTTCACTAAATTTGATTTTATATTAACTTACACATTTAACAGAACTGTCGTGGAATCCTATTTGTGACGTTACATGCTCGTATCAATAGACAAAGGAGCCCTGTATTATGTAATTTTATTAGATGCCAACTGTATAGGATCGTTATAGAAAATCCACATATTTTACTGAAAGATACTGATTTCTATCCGTCTACGACCTGACCGAGCCTGATACGTTTGACTTTGTTGATTTACAATCGATTGTTATTGGTATAAGCGTTCCAGTTAAACATAAGCCTATGTGATACGTTTTAATAATTTACTAACTAATTGACTTACGTTCCACGTCGGTCAATCGTATGAAGCTCGGGTCATCTCCCGATGCCTCAGTTTGGTGTATTTTACGTTCAAACGTATAAACCGATTCTTCACGTTACTGATGAGCGATCTAAAGTATACAGTGTTCAGCAGGACCAACTTGCGCATGCGCAGTGACGTCATAACTTACTGTCTGACGTTAAACACCCCGATCAGTGTTAAGGAAGTTGTTGGGGAACTACCTTCCTATACATAGCATAACATTCATCCTGTTCATATTAAAATATAACGTCGAAACCTGTTTGTGATGTCTAATGATGTATCGTACTGCGATTGGTGGTCGATCAATCGTATGAAATTCGGGTCATCTCCCGATTCCTCAGTTTGGTGTAGTTTATATTTAAACATATAAACCGGTTCCTCACCTTACTAATGAGCGATCGATAGTATGTAATGTTCACCGGGGCTCACTTGCGCATGTCCAGTGACTTTATTACTTAATATCTGACGTTAAACACCTTGATCAATGTTAAGGATGTTGTTGGGTGAACTACCTTCCTATACATATCGGGGAATCTTGAATTTCGAGTTGGTAACCAATCAGAGCGTGGCATTGTATAGGATACGACCAATCAGAACGCTGCATTTTGTATGATATCATGAATGAGAACGCTCTTCCCATCTAACATTCACGCTGTTTATGCCATGATGGTATTACCTAATATCTTATTAGGGATCTATACATAATTATCTGTTTTATCAACATCTTCTGACTAAGGCGAAGTTCTAACATATTCCTTGCATCCAAAATTCTCCTCTAAACCTGTTTGTGATGTAATAGTATTACGTAATATTACGTGATATATAAGAACATATCCGCAACAATCAGCACGTTGGCAATAGCGACCCTCATGCGATCACCTAGGTCAAACAGCGACGCGCGCGATCAGTACTTGGATGGTGCACCGTATGTGTATTTAAAAATGTAACAGTCATAGCACGTTGGCAATAGCCGTTCTCGCCCTTTCACTGAAGTCAAACAGCATCGAGAGCGGTCAGTACATGGATGGTGTACCGTATGTGTATTTAAAAATGCAACAGTCATAGCACGTTGGCAATAGCCGTTCTCGTCCTTTCACCGAAGTCAAACAGCGTCGAGCGCGGTCAGTACATGGATGGTGTATCGTCGAAACCGGTTTGTGACGTCATGGTATTACGTAATCTTTCAACTTTACAAACCTTCCGGCCAGTGCTTCTTGATCCTCCATCTTCTGGTGACAAGCTTAATTTCCTGATTAGGCCTGTTACCACCTACAGCTCCCTGTACTCCGAGCAGCAGCGACACCTTCCAGCCGAAAGCGACACTACATACAGCCACCTGTACTACCGGCACTACATAGGTGCCCTACCGAACAGCGACACCTCCCGGTCAAAAGCTACACTATATACAGCCACCTGTATTACCAGCACCCCTAGCTATCTACCTTACCGACCAGAGGGCCGGGAATTTTGAATTTTCCGGGGAGGGGGTTGTTGCCCATGTTTAACCCACCAACCGGGGATGTGACCCCCTTTCCATACACGCGCGGTCAGGGTTGTGACTACCTTCCAGTATACACGCTCGGGATTGTATTATTATGGATCTTGATACCGATACACAATCTGTACTAGACGCCCAAAAGGTGTATTCGAGTAAAGAAATACCTCAACAGTTGGCGTTTATTAAAGCCAACTACAGTTTTATTTCCACTTCTATATTGCAATTGGAAAAACAATTTATGCTAATTGAGAGCGTTGAAATAATAAACAAATTTGAAAAGTTATGTTTTGATGTTAAAGGAAAGGTGGGAAAATCCGTGTACGAAAAATTTTTAAGTGTAATAGAAAAAATGAGGGTTTTAAAAAGCTAAAGGATATTGCTAAAATCTTGTGTGGTGAGTCAGTAGAAAATATTGAGTTGACAATAGAGGATATTTCTAATTTGAAATATGTTCCTATAACAAGCGTGGACGTAGAACGAACCTTTTCAATACGAACCTTATAAATACATGTTATCAGACAAGCGCCACAATTTTTCTATTGAAAACTTCGAGAAATATTTAATTGTAAATTGTTTTCATAGTTAATTATGTTGTAAAATGTTATAAATAAACTTGTAGCAAACATAAATAATAGAACATTTTTTCTATACTATCATATTTTCTAGCATTACTCCTATTTTTTTCATAAGAAAGTGCATATTTAGGTCAAAACATCTGCATATTTATGCGATATTACCACTTTTTTTTTGCATATAATCCGGCCTCTACTTATTATGTACCTACATATTCTCTCGGACGGTAATAACGGCGGTAGTTAAAATTGAGTCGGACTTTTATTGTGGAAATATTTCCGAAATACAGTAAAACTTCGTTATAACGCTCCCGTTTATAACGATTTCTCGGCTATAACGCTTTTTCTTGGTCCCGGTTCCAGCGTCTAATTTTCTGTAGTACTTTCCCGCTTATAACACCCCATTGAAGGATATTTTTTAATATACATACATACTTCAATTATTAATTTTCTAACTTTATTTTGCAAACACTAGAAAGGGATATGATTAAATTAAAATAAATGTTTAAAAATCAGACGGAAATGGTATACATATTTCTGGGAAGTGAACATCATTACGATTTCTATGAAATATTAGTATCAACAAATGCCAGCAAGATGTTCCACGAATCTTGGCTAGACAATTTTCCGAGAATCTGACTTATTCATTTGGCGGTTGTAAATATAAGGTTTCCTTTCAGTCTTTTACTTTTTACGCTGCTGGCAACATGTCGCGAAAATCGTTTTCGTTAATAGAAAAAACTGATCTTATAAAAGACTTGGATAAATACAATTTAAATCAAGAAGATTTTCGGCGTCAAGAAAGATCAATGCTTCACCTTTACGTACAATTTTAAAGAAGCGGACTGAATTTGTTTCGGTAAATGAGGGAACCAGTAGTAAAAAAATACGATCCGCGAAATACGAAGAGCTAGAAACGATTCTGAAGAATTGGTTCGTCCAGGCCAGGAGCATCACGGTAAGCGTCCCAATTTCACAAGAAAAGGCTCTCCAAGTGGCCGACGGTCTTGGAATAACAGACTTTACCGCTTCAACTGGATGGCTCGATAGATTTAAAAACAGACATTCTATCGTGTACAAACAAATTTGTTGTGAGTCAAATTCAGTAGATCCTGATGTAACATTCGACTGGAAAACTCAAATGTCCACCCTCACCTCTGGCTACAATCTCTCAATAATTTATAATGCGGATGAATTCGGGTTGTTTTTTAAAGTGATGCCTGATAAATCTTTAGTTTAAAAAATGCAAAATGCGACGGAGGAAAATTAAGCAAAAGACGCCTAACGGTCCTCGTACGCACGAACTGCATAGACACAGACAAGAAAAAACTGCTCGTAATTGGCAAATACGCTAAGCCACGTTGCTTTAAAAATGTGAAAGCCGTTCCCTGCATTTATTCTTCTCAATCTCGTGCAGGGATGACTGGAAATAGATTTGTGCAATGATTTAATGAGTGGGACATCGAATTGAGAGACCGAAAAATAAGTTTGCTTGTCGACACATTTGCTGCGCATCCGAAACAGGTAAATCTCAAAAATATCAACTTAATTTTCCTACCACCTAACACCACAAGTGAACTTCAACCACTTGATCAAGGCATCATAAAAAATTCTGAAGCAAGGTTACAGGAAAAAGGATGGTCCAATTATATTTGTCGATTATGGACAGCTCAAATTCGACTTCTCCAACAATTTCTGATTTTGATGCTATCCACTTTTTATACGCTGCATGGATGGACATTACAAAAGAGAAGATGAAATCGAAGAGGTAGAAATTGATGAAGGCTAGCGAGATCTTTTACAAATGGAAGAAAGATTGACTGAATTGGAAAGTTTTGATGACTTCGACAATGGGTTAGTGACCAATGAAGTTTTAAGCCTTGAAGCACTAATCGCCGATTACAATCCACCATCAGAAGTAGAAAGTGAAGAGGATGAATATTCATCAGAAATAATTAGGCCAAAAATAAACGGCGTTTTGGAGGCCTTGAAAACAATCAGAGCATTTTTTCTTGTACGGAGATAGAAGAGGAAACCTTAAAAAATCTCAATAAATTAGAAAATGCAGTTTAAACAAAAACATCTGTCACTATAAAGAAACACAGATTAATGATATTTTTAAATAAAATTTGTAGAAATGTATACATAGTTTGTTTTACATTCCTTTTTTAACCTACAAGTTGTTAACCCATAATCTTTGTCACCACTATCTCGCTGAGATAGCAACAACCGGCGGATACAATTGGCTAGAGTGCACAGCACAAGAACAAATAATACGCGATACATACTATCTGACGTCACGTGACGTGACCTTGGGTGACCACGATCACTTGGTATGGTGCATGTATATGAAAGTTGATTCTATATGCTTTTAATTTTCACGTAAACAACAAAGTTCTACTTTAAAAACTACACACGACTATTAACCTTCATATACTCACGCATACGGTCTGTGAGACCGACTTATATAGTATAGTATACGTGTTTCATATGTTGACGAGAGTATAGGAAGGTTAAAGAATATTTAGCCTTTAGATCAGGCATGGGCAACCTTTTTTGTAGAAGTTTTATGCTGTGAGTAATCTTGAAAAATATACATTTTTGTAGTATCCTTATGATTCATTATGAATTAAGTTTAGACGGGCCGTGCTAATATGCGCGCGCGCAGATTTACAACAGTGTCGTTCGCGTTTGCGCGCAATCCCTGCTTTTAGACAGCTATTTTATTATATCAGTACTTCAGAATTTACATTATTCGAAAAAATTTACATTATTCGTAAAGAAACTGAGTACACGTGACCCTAATTATTTGACTAAATTTTAAATGTAAATCATCGATAACTGAGGAACGCAAATATTAGGTACTATTCGATTTCCATGACAATGAATAACTAGAATATTGAGATAAATCAAGCGACTGTAGTATATTGATATACGCACATGTATTTCGGATAAAATGAATATCATGTAATCTCCAACGACACGTTGTAAAAAAGGAATTATTTCATAATTTTAATTTCATTCCAATGTTCCTGCGAAGAAAAATGCTTTGCTTGTACCTTTTTCTCCGTAATCGGTATAATGCAATGGTATGTCAACGTCCCTTTCACCGTCAAAGCCATTTTGAATCTTGCCTCTAATTTTTTGTGTGCTTCATTGTATTCTTTATTCTCCACAAATTCCAATGAAATATTAGGAAGTGATTCAGCTGCCCATTCGAATAATTCTTTTGGCGTTTGTATGGGATTGTTTATTCTTTGAAGGCTAGTTCTAGCAGCCAACCTCTTTAAAGTCCCACCCAAGCCATCGCACGCATCTTTGCCGTGGGAAGTTGGGAAAAAGTGCCACTCCGCAGTTACACCAAAATCTTTTAAGTGATGAGTGAGATTGACAAAATTTTTCCTGTTTTTATACTGCGCACTCGCTCCATCAGAAAAATATATATTTTTTCAATTTTGTTCAAGTTCCGCTTAATAAAATTGACTAAATATTGTTGGAACACATGAACGGCAATCGTATCATGGTGCAAACATTCGGATATAATCACAAAACTACTCATTCTAGTTTCGCCGTTATCGTGCTTGTAGTAAATTGCAAATGGGTGCACTGTTGCCTGGTTGTTATTCCAGTGAAAGCTTTGTATAGCATTTTGGACAACAAAAGCATAGTTCTCAGAAAAATCACAGATTACAATGCATTCATTTTCTGTCAAATCATTTTTTTGTTCTTCATGAAATCATTCTGTTTTCTTACGAGGTATGAATGTAGAAGTAATTTTTCTAAACCGATCTTTAATTTCTGTAAATATTCGTCAACTGGGGATACCATAACTTGTAAAGTGGTCCTATCGACGTTCGTCCATTGTCTGTATGTGATTTCGTTAATGTAATTATACTCAAAAATGTTTTCTAATTCGTCGATCAGATCTGTTGCACAAGGACACTCAGAGCACGTTCCAAAATAACAATTTGTTGATGCTTCAACACAAATCATACGTTTTAAACAGTCATGATAAGTTTTGATTGGGTCCGGAGTATTGGCTGTCAGGTTTTTAATATTCGACTCTTCGATTAATAATTTTATATTCTCATGAATAGCACAAACACAGACTGAATGGGTTCCACTTGCACCTGCTAACACACAATGTTTCGGTCTCAAAGATGCGAATTTCGAAAAACTACATTTGATTTGTGGGTGACTTTCCTTGAATAGTTGGTGAAGTTCTTTCAAATTCGCTAATAGTAATCGCTTTTGCACGTGAATACGTTTGTCATCTTTTTGACCGAAACATAATCTTTTCGTCCTGGCATCATTCGACTATTCTCATCAAGTTCGTAGAAGCTGATTATCAGATCAACTACTTCTTGTTGTATCGATGGATGGCTCTTCGGGCTGGGATCGGCTAAGATACCTTTTTCTACGGCATTTTTCTTCGCAACAGTGATCATGTGAATCGTAGCGGTAGGAAAATGATGTTTGATTCTTCGAAAAAACCATTCTTTAAAAATGGTCAAAATTTTCATTTTCGTTGGACGCTCTGTAGTTGCATTGAATTCGTCCTTTAAAATTCTCAAGATATCATTTCCATCATTTTGCTCAACAATACTATCATTCACATTAATCGTAGTATGGAAAATCCTTTCTGACATCGCTTCAGAAATGTTTTTATTTTCTCTTTCGAATAGAACTTCTGAGAAACTTTCTTTTTTATTGGTGAAGTTCCAATCAAACATAAACCCTTATTGATTGCATCAATCGCTTCATGAATCACTTCTTCCTCTGTCTCGAACGATGAAGGACTTTCCGGAACCTGATCCACGTCCTCATAATCTTCGCCGAACGCTCCATTATTTGTTGAGGTGGTACAGATCAAATCATCAATTTCTTCATACTAGAATATTCGTACGCACATCAAACACGTGATTGTGAAATATAGATGATAATAAAACATACCTTCTGGTTAGATTGAAGAACGTTGTTATTTTCATTATCTTTATGCAATTTCGACAATTTACGGCGACACGTATTACAAATTTTCTGTCTCAGACACCTTTCTGTTATTGGTTCTTTCAATAACAATAAATGTTGCCGCAGAACTTTTCTAAGGCTCGCTTGATTTTGTATTGTCGGATGAGGAGACAAATTAAACGGATTAAAGCATCTATCCGTTCGGATTCTTGACCCTGCCAACAATTTGGATGAGTTTGACATTCTTTCGTTTAAACTTTACGCTTTTCACCGAACTTGTAGGTTATGAACACACGAAGGAACATTACATGCACTCGGTAGGCTTTGAAACAATGAAATGTATCGCAGAGTGTCGAATAAGGCTGATCACAAGCTTAAACACGTTCGAATGCGACACGGCGCGCGTTCGATATTATTTAATATCTTCTGACTGAATAGGGAACCCACTTTTTCAAAACTGGGTCTTCTAGAATGAGACATAACGAATATATGGTATTTTTTCAATTTCATACGTTCTGGGCATAATTATGAAAAACATCATTTAAACAATTCAATTGTTATTATTTTGTACTGAATAACGATGAAGGAATATTTTTAGCATGCGAATAGAAAGCTCACATAACAGGGTTTTCAATGCCTTAAGAACGAGAACGATCCGTTCAGTAGAACCGGAGATAATGAATTTTGAATATTAGAGAATCCAGCAAACGATTAAAACACGAAATACACATATTTTCAAAAATACACATTTGCAAACAAAATCCCGATATACGTGTCGTTTAAATTAATAAGAAGATGTTGGAAAAAAATTGTAGGTCATTAAAAAAAGTGATAATTTTTTTCCTCAAATCCGTACGGTTTATAAAAGAATGACCCATATGCAACGAAAGAATTCAGTAGCGGGCCGGACAAACCTTACTCGAGGGCCGCATGTGGCCCGCGGGCCGGAGGTTGCCCATACCTGCTTTAGATGGAATTCATTAATAAAATTCAGAAACTACATAATATTTGAGATTAACTAGCTAAATAATGCGAACAATGCGGTAACGGTAAGTCAGTATAAAACGTTTTATCGTTGACTTTCACAAGATAAAATACAAAATACGTAGTATTAAGTTGTGCTATGAAATTATGCAAATGCGATACAAGTTTATTCTTTTGATCTCCATATATGTATATGGATGAATTTAATAAAATACGGCAACTTAGTGAATGATTACTCTACAAGCCTATGAATATTAACGGTAATAATTTAGTTGAAACTATTAATGAAAAATATTGAATATTCGAAAAAAAGGTCTAAAATATATAGAATTATAAATAGCTTAGCTATGGTGTCATGGCGGTGCTTCGAATGATGTCATCACGCGAATTTTACGTTTCGTCTAGCTGTTTTGTCGGAAACGACAGACTTGAAGAATTGTCCGATGAATGAGACTATAGGGTCCGCTTCTAGCAATTCCTTTTGGGTGTATAACGGACAAGGTATTCAATTTAGTTCTAAGTGGTTTATTGAGGGTTCGATAACGGTTTTCCTCCTCCCGAACAGGAGCTGTACCTAGTTAAAATATACAACTGAGAGATTGCTGATTAATCCCCCTACTTCAGGGTAAAACAATATCTTTTCGATATTTCGAGAAAACGACTACAGACTACAATTCACTCAGCAAAAACTCTCCCGATATCGTAATCGTGTTTTCCACTCGACTACCTATTGCACATTTCCGCTCGTTACTACGCCGGGACGAAGATTGGTTTCGCGTCTACTCAACGCTGCTATATGATTGGTTTACCGGAAATATCGTTAAGAAACACTATGAAATAAAGTTGGCCTAATGGGAATAAAATTTGAGCGTATATTTGTAATATATTAAGCGAAATATTTCCGAAACGGAAGTAATGAAATTTGTGCAAGTAACAAAGTTTTATATAAAATAGGTTTTGTTAACTTTTACTTTATTTAAAAGAAGTAATATATATATATATATATGTAGTAGTACATATATAGTAGTAGTATTTATTGAAATTCGACCTTCCGGCCTTGAATTGGAAGTGTACGTATATATAAAGATGTTTTAAAATAAATCTTGTTCATTTCTAGCCGTTTTTAAGATTTACCCGTAATAGCGCTTTCTCGGTTATAGCGCTCTTTTTCTAGGGCCCTAAAAGAGCGTTATAATGATGTCTTAGTGTATATAGAGTCCTCCAGATTTTATTTTATTATGATTTTGGCTCTCAAAAATAGTTTACAACTTTTATTCGTTATAATGGTAAAAACTAGTTGATTGGGATAAGCAAATAGTCGCAATTTGCAGCGTAAAGTAACTTTCTTAAAACTACTTTAAAAATCTATATGGTTGAACCGCTTTACGTACTATTTCAGATGAACTCAAATAATTCTGTTGTATATACACAGCATGAGTGATTTAAAGCCGTCTCATAAAAGTACTGCAAAAGTTTGCTTTTATCAGCGATAAAGTCGTCTTTACGTACTTAGACATGCGTCATGCAAAAAGGAAAGTTTAATTTGTTGCAATTATTTTACACTCTTTGGTTTTAAACCGTACTCAATATTTGTACACATGTACATACGTACATATACTTATCGTTATATACCTGCTAGCAATGTCTGTACTAAAGTCGTGATATAGCAGTCGAGACGCACGTGCTTTTTAAATTCCTTTATTAGATCCTTTCCTACCGTCAGAACACCCTGTATTTACCGATAAAGGGTCGGCCTCCGCGGACTGACTGTCCTCCTTTCGCGGTGTTAATCACCGAGTATCGATTGCGCCATTTTGAAATTTCGCTGAGATAGGGCAGATTATTAGCAGCTTATTAAACTCTTTCTGGTGTAGAGGGAGAGAGAAGGTGCGTATACATATGCGAGCCCAACCTCACGCGAGCCGCTCGTTGAAATTATTTTCACGAGCTGGAACAGTCGTGTGTCATCCACCGGTGCTAATACGCACTTGTAATCATGTCTTCACGCGAGGAAAACGGCGCGATTTTGATGATGAGTGGTGCCGTTTTAGTGATAGCCAGTTTATGTAAAAAGAAGAGGAAGCAACGCCGTTGGTGGCACACTGATTTGTACGAGAAACACGCTGGGACGGAGCTTATGATGGACTTGAAATTACAACCGAAAGAGATGCTCGCGTGCCGCTCGTGACAATCCGCCTTCTGGCGGTTTTTTGACGAACACAAAGGGGTTCGGCTCGTTAAGTTTGGACGGCGGTAAAATAAACAGGGACATGGAAATTCCTGTGGACGATTGTAAAAAAAGTAATAAGTTTGCTGGCTTCCTACCCCCGTGAAAAGATTAAAATAGAAAACAGCATGGGCACAGGAAAAGGTGAGTTATAAATATGAATAATAACAATGTCAGATACGTTCAACCCTACGCGGTCATACTGTAGTTTCGCGACTTCCGCGGTCGCACGGGGTCCAAAACGAATTTCAAAGTGAAATTTCGCTTTGCACGAAATCGTCCTAGTGCGACCGCGGAGAGTTAAACTCTTGAAAAAATGTTAAATTTTTATATTCACTTATAAGACGTATACACTTTTTCTGATTGCAAGATTCACTTACGTGTAAGTATGTACATGGTTTATAATTGAAGATTGTAGGTACGGATACCTTATTAATTAATTCACAATTATTACTCTCCCTTATTTTATCGGTACGATTTCTATTAAATTTTTCCAGGAAGAGGCGATCCTCCACGACCCCTCACTTAAAACTCTATTCACTTTGTGGTCTAACGTGCCGGGAGGTGTGTACAAATTTGGCGAATGCATCCTTAAATAATTATATAATAAGATGACAGTCATCACTATCTATTCCGCTGTTTCGGGCTTCAAAAGCATTGGCTTTCTTAAAACTCGAAACACTGCACTTGAAATACCGAAGGCATTCTCGACTACTCGACGACCCCTACTTAAACGATAGTTGAACATCCTCTGAGGAGTCCCTCTAGCAAAGTCTCCAGGGTATGGCTTCATGAGGTTTTCACTCAAAGGAAACGCGCTATCACCTACGAAAAATGGGGTATCGCTATAGAACACCCCGGCAGTTCTTTTGGCAATGGCAACCCCAATGCTTTTCCTTCGAACATGCTGCATAACTTCCTCGCTTCCCCATCCGAAATTCTCCCTTGGCATTCGATGTCAGTAAAAATGTAGTTACAATTCCCATCCACTAATGCGAAAAACACAATACTGAAGGTGGATTTGTAATTGAAGAACTCAGAACTCCCGAGTTCAGTGGTGCTTGCAGGACAACGTGCTTTCCATAAATCGCACCAACACAGTGAGGCAGATTCCAAAGTGTTTGAAAAGTCCTGATAACTTCCTCCCAAGCTTTACGAGTCGCGGGAAGCTAGAATAGAAATTATATTCATACACTAAATGAAAATACTGGAAGCGAGAAGCGAAAAATTAATCAAAGAAAAACAAAAAGAATAGAATAGAGAAGAGTAAAAGAAAAAGAAAAATAGATAACACTTATTTAGTTCCGTCGCTGTTTTACGGATTTTATTTATTTCTTCGTTCTTTGGCGTTTGTTATTAGACCGGGCGAGGGATCAAGTTCCCCTTTACCCGGTTCGTCCTCGTGTTATATTTCCGGGCCATATACACCCCGAAATTTTATTTCTACCTATTTTATCCGGCTTATTACTACGTGGTAAATAGAAATGCTACGAACGCCACCGAAAAGGGCAGCGTCCATATCCTTCGGCTAGCTTGCCGCCTTCCCCTGCATGGGTCTGGAGGACTCGTCTATTCCGCTGGGGATAAGGTATCCGCTTTGTCGACCATCTGGCACGAATTCAGGATGCTGACGCCGCTGTTCCGAGAAATGACGAGGACCTGAACGATCGTGTTGCGTCCGTCGTCGAAGAACTGCCGCACATGGAGCCGGGACTACCGCTGCCTCCGGCGACGATGGACGAGTTAAGGACCATCATATGCAACCTGAATTCCAAGAAGTTTCCGGGGCCCGACGGGATAGGAAACGAGGCCCTCCGGAACTATTTCCCGGACATATGGAACTAGATCCCCTCCCTGCTGAGCAATTTGGTTTTAGGGCCGGACTGTGTACCGAGTTTCAGCTGTGGAGATTGACGAACGCAATTCGCGAGCGACTCACAAATAAAGAGACCACTGGGGCGGTATTTTACGATTTCTGAAACGACTTTGATCCTGTGTGGCATGACGGCCTCTTATACAAACTCGCCCGTCTTGGATTCGTGGGGGCACTAATGACGCTGATAGCGTCCTACCCCTCTGGTCGCACTTGTCGAGTGAGAATGGGAAAAGCCGTGTTTTCGGCCCCTTACAACGTCACGGTGGGTGTTCCTCAGGGCTTTCTGCTAGCTCCAGACTTGTTTATATTATTTTCTCACAATATCCCCAAAACACCAGGGATGGTGCTAGCAGTGTATGCTGATGACACAACCTACTTTACGGCGCATAGAGCCGAGTACTTTATCTGGCACCGTCTACAAGCCGCCACGAATCTATTGGAAAACTGGGCTTCCAGGTGGAGGATGGTAATTAATGAGGATAAACGCGTAGCTATACGATTCACCAAATGCCTGTGCCTCGCCCACGACACCATCACCGTGGGCGGTACCAGACTCCCTTGGAGCCCAAGTGTCAAATACCTGGGGATTACACTGGGCACTCGTTTCACCTGGCGTCCCCACATGCAGGCGGTGACTGCGAAATTCATGGCAGTGAGGAACACCCTATACCCATTGGTCTGCCGGGGAGGTACACTTCCGCTGAGGGTGGGTGGGCTATTTATTGTCAATATTCTAACTTTTTCTATTATCTCTCGAATTGTGACCTTCCGAGAAACTGGAACCCACAAGCATTATGAATGTTAGAGACTTTAAGTTATAAAAGCTTGTAAATTTAATTTTGAGAGCAGTTTTTACCATGCCATAACGCTAAGAGAGGTACAACGTATTCGGGCGCGTTATTGTTATATGTTATTTTAAATTGTAATGTTTAATATTGTAAAGTTTTCATGCCGTTTCAAAGTTATCAATGTCTCCTACGTGTTCGGTTTCTTTCTTTTTGTATGTAACAATTAGTTAAAAATAAAAAATGTGACGAACTGCAAATTGTGTTTCCTTCAACCAACCTCAAGAAGTCCTTCGAGCCGGATGAAGTAAGAACAGGAGAGCAAGCCACATCGAGGTACTGCATTCCAACACTCAACTAGTAAGTGCTCTTTCAACTCCTTTTTCTTGTCTTCTTTTTTTCTTTTTCCTGCATTTGATCTCTATTTGTGTTACAACCATGACAACGTTTGAAACATTAGTGCGCAAACGGGCTAGTGTCAAAAGTCAGCTAACTCGATCCTCGAATTATTTATCAGAATTGACACCAGAAACACTAAACATTGACGATATTTCCGAGTTAGAAACGCGCCTAGAAACCATAACAAAATTGTTACCCACATTTTGCGATATTCACAACGACATAGAATCGTTCGAAGACGATCCAACTAATCAAGCACAAGAGCGTGAAATCTTAAAAAAATGTTTCGCCACATTAGGTTTAGGGCGCAGAATCTTAAAACAATGTACAAACAATAAACTTGTCCCTACTAACAATCAAAATTATTCGCAAAAAGATGTTACATTACCTACAATTAATTTACCGAATTTTGATGGTTCATGTGATACTTGGTTTAGTTTTAGAGATATATTCAAAAGTCTTATCCATAACAACGATTCAATAAGTCGTACACAAAAGTTTCACTATTTACGTACTTCATTGAAAAACGAAGCAGCACATGTTATTCAATCCTTGGAAATAACAGAAAACAATTACGAACTGGCCTGGGAATTGCTCAATGAACGTTATGAAAACAAACGTCTTATAATTCACAACCACGTCCATTCTTTATTTAATTTAAAACCGATCGGTCGAGAATCTCCCATTTTCTTACGGGAATTATAGATGATATGATAAAACACCTCAGAGCGTTAGAAACTTTAGGTGAAAATGTCAACTCATGGGATACATTAATCATATATTTGATATCTTCAAAATTAGAGAACTCAACGCGACGAGATTGGGAAACGTTTATAGCCGATAAAATCCAGGAAATGCCTAAACTTAGTGATTTTAAAACTTTCTTGACAAACAAATGTAACCTCTTAGAAACTTTGCGATCAACATCAGGAAATAATTCACCTAAGGGTATAGTTGTCAAAGCAAATAACCTCCTCGCGTTAAATAAAGCTCATTGCACCTTTTGCGATCTACCACATTTTGTTACTCAATACGATTCACTTACTAAACTATCTGTGAATGAACGTATAACGCAAGTTAAGAATAAAAAATTGTGTTTGAACTGCCTTCGTAAGGGCCATAACGTAGTATCTTGTACATCAAAATCGTGTTGCAAAACCTGTAACAAAAGACATCACACGCTACTTCACATTAAAACTATTAAAAGGGAATCTACTGAACCCACACCGTCTACTTCAAGCGCGGTATTAACTAATCATGCTAGTGTCAATAGTAACAAATCTCAAGTGCTTTTGTTAATTGCTTGTGTATTAGTTAAAGACCACAGACAAAACTGGCAAAAATGTCGTGTACTATTAGATAACGGCTCTCCATCTAATTTCGTCACAACAGAGTTTCACAAACGACTTAACACACCTCGTAGAGCCATTCAATCTACCGTCTTAGGTATAAATCAAGCAGGTATAAATTTAACTCATCAAACAGAGATTTCTCTTCGCGCGATCCACAACAACTTCGAAGTAACGATCAATTGCTTAATCATACCTAAAATAACTGAAACTCTACCGAATGTAACATTCGACGCATCATCACTAAATATTAATGACAATATAAGATTAGCTTATCCTACTTTTAATATCGAGGGTAAAATTGACTTATTGTTGGGCGCATCTATATTCTGGCAATTACTTTGCGTCGGTCAAATCAAGTTAGGAACAAATAAACCGATCTTACATAAAACCAGGTTAGGCTGGATATTATCGGGACCTTTAATGTTACAGTCAGAACATCATACAAACAGATCCTTTTGTAATTTAAGTATTGATTTGGAAAAACGAATAGAAAATTTCTGGACATTAGAGGAATGTAATTCTAGTACTAAATTGTCGGTCGAAGAACAAAAATGCGAAGGGCACTTCACAAGCACAGTTGCACGCGATGGATCTGGTAGATTTGTAATAACTATTCCTTTTAAACCAGAAGTAAATAATTTAGGAGAATCTAGAACCGTTGCCTTAAAACGTTTTCACGCAACGGAAAAACGATTTATTCAAGATAAATTTCTGCAGTCTGAATACGTAAAGTTTATGCAAGAATACGAAAAATTAGGTCACATGAAACGTATTGACGAATCAAAGCAAGCTAATTTCAATGAAGTCTGCTATCTGCCTCATCATGCTGTCAAAAAGGAATCCAGTACGACTACTAAAACTCGCGTAGTTTTTGATGGTTCTGCGAAAACTACGACAGGTTTATCTCTTAATGATGTCCAAATGGTTGGACCGGTGGTACAGAACGATTTATTAACTATACTTTTACGTTTTAGACGTCATCCATATGCACTAACTGCCGGTATAGAAAAAATGTATCGCCTGATTTTGGTATCACCATCAGACCGAAAGTACCAACGAATCTTTTGGAGATCTGATCCTAATAAACGGTTACAATGTTACGAACTTCAAACTGTAACATACGGTACGGCATCCGCTCCCTTTCTCGCGACACGTTGCTTAAACCAGTTGGCACATGAGTATCATGCCATATATCCGCATACATGTACAGTTATCCTCAATGACTTTTACGTTGACGATTTGTTAACAGGCGCTAGTTCATACGATGAGCTACTTACATTACAAATCGAAATTACACACATCCTAAACTCAGCTGGTTTTAATTTACGGAAATGGATATGTAGTCATGCACGGTTAAGAAATACTAACAATATCAACAAACAGCATCAACTGGGAGCCGATATAGAGACCAAACTACTAGGCATTTACTGGGATCCAGTTACAGATGTATCTTAAAACATTATGGGAATAACCTAGTCACTACGGGTTGTTTTACAAAACGTGTTTTGTTATCCACTACTGCCAAAATATTTGATCCACTAGGACTACTCGGGCCAATCGTTTTAATAGCTAAATTAATTATTCAAGAGTTATGGAGTGTTAAGGTCTCATGGGACGAATCAATTTCGCATGATCTTCACTATAAATGGACCAAATTTCTGGATGAACTTTCCGTTATGGCCCCAATCAGTATTCCGCGATATGTTTCAACAAAAAATATCGGAACTATTCAATGTCATGGATTCGCAGATTCATCCGAAAGGGCATATGGTGCATGTACACCTATATACATCCGTACAATTGATACATGTGGACATATTAGTACTTCGCTGCTTTGCAAAATCGCGCGTGGCACCCATTCGAGAAATAACATTACCTCGCCTAGAATTATGCGCTGCCGTATTGCTTACAAGATTAGTATCTAAAGTTAAAGAATCTTTCAATACTAGCTTTAGTTCATTCTACTATTGGTCTGATTCAACCATCACTTTACATTGGATTAAGTCTGAATCAGCTAGATGGCAGACTTTTGTTTCAAATAGAGTATCCGAAATTCAGACACTTTCTGATACAAATGACTGGTATCATGTCAAGTCAGGCGACAACCCGGCAGATTTATTATCACGCGGAACCACGCCGTCCAAATTGGCTGACTGCTCTATTTGGTGGCACGGTCCTGGTTGGTTGTTGGCTGACACTTCAAAATGGCCAGCACAGCCAACGGTTCTTACGATTTCACATAATCAAGAAATACCGGTGTTAATTACAGGGGTGTGATTGGGGGTTGATTGGTTGATTAAAGGGTTAGAGAGCGTGTTAGTAGAGAAAGAAGGCCGGTTCTGGCACACCCTCCCACCCTCCCGGAAGGTAGGCAACACCCCGAGCGTGTATACTGGAAGGTAGTCACAACCCCGAGCGCGCGTGTATGAAAATGGGGGCCACAACCCCGGTTGGAGGGTTAAAAATGGGCAACAACCCCTCCCCGGAAAATTCAAAACTCCCGCCCCTCTGGTCGGTAAGGTAGATAACTGGGCAGTGCCGGTAATACAGGTGACTGTATGTAGTACCGCTTTTAACCGGTAGGTGTCGCTGTTCGGTAGATGCCGGTAATACAGGTGGCTGTATGTAGTATCGCTTTCGACCGGTAGGTGTCGTTGTTCGGTAGGGCACCTATGTAGTATAAGTAGTACAGGTGGCTGTATGTAGGGTTGCTTTCGACCGGAAGGTATCGCTGCTGCTCGGAGTACAGGGAGCTGTAGGTGGTAACAGTCCTAATTAGGAAATTAGGCATTTCACCAGAAGATGGAGGATCAGGAGACGTTGGCCGGAAGGTTTATAAAGTTAAAAGATTACGTAATACCATGACGTCACAAACTGGTTTCAACGGTACACCATCCAAGTACTGTCCGCAGTCGACGTTGTTTGACTTTGGTGAAAGGAGGTGAACGGCTATTGCCAATGTGCTATAACTGTTGTATTTTTAAATACACATACGGTACACCATCCAAGTACTGTCCGCAGTTGACATTGTTTGATTTAGGTGATCGCATGAGGGTCGCTATTGCCAACGTGCCGATTGTTGCGGATATGTTCCTATATATCACGTAATATTATGCAATACCATTACATCACAAATAGGTTTAAACGAGAATTTTGGATGCAGGGAATATGTTAGAACTTCGCTCTTAGTCAGAAGATGTTGATAAAACAGATAATTATGTATAGATCCCTAATAAGATATTACGTAATACCATCATGGCATAAACAGGGTGAATGTTAGATGGGAAGAGCGTTCTCATTCATGATATCATACAAAATGCAGCGTTCTGATTGGTCGCATCCCATACAATACCACGCTCTGATTGGTTACCAACTCGAAATTGAAAATTCCCCGATATGTATAGGAAGGTAGTTCACCCAACAACATCCTTAACATTGATCAAGGTGTTTAACGTCAGACAGTAAGTAATAAAGTCACTGGACATGCGCAAGTTAGCCCTGGTGAACATTACATACTATTGATCGGTCATTAGTAAGGTGAAGAAGCGGTTTATATATATAAATGTAAACTACACTAAACTGAGGAATCGGGAGATGACCCGAATTTCATACGATTGATCGACCACCAATCGCAGTACGATACATCATTAGACATCACAAACAGGTTTCGACGTTATATTTTAATATGAACAGGATGAATGTTATGCTATGTATAGGAAGGTAGTTCCCCAACAACTTCCTTAACACTGATCAGGCTGTTTAACGTCAGACAGTAAGTGATGATGTCACTGCGCATGCGCAAGTTGGTCCTACTGAACACTGTATACTTTAGATCGCTCATCAGTAACGTGAAGAATCGGTTTATACGTTTGAACGTAAAATACACCAAACTGAGGAATCGGGAGATGACCCGAGCTTCATACGATTGACCGACCGCTAATCACAGTACGCTACATCATTAGACATCAGAAATAGGTTTAGATATTATACTTTAATACGATATTATAAAGAAATGGAACGTAAGTCACTTAGTAAATTATTAAAACGTATCACATAGGCTTATGTTTAACTGGAACACTTATACCAATAATAATCGATTGTAAATCAACAAAGTCAAACATATCAGGCTCGGTCAGGTCGTAGACGGATACAAATCAGTATCTTTCAGTAAGATATGTGGATTTTCTATAACGATCCTATACAGTCGGCATCTAATAAAATTACGTAATACAGGACTCCTTTGTCTATTGATACGAACATGTAACGTCACAAACAGGATTCAACGTTATATTTTAATATGAACAGGATGAATGTTATGCTATATATAGGAAGGTAGTTCCCCAACAACTTCCTTAACACTGATCAAGGTGTTTAACGTCAGACAGTAAGTGATGACGTCACTGCGCATGCGCAAGTTGGTCCTGCTGAACACTGTATACTTTCGATCGCTCATCAGTAACGTGAAGAATCGGTTTATACGTTTGAACGTAAAATACACCTAACTGAGGAATCGGGAGATGATCCGAGCTTCATACGATTGACCAACCGCTAATCACAGTACGCTACATCATTAGACATCACAAATAGGTTTAGATATTATACTTTAATACGATATTATAAGGAAATGGAACGTAAGTCAATTAGTTAGTAAATTATTAAAACGTATCACATAGGCTTATGTTTAACTGGAACGCTTATACCAACAATAATCGATTGTAAATCAACAAAGTCAAACATATCAGGCTCGGTCAGGTCGTAGACGGATAGAAATCAGTATCTTTCAGTAAGATATGTGGATTTTCTATAACGATCCTATACAGTCGGCATCTAATAAAACTTTCCCTAATAGACTGCAATATTATAGTTTAAGATGGAGTGTGAGATATGCCACAAAACGTTTGCAAGAAAAGATGGATTGAACAGACATCCCTACTTAAATAATAAATATTACACATGCACCATATGTGAGGAAATTTTTACGAGATCGGATAGTCTGTCTCTACATAAGAAAACGCATAATATCGATTCCATAACCAAGAAACGAGATGTTTCAGAAGAGAAGCAGCCACCAAGTAAAACGAACCATCCGGCGAATAGCATGTCGAAACATGATTTTCGATGCCGCGACCAAACCTTACCCACGGCTACATTACACAATGAACACCTTTGTTTCCATGCGCATCTGAACAGCAATTCTCTTAAACTTGAAGAGGATATGTTCATCATAAAAATCACCCGGAACAATAATGATAAAGCAGGCACCCCATGATGTAATACAACCTACAATATGAAAATTTGCATAAATATAGGATATTCCAACAGTATTATCCGACGTGAAGGTAATATCGATGGACCGACGCTTTCCAAGAAACAGTGCAGCGAGTGAAATATAATAACGGAGTAAAATAATTTTATACATATACTGAATAAAATATATCATCATAAACTTTACGAATTTTATTTAAAGGGTGGAACAATATTTATAATAAGTATGCAGTAATAGAATAATGCAATCTTACTAATAAGTAAGTATAGCAAAACAGCGTAAGAATGTTTATCCAACTGCTGTGGAAGTTATAAAATCCAACTGATTCGATCTCATTTTCTAGGTAAAACTCCTTCGAGGGAGTATACGTTCTCATATTTGAATTTCTGCTATTTCTGTTTATAGGAACACCCCAGAATCGGTTTCTCGTTTACATCTTCAATTAAATATGCGTTGGGATTACCCACCTTACTTAAACACGTAAGAATACGGGATTTAACCTGAATGGATCGATGTTTCGTATGATTGTATTCATCGATTATTTTAGACAAAATATCCATCTACCTATACAAATCTCTCAAACGACATAAATGTACAACGTGAAGCTACCAGCATTATTCGACAGTCCTAACCTCGCAAGGAACCGAGTTGCTGGTGAAATTATACGATACTGAACACATCGAATACATCTCTATACAAACGTATACAGACTTGACTTCAATACAGAAACAAAAACTCACGAAGTTGTATGAATCGTGTATTTAATAGGGGTGGAAAAGGATACATATATGTATGTACTGTTGGCATAATAATATAATATAAAATAAATACAATAATAATCATTCTAACATGATAACGGAAGTATATTGTTCGATGTCGATATCATGGACATACCAAAGGTGAATGTAATGGCAGGTTTAACGTGATGTCTACGATGGAAGACGAAGAAAAAACAAGATGATACCGGAAAATATAAAATTTGCAAGCCATGAAAGAAAATAGTCATATATCAATCTAACCAGTTAAATAAAGAACAGGCTGTGCATCTAATGATGCACTACAATCTTTCTTTACCTTGCACTTGAAGTCACGTGAATATAGGATGATACGTTACCAGTACTATTTGACAATCCTAAACTTGCAAGGAGTCGAATTCCTGACGCGCGAAGTTGTATGAATCGTGTATTTAACAAGGGCGAAAAAGGACATACATATCAATCCGTTATTAGTGGAAGAGGGGTAAAACATTACTATGTTCTGATAACGGAACTATCTCATCCGATGTTCACATCATAGATATATCGAAGGCGAATATAAATATTCCAAATGATGAATAAGCGTGTATCCCATGGTGAATTACTGCAGTCTTTCGTCCAGCATGAAAAAATGTATATAGGACGACCAATTATCCGCACTGACACGCGTAATCTAGGTATTGGTCACATCGACACCCAAAACAACCTATCAATATGTAAATGTATACGGACTTGACTTCATCATAAAGACGAAAATGTAGGAAGTTGTATCGATCATGTATTTAACAAGGTGAAAAAGGATATACATATCGATCTATTATTAATAGAAGAGGATCAATACATCATTATGTTCTGATATCAGGTTGTTTCGATCGGTATCAATATCATAGACATATCAAAGGTGAATGTAATAGAATGTTAACTGTAGTGACGATAACCGAGACGAAGAAGAAAGCAAGATTGTTGGGGTGATATAAAATTTGTAAATCACGAACGAAAAACGGCGCTACGTATTATGCTCTACATCGACTTTGCGTGTAAACCAATAGAATCATACTGGTCCGAGTCTCAAACAGCAAATACAAGTGGAATGCGTATTATGCATAAGCATAACAACGTTCACTGTACCGGACTGAATAAACGTTTTCGTGCAACGATTGCCGGAAATACATCAAACAACTATACAACCGTCACATGGAATTCCCCAAACACATGAACCACTTCACCGCCAGCGGGCGCAGAGCATAACACTGAAGTCGAAAAATAACATACATATATGCGAAAAGGTATTAAACGAACATAAAGTAACAGAGCATCTCCATTTGACTTAACCATTCTGGGGTTTAGCGCATTCCAGTTGTAACCTCAACTGCAAAATACCTACACTCGTTCCGATTTTCTTCTATAATTTAAGTGGATATGACAGTCATCTTCAAATACGCCAGCTGGACGACGATAGCGAAGATATCAACGTTATCCCACTTAATAAAGAAAAATATATCAGCTTCATCAAGATGTTTAAATCGGATCAGTATGTCGATAAGGTAGATGTATTTCGAAAAATAAATATTAAAATGCGATTTATGGACTCGTTCAGATTTATGGCGGTATCTATTGAGAAACAGGATGAAATGTTTTCTCAAAATCAATGTCAATATGTGCAGACGTACGACTAACAGTTGAAGTTCATAACAAACGCACATCCCCGTACTAATATCAACAAGTACGAAAATTAAATGAATCGACTCTATTGCCCAAGAACAGCTTCCAGGACACATTGACAGATAAAGGCGTTAGCGATCAAGACTACGAATACACTATAGTAGTCTAAAACACGATCACTCGTTCCAACTTACTGTAATATTGGAATATTTACCTTAAAACCAACCTTCCGCTGCCCGTAGACGTATTTGGAAATTTTTAATTTTTATAAGTACATCACGATTCACAAACGATTTGAACCCAACCCACTACAACAACAACTGATAATTTCAAGAATATGAGTATTCAGTGTGGTTTATCCCAAGTTAGTTTTCACCATGCAAGAGTCAAAAATAAATACCTAACCGTTTATGATAGCAGTGACCCATCAACCTACTTAGTAGTCTGAGGTGCTAATAATTTATGTGGGTAAGTTATGTCTCAATCGCTGTCCTACAACAAATTCGAGTGGATGAACCCCGATGAAGTTGATCACCTCGACGTTAGTAGCATAGCGGACAACGATGAAACGCTATTGAACGATGTCCGAAACGACCATCAGCTCCTTCTCCAAAACATAATTCATACAAAATCTATAACAAACAACATTGCATTATACATCATCCCAACCTTAAGCAGACCATATTCAACGGTCTAGAACTCCCACTCACCCATCCAGTACTACGATTCAACCAGTTCACATGTCTGAAATATTATATTCATTAGAACACCTTCCTGAGGAACCAGTCCGAGGATGACTTCTAGATGAATTTTTAAATTAATGAACAATTCCGTTTACAGAAAAACGAAGGAGAACAGCGATAAACAAGTATATGTTTAACTGCTAACGTATTGAAAGGATTTGAGGTGAAGACGAGACGCTGGACCTCTGATTGCAAAACAGAAGTTTAAAAACATCAATATATTTAGCGATAATTTTACAGTAATTCAAATGAAGATACTTAAAGTCGTCTACAATAAATCCGCATATATCGGTTTCATCGTCTTGAAATTGTCGAAACTGCTGATGTATGACTTTCACTACAACTACCTGAAACGATTGTACTAGAATAAAATACCATTATGCTATATGAATACCTACAGATAGCTTCATACTATACATTGAAACTGAGAACGTGTATGCCGATATTAATCGAAATTCGCATACATTTAACACAACTGATTATGAATACGATATAATTCATACGAAATAAGCTCGTGCAGGGAATGTTTACATCGAAGAATTTGTCGATTTTCGATCAAAGATGGTCGGACTTCAAGTAGATAACAAATAAAACGTATGAAGGGATCCGACCAACGACAATTTGCTGTATAAAACACAGCATCTATTCAGGACGGCTCTGCACGATATTTATCTAATATGGAAAGCAGGAAATTGGCACTACCATGCTTGAACGATAAGAGGTGCATCCATACTAATAGGCTAATGATATACATACACACGCCTAGGGTACAACAAGACAATCAAGACTGAAAAATAGAGGTTTAAGGTAAAAAATGCAATTACCATCCAGAAGCAAAGCGAAACCTGTTGTCCCACGAATTTCTTCACAACCAGATTTATCATCATCAGCTTAAACAACACGGGCAACGTAAATATCTACAGCTACATAGGATATCTCTCGTACTGAAGCAAGGTAAGATTTTAAGACATCTGTATTTTTATGAAAATATTAATGTTTATATGTTATTATTGTATATGAACGCCAGTTTATCTCACGGTCAATATATTTTTAATAAAATGCAATGTCTGAGTGTTTTTAACCGACTCGAACGAGCCACGGACAGCAGCGTGTTTGTCATGCGAAACATTAGTAACATGTACTACTTGTAGAAGCTGATTAACCAAAGAATATCCCTACTGAACACTGACTTGGATATAAGCGTTAAAATAGATGACGGCGAGCAAATAAGACGGTATAGGAGCTGTGACGTCAGCACTTACTATCCAACGTCAAACGTCAAGACGTTTTTGAGTGGCATACTTGCCAATATGCAATCGGGGAGGGGAAAAGGGGTCACTCTTTCAGATGGCGGGAATGTTGAATTTCCGGGGAGGTTGGCGCGAATTTTGAATTTCCAGGGATGTTGACGCGAATTTTAAATTTCAAGGGAGGTTGACGCGAATTTTGAATTTTCGAGGTTGTTGAACCGAATTTTAAATTGCAAGAGGGGTTGTATACCTTCCAGACACGCAGGCATGCGTGTTGTCCACCTTTCGGAGTCGATGATGTGCTGATGTGACTGCTATCATAAACGGTTAGGTATTTATTTTTGACTCTTGCATGGTGAAAACTAACTTGGGATAAACCACACTGAATACTCATATTCTTGAAATTATCAGTTGTTGTTGTAGTGGGTTGGGTTCAAATCGTTTGTGAATCGTGATGTACTTATAAAAATTAAAAATTTCCAAATACGTCTACGGGCAGCGGAAGGTTGGTTTTAAGGTAAATATTCCAATATTACAGTAAGTTGGAACGAGTGATCGTGTTTTAGACTACTATAGTGTATTCGTAGTCTTGATCGCTAACGCCTTTATCTGTCAATGTGTCCTGGAAGCTGTTCTTGGGCAATAGAGTCGATTCATTTAATTTTCGTACTTGTTGATATTAGTACGGGGATGTGCGTTTGTTATGAACTTCAACTGTTAGTCGTACGTCTGCACATATTGACATTGATTTTGAGAAAACATTTCATCCTGTTTCTCAATAGATACCGCCATAAATCTGAACGAGTCCATAAATCGCATTTTAATATTTATTTTTCGAAATACATCTACCTTATCGACATACTGATCCGATTTAAACATCTTGATGAAGCTGATATATTTTTCTTTATTAAGTGGGATAACGTTGATATCTTCGCTATCGTCGTCCAGCTGGCGTATTTGAAGATGACTGTCATATCCACTTAAATTATAGAAGAAAATCGGAACGAGTGTAGGTATTTTGCAGTTGAGGTTACAACTGGAATGCGCTAAACCCCAGAATGGTTAAGTCAAATGGAGATGCTCTGTTACTTTATGTTCGTTTAATACCTTTTCGCATATATGTATGTTATTTTTCGACTTCAGTGTTATGCTCTGCGCCCGCTGGCGGTGAAGTGGTTCATGTGTTTGGGGAATTCCATGTGACGGTTGTATAGTTGTTTGATGTATTTCCGGCAATCGTTGCACGAAAACGTTTATTCAGTCCGGTACAGTGAACGTTGTTATGCTTATGCATAATACGCATTCCACTTGTATTTGCTGTTTGAGACTCGGACCAGTATGATTCTATTGGTTTACACGCAAAGTCGATGTAGAGCATAATACGTAGCGCCGTTTTTCGTTCGTGATTTACAAATTTTATATCACCCCAACAATCTTGCTTTCTTCTTCGTCTCGGTTATCGTCACTACAGTTAACATTCTATTACATTCACCTTTGATATGTCTATGATATTGATACCGATCGAAACAACCTGATATCAGAACATAATGATGTATTGATCCTCTTCTATTAATAATAGATCGATATGTATATCCTTTTTCACCTTGTTAAATACATGATCGATACAACTTCCTACATTTTCGTCTTTATGATGAAGTCAAGTCCGTATACATTTACATATTGATAGGTTGTTTTGGGTGTCGATGTGACCAATACCTAGATTACGCGTGTCAGTGCGGATAATTGGTCGTCCTATATACATTTTTTCATGCTGGACGAAAGACTGCAGTAATTCACCATGGGATACACGCTTATTCATCATTTGGAATATTTATATTCGCCTTCGATATATCTATGATGTGAACATCGGATGAGATAGTTCCGTTATCAGAACATAGTAATGTTTTACCCCTCTTCCACTAATAACGGATTGATATGTATGTCCTTTTTCGCCCTTGTTAAATACACGATTCATACAACTTCGCGCGTCAGGAATTCGACTCCTTGCAAGTTTAGGATTGTCAAATAGTACTGGTAACGTATCATCCTATATTTACGTGACTTCAAGTGCAAGGTAAAGAAAGATTGTAGTGCATCATTAGATGCACAGCCTGTTCTTTATTTAACTGGTTAGATTGATATATGACTATTTTCTTTCATGGCTTGCAAATTTTATATTTTCCGGTATCATCTTGTTTTTTCTTCGTCTTCCATCGTAGACATCACGTTAAACCTGCCATTACATTCACCTTTGGTATGTCCATGATATCGACATCGAACAATATACTTCCGTTATCATGTTAGAATGATTATTATTGTATTTATTTTATATTATATTATTATGCCAACAGTACATACATATATGTATCCTTTTCCACCCCTATTAAATACACGATTCATACAACTTCGTGAGTTTTTGTTTCTGTATTGAAGTCAAGTCTGTATACGTTTGTATAGAGATGTATTCGATGTGTTCAGTATCGTATAATTTCACCAGCAACTCGGTTCCTTGCGAGGTTAGGACTGTCGAATAATGCTGGTAGCTTCACGTTGTACATTTATGTCGTTTGAGAGATTTGTATAGGTAGATGGATATTTTGTCTAAAATAATCGATGAATACAATCATACGAAACATCGATCCATTCAGGTTAAATCCCGTATTCTTACGTGTTTAAGTAAGGTGGGTAATCCCAACGCATATTTAATTGAAGATGTGAACGAGAAACCGATTCTGGGGTGTTCCTATAAACAGAAATAGCAGAAATTCAAATATGAGAACGTATACTCCCTCGAAGGAGTTTTACCTAGAAAATGAGATCGAATCAGTTGGATTTTATAACTTCCACAGCAGTTGGATAAACATTCTTACGCTGTTTTGCTATACTTACTTATTAGTAAGATTGCATTATTCGCTAGGAACTTCAAGTCGATACTAGGGCCGGTGGGGGATTCCTTACGCCCTTTTATCTTCAGGTGTAGGCTGCTTCGATCACGCAGCCTGGGGAGAGATGAGGTTGGTTAGCGAAGAGCTAACTGGGGAAGATGACTTTTCACCTGTAACGCATACGAGGATTTCAGACTGAAAAATAGCCATTTATCAGTCGTTTAGAGGACGATGATGGTCGTCGAGGGACCTGTGGGGATTGCCTTAGTCCAGATCGATGACATCTGCAAGGCGACGGACCTTCTTTTTGGGAGGGGGTCGATCTTGGGGATCGACGACCATCTGAACGCAGAGATTTTGGCTGGCGCGGGCTCTTTCCCACGCGGACTTCAGGAGTTTCGTCAGAAATTCACGTAGAGTGGGAACGTTCAGTTCTCGATGAATCTGAACGTTCCTTACGAAGTAGGGGGCGTCAACGATGAGGCGGAGAGTTCGGTTTTGGAGTGCTTCCAAACCTTTGATGTTAGACTTACTCGCTGTTAACCAGGCCATAGCGCCGTAGGTTAAAAGCGGTCGAAGCGTCGTCTTGTATAGGAGCAACTTGCTCCCTAGGTGAAGGGGACTCCTTCGCCCTATGAGGGGCAGAAGCAAGTTGCGGGCCTTGATGAAGCGATTTCGGATTTCGTCAGTTTGTTTTTGGAATGTGAGCATTCGGTCGAAGATGACACCGAGGTATTTCACTTCGGAGCTCCAGGGGAGCTCGGAGTTTCCTACCTTAATCGGCTGACCGGGGTTTGCGCGATCGTGCGAGAATCTAACTGCCACACACTTAGATTCATTTACCTTCAGACCCCAGCGAGAGGTCCAACTCAGAAAACCGTCAGTAGCGCTTTGGAGGCGTTTCCTGAACAGCGCCTGCTTCCTGCAGCCTGTGTAGATGACAGTGTCGTCTGCATAGATTGCAATCTCGGTGCTGGGCTCTCGGGGAGATCCGACATGTAAATGGAAAACAGTTGCGGGCCTAGAAGTGATCCCTGGGGAACGCCGGCGTGGATTTGTCTGACGCTGGACTTCACGGAATGGGATTTAGTGCAGAAGGATCTGCCGGCTAAATAGGACCTGATGAGTTTGACCATGGGGGGTTGATTCCTGAAACGATCATCTTGTAGATCAGCCCGTTATGCCAGACTGTGTCAAAGGCATTCTTTAAGTCGAAGAAAACTGCACCTACGGGTACTCGCCTTTCGAGTCCGTTTCGGATGTATTCCGAGAACCGGAATAGTTGTAGGTCGGTGGACAGTCCGGCTCGGAAGCCGAACTGTTCATCTTGGATGACATCGTCGCTTAGTTCTTTCAGCCGAGACAGGATGATTGCCTCAGCTATTTTCGAAACGTTGGAGAGAAGGCTGATCGGGCGGAAGTTTTGTGGGAGTTTGTGATCTTTCCCGGGTTTGGGGATGTTGCAGACTTCGGCGTGTTTCCAGCAGGAGGGAAAGTACTGGATTTGGAGCATTGCGTTGATGATTTCGCAAAGATGCTCCGTAGCTTCGGGGGTAACCACTTTAGGGCCAGATTGGTGATACAATCCGCCCCTGGGGCCTTTTTGTTGTTGCGCCTTTTGATGAGGGCTCGAACTTCGTCGGGGGAGGCGGGATCGAGTGGGGTTCCGATGAGCTCGGGGATCCCGTGCACCACCGTTTCCACTTCTCTTCGGAAGATTATTTCGTCGTCGCTGATTGGGGGCGGGATGCCGCGGAATACTTCTTCGAGGTGGTCGGCGTGGATTTCGATTTTCTCCTCGGGGGAGAAACCTAAACCGTGGGTGCCGTGAAGAGGCCGGTTTGGGGGTTTTTTGAGGGGTTTCTCAAGGCTTTGGATAGTTTCCATAGGGAGCCATCCTCCGTCGTGAGAGACTTGACCTTGTCGTCCCAGTTCTCCTGCTCGAAGGTTTTGAGAGCCTCTCGGAGCTGTCGAGCAAGATGATTTGCTCGGAAGCTGTCAGCGGGGTTGAGGGTGGTTTGAGCCCTTTTCTTGGCTCGTCGTCTTTCCCTAACTAGCTCCCTTAGGTCGGGTGGGAGTTGTCGAGAGTGTTTGCGGGGTCTGATGGTAGAAGATTCATCGAGGGCCCGAGAGATCGCATTGGTGAAGTTGTTTGCGGCTTCCTCTAAGAGGGCCGCTTCCAGAAGATTTTCGTTGACACTGAGGTTGGTGAGAACTTTGGAGGAGAAAAGATTCCAGTTCGTACGCCGCCGAACTTTTTCCCCCAGATGAAGTAGTTCGCTACCTAGGGTGATTAGGATGGGGTTGTGATCTGATGAAAGGTCAGCGATGCTTTCCACGGTCACGTTTACCGGGATGTCTTTGGATATGGCGAAGTCGAGGAGATCGGATTGGGTGCCAGCACGGAAGAACGTGTGGCCGTCGGGAGGGTGGTACGAAAGCCCTAAGGCTTGGATGATGTCGATCAGCTGCCTGCCCTCAGCTCGTATGATCCGGCTGCCCCAGAGGTGGTGCTTCGCGTTCAGATCGCCCGCCATCAACACCGCGTTGGGGTCGGTGAAGATTTGGTCGAAATCCTGGCGCGAAACCCCGCCAGGGGCGGGCCTATACGTCGCGTAGAGTTTTAGCGGACCGAAATCGGTCCAGATGATGACTGCCGCCGCCTCCAGAGAGTTCAGCGGCGGCACTACGACCTCGGAGTGGCGGATTGAATTTTTGACGAGTACAGCTGTCCCACCGCCGCGGCCCGTCAAGCGATCTCGACGGTATGTTTTGTAATTCACGACCTTGAGACTGTCCCCCGGGCGGAGGCCAGTCTCGCTGAGAAGGGCAACGTCGATTTGGTTCTCTTGAAGAAAGTCTCTCAGCTCAGGCATACGAGTTCTGATGCCGTTCGCGTTCCAGGCGACTATTCTGGAAATGCCTTGCTGGTTTATGCTTACCGATGTATTCATAAACGGGTTGATAGATTAATAGAGGTTACGGGGGATGGAGCCCTGAACCTGCTGTAGTGCGGACGAGAATTGTCCGACCAGCTGTAGAAGGGCGGTCACGGCGCCGAAGAAGTCGGTGTTGTTGGTGGCGGGGGGCTTGGGCCTAGCAGGGACTGGCTGGGCACGTCGGTACGCAGCACCTTAGGGGGAGAAGAAGATTTCCCTTTGGTGGCGTCGGAATACTTCCTGCCAGAGGAAGTGGCCTGGGAGGATTGGGTGGCTTGGGTGGCGGCCTGGGGGCACTTGAGCCGGGGTCTTTTCGCCGAAGGGGCGGCTTGGGATCGGGTTGGCAATCGGGGTTTGGGGTAGTGGGGGCATCCTTTGTAGTTTGCCGTGTGTGAGCCAACACAGTTGGCGCATTTGGCAGGGTCGCCCTTTTCCTTAGATAGGGGGCAGTCTGCGGCGCGGTGGTTTTCGCCGCAGCGGACGCATTTGATCGCTGCCGTACAGCGGGATTGGGCGTGGCCGAACCGCTGACAGCGGTGGCATTGCCCGACGGCTGTTCGGGAGCGGAGGGATTCGACGGAGACCACTAGTCTGCGGATCTCCTTCAGGGCGAAGATGTCCTTCTCGTTTCTCGGGAGCTTTATGAGGATGAGGGGCATTTCCTTCTTGCTCCGGGGGTGGCGGAGGCGATGGATGCCTTCGGGGTGGAATCCGAACTCTAGGAGTTCTTCTTCCACTTCTTTGAGGGGGTCTCGACGAGGACCCCACGGATTACGATGTTCAGAAGCTTCTCCGAAGGTAGCTGATAGGTGTGGTACGGTAGTACCAGACCGTCGAGCATTCTTACGGCAGCCCTGAAATCTTTCTCCGTGGTGGGGAAGAAGCGGATACCGTCGGTCGTATTTTGGGCCTTGGAGAAGTTGATCCGAAGCTCGGAGAACTTCGTCGTAACGTGTCCCCAGGCGGATTTTTCCCTGAGGACGATGGGGGAATCTTATTAGATTCGGACGGGGGCCTGCGAAGCAGCAGCGCCCTTTGGCTCGTTGGAGCCGAAGTCGGTGGAGGGGCGGTGGTGGCGGTCTTTGTGACCGTGGCAGCCGGTGGCCTTTGCTGGCTCTCGGCGCTGGTGGAGGGGTGGCGGCCGGTTGCGCCATCTTCTTCGAGGCAGAAGGTTGCCTCTTCTTACCGGCCTTACGCTTTCTGCCGGCTTTGGTCCAGCCGGCATCGTCGCGCTCTGAACCGGAGTCGGAGACCGACTCGTCGGATGCAGAGGGGCGGGGGAGGCCGCTACGGGGGCGGCGGGAAGAGCTGCAGTCGAAGCTGCGATGCGTCGCCTTCGGAGCTCCTCAGTTAGCTCGGCGATTAGCCGGACGAGGGTTTCGTCGTCGTAATCGAGCGACGTGAGGAGCTTTGCGGCAGACGGCCGGGGTCCGCGGGGGCCGGAGGAGGGGGATTCCGGTCTGGAGGCCGATGATGAGGAGCCCTCGTCCATGGACTCCTCGGCGGAACGGGGGAGGGAGGGAAATCCCCTGCGGTGAGGCGTTGTTGGCTTGAAGAAGCCATCTGAAAATTGTCCAAATGGACGAAGACAAGTTAAAATGTCTTCGATTTCCGGAGCCGGAGCTTCGAAAATCGAAAAATTGGCCGCTTTGAACGGCGAAAAGCCGGCTATGCCGGTTCCTCCCCGTCGGAAGCTTCCTCGATGATCAACTTCGATTTAGTTGATGGCTCTTTTTCGGGAACCTACCGGAGATTAACTCCGGCAGTGGTGGTTTGTAGAAATAATATTTCTACTCTCGGAGAAACTCGTCCGTTTGTGATGGTACCTCGATGTCGAATGCCTCGGCGCATCGGATTGATGCCGCCGTTATATCGCTGAGCTGTTCCGTACACGGACCGCTCTCGGAACGCTATATCGATTCTAACGAATAGCCTCGTTGTAGCTACGGAAAGACACGTCCGCTCGTGTCCACTGCCAGGAGTGGATTTGCATTATTCTATTACTGCATACTTATTATAAATATTGTTCCACCCTTTAAATAAAATTCGTAAAGTTTATGATGATATATTTTATTCAGTATATGTATAAAATTATTTTACTCCGTTATTATATTTCACTCGCTGCACTGTTTCTTGGAAAGCGTCGGTCCATCGATATTACCTTCACGTCGGATAATACTGTTGGAATATCCTATATTTATGCAAATTTTCATATTGTAGGTTGTATTACATCATGGGGTGCCTGCTTTATCATTATTGTTCCGGGTGATTTTTATGATGAACATATCCTCTTCAAGTTTAAGAGAATTGCTGTTCAGATGCGCATGGAAACAAAGGTGTTCATTGTGTAATGTAGCCGTGGGTAAGGTTTGGTCGCGGCATCGAAAATCATGTTTCGACATGCTATTCGTCGGATGGTTCGTTTTACTTGGTGGCTGCTTCTCTTCTGAAACATCTCGTTTCTTGGTTATGGAATCGATATTATGCGTTTTCTTATGTAGAGACAGACTATCCGATCTCGTAAAAATTTCCTCACATATGGTGCATGTGTAATATTTATTATTTAAGTAGGGATGTCTGTTCAATCCATCTTTTCTTGCAAACGTTTTGTGGCATATCTCACACTCCATCTTAAACTATAATATTGCAGTCTATTAGGGAAAGTTTTATTAGATGCCGACTGTATAGGATCGTTATAGAAAATCCACATATCTTACTGAAAGATACTGATTTCTATCCGTCTACGACCTGACCGAGCCTGATATGTTTGACTTTGTTGATTTACAATCGATTATTGTTGGTATAAGCGTTCCAGTTAAACATAAGCCTATGTGATACGTTTTAATAATTTACTAACTAATTGACTTACGTTCCATTTCCTTATAATATCGTATTAAAGTATAATATCTAAACCTATTTGTGATGTCTAATGATGTAGCGTACTGTGATTAGCGGTTGGTCCATCGTATGAAGCTCGGATCATCTCCCGATTCCTCAGTTAGGTGTATTTTACGTTCAAACGTATAAACCGATTCTTCACGTTACTGATGAGCGATCGAAAGTATATAGTGTTCAGCAGGACCAACTTGCGCATGCGCAGTGACGTCATCACTTACTGTCTGACGTTAAACACCTTGATCAGTGTTAAGGAAGTTGTTGGGGAACTACCTTCCTATATATAGCATAACATTCATCCTGTTCATATTAAAGTATAACGTTGAATCCTGTTTGTGACGTTACATGTTCGTATCAATAGACAAAGGAGTCCTGTATTACGTAATTTTATTAGATGCCGACTGTATAGGATCGTTATAGAAAATCCACATATCTTACTGAAAGATACTGATTTGTATCCGTCTACGACCTGACCGAGCCTGATATGTTTGACTTTGTTGATTTACAATCGATTATTATTGGTATAAGTGTTCCAGTTAAACATAAGCCTATGTGATACGTTTTAATAATTTACTAAGTGACTTACGTTCCATTTCTTTATAATATCGTATTAAAGTATAATATCTAAACCTATTTCTGATGTCTAATGATGTAGCGTACTGTGATTAGCGGTCGGTCAATCGTATGAAGCTCGGGTCATCTCCCGATTCCTCAGTTTTGGTGTATTTTACGTTCAAACGTATAAACCGATTCTTCACGTTACTGATGAGCGATCTAAAGTATACAGTGTTCAGTAGGACCAACTTGCGCATGCGCAGTGACATCATCACTTACTGTCTGACGTTAAACAGCCTGATCAGTGTTAAGGAAGTTGTTGGGGAACTACCTTCCTATACATAGCATAACATTCATCCTGTTCATATTAAAATATAACGTCGAAACCTGTTTGTGATGTCTAATGATGTATCGTACTGCGATTGGTGGTCGATCAATCGTATGAAATTCGGGTCATCTCCCGATTCCTCAGTTTAGTGTAGTTTACATTTATATATATATAAACCGCTTCTTCACCTTACTAATGACCGATCAATAGTATGTAATGTTCACCAGGGCTAACTTGCGCATGTCCAGTGACTTTATTACTTACTGTCTGACGTTAAACACCTTGATCAATGTTAAGGATGTTGTTGGGTGAACTACCTTCCTATACATATCGGGGAATTTTCAATTTCGGGTTGGTAACCAATCAGAGCGTGGTATTGTATGGGATGCGACCAATCAGAACGCTGCATTTTGTATGATATCATGAATGAGAACGCTCTTCCCATCTAACATTCACCCTGTTTATGCCATGATGGTATTACGTAATATCTTATTAGGGATCTATACATAATTATCTGTTTTATCAACATCTTCTGACTAAGAGCGAAGTTCTAACATATTCCCTGCATCCAAAATTCTCGTTTAAACCTATTTGTGATGTAATGGTATTGCATAATATTACGTGATATATAGGAACATATCCGCAACAATCGGCACGTTGGCAATAGCGACCCTCATGCGATCACCTAAATCAAACAATGTCAACTGCGGACAGTACTTGGATGGTGTACCGTATGTGTATTTAAAAATACAACAGTTATAGCACATTGGCAATAGCCGTTCACCTCCTTTCACCAAAGTCAAACAACGTCGACTGCGGACAGTACTTGGATGGTGTACCGTTGAAACCAGTTTGTGACGTCATGGTATTACGTAATCTTTTAACTTTATAAACCTTCCGGCCAACGTCTCCTGATCCTCCATCTTCTGGTGAAATGCCTAATTTCCTAATTAGGACTGTTACCACCTACAGCTCCCTGTACTCCGAGCAGCAGCGATACCTTCCGGTCGAAAGCAACCCTACATACAGCCACCTGTACTACTTATACTACATAGGTGCCCTACCGAACAACGACACCTACCGGTCGAAAGCGATACTACATACAGCCGCTGTACTACTGGCATTACAGGCGTCCTACCGAACAGCGACACCTACCGGTCAAAAGCGGCACTACATACTACGTAGGTCACCTACCGAACAGCGACACCTACCGGTCGAAAGCGATACTACATACAGCCACCTGTATTACCGGCATCTACCGAACAGCGACACCTACCGGTTAAAAGCGGTACTACATACAGTCACCTGTATTACCGGCACTGCCCAGTTATCTACCTTACCGACCAGAGGGGCGGGAGTTTTGAATTTTCCGGGGAGGGGTTGTTGTCCATTTTTAACCCTCCAACCGGGGTTGTGGCCCCCATTTTCATACACGCGCGCTCGGGGTTGTGACTACCTTCCAGTATACACGCTCGGGGTGTTGCCTACCTTCCGGGAGGGTGGGAGGGTGTGCCAGAACCGGCCTTCTTTCTCTACTCGTGTTTGATTGCAGGGTGTTGATTTGTAAAACAAAAAAACAAAATGATTGTTGTTGTTTAATTGATTGCTCGACTAGCTTGACACCTCCCTTACTTAATAACATTAATAAGATTTTGGTGAAGGTGAACGTGGAGAATGCAAAGGGTAAAAAAACACTTATTTATTTGCTTGGTAAATAAAACGAGCACTTTGAGAACGTATATTAATTATATTAATTAAATCGTTAAATAATTAAAGCAAAAAGCGGTAATCAAATGCGGTTTAAATTTGAAAATGCGTAGTCGTACGTTTGTGCGTGAATGGGTGAATGAGTGGTGTTGAGTAATAATATGAAAGATAAATTAGGTAAATTAGAACGATAGAGCTAACTTACGGCGTGGTACCTGAGTTCGAAGAATGGCGGAGACGGGGGCTCCGATGGTAGTCGTGTGTGTGAGTGTATGAGCACTTACTTAGCGGCACTAAGTGAAGCGTTGACTGTGTGGGTGTCAGCAAGTGACTGCAAGTGACTTCCGAAAAATTCGCGCGATTTGTTTTTAAATGTCGCTGAAGGGTGTGAGGGGTTACTAACGGTAAGCGACGAAATTAGAAAGCTGGGGTGGTCAGGTTACGAAGAATATGCAGGCCTTTTTCTACCTACTAAGGGACCGGACCGGAAAAAGGATACGAACGCATACTCGCAAACACGAAATTGCAAAAATAATTTTAAATAACTTTCCTTCAACTGAACGGAACACAGATATTGGCTAAAATATTAAGAAAAAAATAATTTAATCGCGTATTTAAAATGACGAGGGAATTATTTTAGTTAACGAAGTGTAACACCGGAAATGAAGAAGTCCGTCTCATTGTCAGTCCAGGAAACTTCTTGCGATATTTTTACGCGCTTCTCCTCACTCACTAAATTACAGAGAATAACGGCTTGGTGCTTTAGCTTCTATTCAAATTGCAAAAATTCGGAAAATGGTAAAAATACCAACTCTCTTACTGTCGATGGATTAAACGAGGCCTTCATGTCGTCAATAAAAATTGCTCAAGGTAATTGCTTTTCATTGGATCTACTAAACTTAACCAAAAGTTCTTGCCGAAATAAGGGAAATAAGGGATAGCTCTTAACCCATTTATTGACACAAATGGTATTCTTAGAGTTGGTGGGCGAATAAAATCAGCTAATTATTCTTTCGACAAAACACCCCATCATACTACCGAAAGATCATATACTAACCGAATTAATAATAAGACACGAACATATCAGACTGCTCCATGGCGGTGCACAATCTGTTCTATATTCTATGCGAGAGCGTTTTTGGTCGGGAAGAGAATCGATTAAGAAGGTACTTCGCAAATGCGTTAGATGTTGTAAAGTCAACCGAAAGCAAAGTAAGTATTTAATGGGTGATTTACCTAATCACCGATTACTAGCTGGAAACGTTTTTCAAATATGTGGGGTCGATTATGAGGTTCCATTTCATTTATTTGTCACATTCTAAGTACCTAGAAATTTTATTTATTGTCAATATTCTAACTTTCTCTATTATCTCTCGAGTTGTGACCTTCCGAGAAACTGGAACCCACAAGCATTATGAATGTTAGAGACTTTAAGTTATAAAAGCTTGTAAATTTAATTTTGAGAGCAGTTTTTACCATGCCATAACGCTAAGAGAGGTACAACGTATTCGGGCACGTTATTGTTATATGTTATTTTAAATTGTAATGGTTAATATTGTAAAGTTTTCATGCCGTTTCAAAGTTATCAATGTCTCCTACGTGTTCGGTTTCTTTCTTTTTTGTACGTAACAATTAGTTAAAAATAAAAACGAGGCGAACTGCAAATTGTGTTTCCTTCAACCAACTTCAAGAAGTGAAAACCCAGCTCATCATCGTACAGGCTGAGTGGTGAAAATCACGTTTCACAACGAGAAGGTCTGGGTTCGAAACCCGCCTGCGGCGGTGCGTGGTAGTTTGAAATCCTAAAATGGATCTGCTACCTCCAATATGCTGCGGAAAGTAAGAAAATGCCACTAGGCGGGCCAGGAGTGGTACTGTATTCGCATATGTATACGGCTCGGTGGCTCCGAACAAGCCCTGGGCCTTTAAGCCCTGTTAATGCTGATATATATATATATATATATATATATATATATATACTTTCGTTCGATTTTTAAATTATTTTTTTGACTTCTCTCGTTTTAATTGTTTACACAAGTGTGCAATTGTTGATCTTACAGTACGCTAAAAGGGTGTTTTCGAAAACGGGATTATTGATTTTGACCGTCGAAACCGTTTATCATCTGAAAGGTGAAAGAGATCCTATTTATAAATATAAATCAGAATTCGTGATAACAACATTGTAGTTTTTGAATATATATATTTTAGTGGGAGAAAAAATTTTAGAATTTTGTCAATGGGAACCTCATAAGATGATGACTCTTTGCAGATTTTACGATAGCCAAAGTTTGAGCACGATTGCAGTATGTTAACCCGTGCCGCTGGGGGTTCAAAGTTTAAAAAAACTCGATTTTTAGGTGCCTAGTGAAGCTTTTCATTATTTTCTCATGATGTAGGAGTCAAATCATAGGCAGTGTTGTTCTATGTAATATATATTCTATATATTTGTTGTTACTTGTATTAGAACAGAGCTATAATAGCCTTTTTCATAAAAACGTGACGAGGAAATTCTATTACGGAAATTACGATATGAGAATTTTTTTCAGAGTTCGAAATGAATTATGATGGAATAAAATGACAATGCTTTTTAATAACAAATTTAAATGTATTTTAATAAATACAGAATGACATTGTATCGTTTGCCATATTTAAGAAGGATACAATAACGAATACCTTATTCTAAAGGTTTGCTCAAAGTGTGTTTAGAAACGTCAGAATACAGCTTTCGGCATTTGTGTACTACTTGTAAAACATATTGTTTCTGCTCGTCACCTCTAGTGAGAAGGTTATTAAAGTTTGTAATTAATTTCACTCCTCGTTCTGCCACATCATTAACGACTTTTAGTGACTTCACAATCCGCAATCCTTTCTGAAAATTTATATTTTCAGGCCAGCTACTGGGGAATTCTCTGAGAAAATTTGCAGTAATATGGAAACGCTCAAGAAATTCATGGCCGCCTGGGTAATTAAATGAGATAACCCTGCATTAACCAGTTCTTCCAACTTCGGTCTTCGAAATTTGGGGTTTACAATTCTTGAATCTTCTGTCCGGTTTCACTCTAGGACTTTGTTTGCCATTTCCGATTTTTCTTTATCTGAAATTGAGGTATCAAAGTAAACGAGAGCTACCAATTCTATATTGAAATACCTCAAATGGTTTGAGAATTTCTCGAAAGCTCTCTCAGAAATATACTTGCCAATCTACTGATAGTTCAACAAACATCGCAAGAGGTCAAAGTCTTGCTTGGGAGCTGATTGTGATTTGTGGGTATTGAACCAAGCTTTGCAATACACTCTAACGAGAAAAATACAGACAGCTTCTAAGGCACTGTGTTCTTTATCACTCACTTTGCCTGCTATAGCTAGATTCGACTATAAGTAATAATATTTATATATAATTAATAATTATATACAGAATATAAATTAGTCACAATAATATTTCCTTTCGCTCGAGACATATATCATGAAGAAATAATGGGATTTCCGCAGATACGACCCGTAAACGTGAAAAAAGCCGTTTTTCTAACTTTGAGCCCCCAACGGCACGGGTTAACATACTCCAATCGTGCTCAAAATTTGGTTATCGTAAAATCTGCAAAGACTTATCATTTTGTGGGATTCCCGTTGTCAAAAACATCGATTTTTTACGGTCACCTAGTGGATACACTTTATCTCCTAAGAATATTTTTTATTTATAATTGTAATTAGGATTGTTATTTTGCTCCATATCATATACCAGTTTATATAACATCTTTCATTTTACATACATGATAATTTCAATGCATACAATTACAGTAAACTTCGTTCTAACGCTCTTCTAGGGCTCTAGGAAAAGAGCGCTATAACCAGGAAAGCGCTATTACCCGGAAATCTTAAAAACGACTAAAAATGAACAAAATTTATTTTAAAACGTCTTTATATATACGTACACTTCCAATTCAAGGCCGGGAGGTCGAATTTCAATAAATACTACTACTGTATATGTGCTACTACATATATTTTACTTCTTTTAAATAAAGTAAAAGTTAACAAAACTATTTTATATAAAACTTATACGTTAAAAACAGAAATATAAAACAAACTATGTATACATTCCTACAAATTTTATTTTAAAAAGATATCATTAATTTGTGTTTGTTTATAGTGACAGATGTTTCTTTTTAACTGCATTTTCTACTTTATTGAGATTTTTGAAGGTTTCCCCTTTTCTCTCCGTACAAGAAAAACATGCTCTGATTGTTTTCAAGGGCTCCAAAACGTCGTTTATTTTTGGCGTAGTTATTTCTGATGAATCTTCATTTTCTTCATTTTACACTTCTGATGGTGCATTTTAATCGGCGATTAGTGTCTCAAGGCTTAGAACTTCATTGTCGAAGTCATCAAAACTTTTGAATTCAGTCAATCTTTCGTCCATTTGTAAAAGGTCTCGCCAGCCTTCGTCAATTTCTACCACTTAGATTTTATCTTCCCTTGTAAAGTTACCAACACTTGCTTTTTTGAAGCAATTAAAAATAATGGTCTCTTTCGTAATGTCCATCCATGCAGCGTATAAAAAGTGGATTGTCTAATGTATGGTTGTCGTAGGCCATCTCTTTAGGGCCGTTGTATAATGATATAAACAAGGCAGGTAAAACTAGTGTCGTCCATATTAATTCCACATGCAGTACTGCCAACTGTTACATATCTTATTACACTATATAACATCTCCCTTCCTTACAGAGCTTACAAGTAAACACATTAACTTTACTTAAGCCTAATTGAATATATTAATATACTTAAGTCATTACATTACATAATCTTGAAATCTAGATGATGGCCTTAATAATGGAGGTTTCAATATTGTTGTGACTGATATTTTCGCCATGACAATTATCATGATTATTATTTAACTTAGGACCATTACAATTTTGAACTATGTGTTCTGTATCATCTGTACAAATCTATATATTAATTCGCAGTGGGTCGTCTTGGCATACATATTTTAGAGTGTTCCCTCCGTGTATCGCGATGGTACATATATCGTTGTTTTCGTATGTAGATTTGTCGAATGTATGTTTCATCGCGATACGTGCAGTGGAACGCAGGTGATAGTCTGTAACATATTGCATATAGTAAATGAGCTTAAGTGCCAGGTATCAAGCCATCTGTAATCAGAATGACACACGCAGTGTGATATACGTCAACCACGTCAATAATGACATATTACTTTAGTAAATATGTTCGAGAAACCGACAAAAATTGTGTGGCATAATATTGATTGCACAAAAGCAGATTAAGTGGATTAAGTTGGCGTTTCAATACATTGCGAGTGAGTAAAATAATTGTATGTTTAGCTCATCCGTTCGTGCCAAGCATTTACATTTGTGTATTCGTCGCTAACAAGCGGAACACCAGGATTTCCATGGGTCTTATATTTCTAGGTATGAGCTTTTGTCCTAACGCTAATTTTTTTGTTGAACGAAGCGATCATAGTGCAGTGGATAAGGTCTAGGATTTACACCTGTGGGGATGTGTGTTCAAGTCCTCCTCATGTGCTTTTTTTTCAATCTCTTTGTGCCCAATATTAACAAATATATTTCATTTCATGGAAGATTATCCAAAAATAATATATTTCGCCGTGGTAATTTATTCGGAAAATAATCATGGCAAAAAAATATTTTTGAATTATTTTGCATAAAATGAAATATATTTGTTGATATTGTGCAGGAAGAGATTGAAAAAAGCACACGAGCAGGACTTGAACACACATTCCTAGGGGTGTAAAACCTAGATCCTATCCACCGCGCTACGATCTCTTCGTCGAACAGCACTTAAAATTAACGATATAAGAGACAAATAGGAAACTTCAATTTCCTTTTCAACGATTTTCTCAAAAAGTGGAGCGCGATTTTTATTTTATTTTACTCGAAAATACAATAAAGATTTAATGTAAATCAGGTGTGTTTGTTTGTATTTTACTGCGTATTAATATATAGATGTTGTGGTCAAATTTCGACCATCGGGCGATCCCAGTATTTATAAATTCTGGTTCATTTAATGAAGGTCTTAAATGATTTGAATATCTTCTTAATAACTTATTATTGACATCTTTAATTATGTATGATCTTGGTTCTGATGCCTTGTCAATTACTTTAGCTGGTACCCAGGTATTACCTTTTCTCACCGTTACATTTTCATTATTTTCAAATTCAAGTTTCGTTTTACTTGTCCTATCATTGTACAGTTTTGCTAAGTTTTGCAAATTCTTTATTTTGTCCTTAATTTGATTGTTATCATGTACAACAGGTACAAGTGTTTGTTTCACCATTGGTATTTTTGTGCGTAACTTTTGATTCATTAAAATTTCCGACGGAGACAATCCAATGTCTTGTATTGGACTAGTTCGATAATTAAGCAATGCCATATTGAAGTCTAAATTGTTTCTTAATAAGTTTTTTGCAATTTTCACACCGTTTTCCGCCATTCCATTAGACTTTGGAAAATGAGGACTGCTATTAATTATTCGAAAGCCCCATATATTTGAAAAATTTTGTATCGCTAATGAACCAAAAGGCATGTTGTCAGCTATTAAAATTTCCGGTATTCCATATGAACTAAAAACGCTTTTAAACTTTTCAATAACTTCATCAGATGTTTTATTCCTTATCGGTAATACCTCCGACCACTTAGAAAAATAATCTTTTATAACAAGATTATCTTTCTCAGCATATTCATAGATATCTGCAGCAACTTTGTTAAAGGGTAGGGCAGGGACTGTGTGACATATTAAGGGTTCTTTGGTTTTGCTTCTACCAAATTTCTCGCAAATTTTACATATTTTTACATAATTCCCTACATCTGCATTAACTCCGAACCAATAAAATAATTCTTTAGCTCTAGCCAGTGTTTTGCTTATACCGAAATGACCTTCATGGAACATAGCTAAAACTCTACTTTTTAACTTTTCCGGTACTACTATCCTATTATTAAAGAGTACTATACCATCAACTAGATGAACCTCGTTTCGTATATTGTAAAAATTTTTCATGTCTCCAGGTATTACATGTGATTCTTGAGGCCATCCTTTAAAATTGTATGTAATAATTTTAGACAACTTCAAATCATTCACAGTCTCTCTTTGGAATAAGTCTTTATCTTTTCAGTCATTGTAAAATGTCGTGTAATTGAATGAACTATTTCTAACATAAACTCATCATCTTTAACTTCATCCATAAGAAATTTATATAATCCAATGCCCGTATTAAACACACAAAAATCACTAGCTGCTTTTGACAAAGGAACTTGGTAAAACCCCTCTTTAAAATCCACAACGGTAAAATAGTTTTTTCCTTTCAATTATGAGCTTATTTCTTCTAATGTGGGAATTAAGTACTGGTCTCTTTTAACATTTTTATTTAGATCCTGGGGATCTAAACAGAGTCTGAGTGACTTGCTAGGTTTTTCAATAATAACTACATTACTCACCCAGTCTGAGTTTTTATCTGCCTTACTAATGATTTCTTTTTCAACCATTCGATCTAATTCTTGTTTTAATTTAGGTTTAATCCCATTGGTACACGTCTAGATGGTCTCACTACAGGTTGTACATTTTAATATCTAATTCCTGATTAAATTTGCCTAACCCGGTAAACACATTTATATTTTCATTTACACATATTTGTTTCTCAGAATTAACATTTACATCATTCATTGTTTTAATAAGGCCTAACCGTACACAAGCATCTATTCCTAATAATGGTTTAGCTTTTACTTGTACTATCACAAAATATAAATAAAGTTCAACATGATTTAATTTGCAATACAATTTTATCGTACCCATTGGCTTCATCTTGAATCCACCATATGTCTTCAGGATTACTGATGTGGTTTTCATTTCAGACAGCTTGTTGATATCTTCAATGAATCCCTGTAGTATTGTATTGACTTCGGATCCACTATCTAATTTGAATTCCAGCAATTTATTTGCAACTTGAATTCTCGCCATGTTTGGGCTCCACTTGTTGACACTGCATGAATACTGTCCATTACAAAGTATACTTTTCTGGCTGTTGTAATTCCTGATTTTCTATGACTGTTTTAACCTTTTTCACTCTGCATGCCTTTGCGAAGTGATTTAATTTTTCACCATTATTACATTTGTTACCATACGTAGGACATTTACCATTGGTGTGTGATATTTTACATTTACTGCATGTTTTCTCTGTACCATTCCCCTGTATACTTCTCTTGTCATTTTTACTTTTGGTAACATTATTATGTTTATGTATAATTTCAACACTTCTATTTTGTAAATATCTCATTTGTTTTTCATTAACTCGTTATGCTAGCACATTTCAATAGCTCTTAACATATTTAAGTCTTGTACATAAAGTAGTTCTTCTTGTAGTTCAATGTCTTTTACTCCATGTACTATTCTGTCCCTTATCATTTCATACACTTTCTTCTCATATTCGTATGTCTTTGCTAGGTTTGTTAATACTTGTATAAATTGATCAATACCTTCACCATGTTGCTGAGTACGACTATTAAATAAGAATCTCCCATAAATTACATTCATTTTGGGACTCATATATTTTTCTAGTTGTTCTATGACACGTTTATAATCCTGATTTTCTGCTTCATCTAATTTTAGGTTATTAAATATCTCGATGCCATCTTCACCAATAATATTTAGCAATATAGCTACTTTAACATCAGATGATCTATTATGTTTACCTGTGGCTAGCATATAAATTTCAAACGCTTGTTTTGAACTTTTTCCAATTGACATCCATATTTCCAGCGCATACTATCGTTGCTGCTAGCCTCGCTTCCATTGTGAGCACATGCACTTATATTTTATTATTTTATATATATTTATATTTCACACACTCACTTTCCTCACCGATTTATCTCGTCGCCATGTAATGTATGGTGGTCGTGGACCATCCCTTTAGAGCCGTTGTATAATGATATAAACAAAGCAGGTAAAACTAGTGTCGTCCATATTTATTCCACATGCAGTATTACCAACTGTTACATATTTTATTAGACTATATAACACATAGCATCAAAAACAGGAATTATTGGAGAAGTCGAATTTGAGTTGTCCATAATCGACAGATATAATTGAACCATCCTTTTCCTGTAACCTTGCTTCAGAATTTTTATGATGCCTTGATCAAGTGGTTGAAGTTCACTTGTGGCGTTAGGTGGTAGGAAAATCAGGTTGATGTTTTTGAGATCTGACAAGCAAAAGTATTTTTCGGTCTTTCAATTCGATGTCCCACTCATTAAGCCATAACACAAATCTATTTCCAGTCATCCATGCGTGAGATTGAGAAGAATAAATGCAAGGAACGGTTTTCACATTCTTAAAGCAATGTGGCTTAGCGTATTTTCCAATTACGAGCAGTTTTTTCTTGTCTCTGCCTGTGCAGTTCGGGCATACGAGGACCGTTAGGCGTTTTTTGCTTAATTTACCAACCCGACCAACCAAACCAACCCGAATTCATCCGCATTATAAATTTCTGAGAGATTGTAGCCAGAGGTGAGGGTCGGCATTTGAGTTTTCCAGTCGAATGTTACATAAGGATCTACTGACTTTGACTCACCACAAATTTGTTTGTACACGATAGAATGTCTGTTTTTAAATCTATCGAGCCATCCAGTTGAAGCGGTAAAGTCTGTTATTCCAAGACCATCGGCCACTTGCAGGGCCTTTTCTTGTAAAATTGGGACACTTACCGTGATGTTGGAGCTCCTGATCTGGGCGAACCAACTCTTCAGAATCGTTTCTAGCTCTTCGTATTTCGCGGATCGTATTTTTTTACTACTGATTCCCTCATTCACCGAAACAAAATCACTCCGTTTCTTTAAAATTGTACGTAAAGTTGAAGCACTTATATTTTTTGACGCCGCAAAATCTTTTTGATTTAAATTGGATTTATCAGTCTTTTATAAGATCAGTTGTACATGCGTAAAAAGTAAAAGCAGCAACCGCCAAATGAATAAATCAGATTCTCGGAAAATTGTCTAGCCAAGATTCGTGGAACATCTTGGTGGGATTTGTTGATATTAATATTTCATAGAAATCGTAATAATGTTCACTTCCCAGAAATATGTAGACCATTTCCGTCTGCTTTTAAAACATTTATTTTAATTTAATCATATTCCTTTCTATTGTTTGCAAAATAAAGTTAAAAAATTAAGACAAATGTGAAATGGTGGTCAAACTTCTGGGAATCGCAGCCAACGGTGAGTTTTTGGTACACTTCATCTCTTTTCTCTCTCGGAAAAAGATTTTATTGAGCTTATAATTTGTGGATTTCCTTATAAATTCCTAGTCTGCTCTCCAAGTCATGGAATTACCCGGTTAGGTCCGTCACCGTGTTTGACTTCTCCGCACCTTGATTGTATCAGTGCGATTCCATCAAACTTTCCTTGACCTTTTACGGCGCTTCACTCTGACAATTTATATTTTTTACTTATTGACTTTGGATTACTTTTAACTTCGCACACTTTACAGGACAGATACTCTTGCAGTACACTTTGTTCCTTACTGTTTAATGTGTTTCCCTAATTTTGGAACACCTTGTAGATCTTTTCGTCTTTTGGTTACTTTTGAGGTTTCGAGGAATCCATCTTGACAATTCTGTTTTTTGATTCCCTGTTTGGATGTCTTCGGTCACATGTTGATCGACAACCGCATGTTATACATGTCGAAGTTCTTTTTAACGCGTGAAGTTTGCCTAAAACTTGGTAGGCTGTGTAATGAACGAGTTCTCAGTCAAATTTTCGGAAACTCTTTAAATTTTTAAAATAGTAAATTTTAACTTTGTTATAATATCTCCATTGTGTGATGGTTTTTCTTCTATTCTGTTTGATGCTGTGTTGCTATTTCTCGGCTCTTATGTATGTAAGTCGTTTTATGTAGCTTTGCTATTGTAGCTTATTTGTTCATTGTCTTTTTAGGTGACTCTCTGAAGATGAATTAAATATAATTCGCAAGCTTACAGTTTAAAAAAGAGCGTTTTATTTGAACTCACTCTTGGCTGCGATCCCCAGAAGTTTGACCACCTTTTCACTTTTGTCCTAATGTTCTACAGCCAGTACTTCCTTAAAGTTTAAAAAATGAATAATTGAAGTATGTATATTAAAAAATATCCTTCAATGGGGTGTTATTAGCGGGAAATGGGAGCGTTATAACGAATAAAAGTACTAAAGAAAATTAGTCGCTGGAACCGGGACCAAGGAAAAAAGCGTTATAGCCGGGAAATCGTTATAAACGGGAGCGTTAACGAAGTTTTACTATAACTCGAAAATATATCCTGTCGTGAGTTCGATCTGTATTCATGCTCTGCTAAATAGCGTTGTTTTCCTAGTGTGAAAAAGCACAAACAAAGTTGAATCGCAGAAAAGAATTAACCGCTTCCAGTGGTATAACTACGATGTATCTGTAGGTTGTACGTACTGTATACAAATATAAATCTCGGCTACAAACACAGATGCGTGTTGGCAAAAAGTGGGTACCTTTTTGCCTGGACCCGACTACAGTTGTGTATTTTCAAGAAATAGAAAAATCTATCAAAAAACAACAATAATATAAAAAAAGTGGTAAAGGAACGGCAAACACTCGTCTGCTTCGGCCTCACAGGGCGGGCGGGTGGGGGTGACGAAAAGCTGGAAGGTAAGTGTATGTAGTGTGACAATTGGAGTTGCTCAATTTGCGTCTACAACCAGTGGCGGGCGCATAAAAGTTTACACAAAATAAATGGTCAGAAATAAATTATAATACTTACTCAAACACTTACTGTCTTAAGAATTATCCGTGAAATCAGAAAGTTAATAACATCTGTAAAATATCCGCAACATTAGATATGTTTCCACAGTTGTTTCAGCAAACCCAGTGGGACGTGAGGTAAAAATGTGTTTATATGCAAAAAGCGAATGTTCTGCATCTAGTGACGTTATATTAGCGTAATTAAAATGATCTTTGGAACAACTTAACGGTTCTGTTGACGCACCTTCACAAATTTGTCTTAATGTGCCAAATCAGATTCTTTCTCTAAAACACTTTCAAACAATTCTAGAACACAAACGTTTTCTTCAACCGCTCGTAAACATTTGCCTTGATTTTGTAATTTATCTATTGCCTCCACTAGTCTGAAGTCTATTGTTCTGGATAGTTCCTAAATCCGCTTCAACCTGACTATTTAGAAATTTCGACTGGTTTTCTTTGATAGTCGCTGCTTCCTTTGGATCGGATTTTAAAACTACATCCATAATATTCTCAAAATATTTATGATAGTAAAGCGCGGCTTGTAATCATGTTCCCCAACGTGGAATCAACTCCGGTATACTGGGGCACAATCTCTGAAATTCGCTAATGCGTTTTAGCGATTTGATAAACACTTCTTTGTGTGCGCTATTAAAGCGTCTACCTCAGGATAACATTTTATAATACCATCTGCCACAAGATTGAAAGCATGAATCTTATATGTAACATGTAACATGTAGCAAAATGGTTTTTAAGAGACCGTCCTACGGAAAGCATGTTTGTGACACCAATATTCCTAAACATTAACAATTGGTTTGTGAAAAGTTCGAACTTTTCCAACGTATTTAAGAGTAACTTTGAAATGACTTCGACAGTACATTGTTGTGCTCGTCTGGAAGCTAGTAGAGATGTAGGTGACGACTGATGTGGTTCCATTGTATGTACATTAAGCACAGAATGTTTTTTCCGATCTGTTTCGGCCACAGATAACTATCTTTCAAATCCGATTTAATCCGTTTTAAACATGTTCACGAGCAGATGGCAAAAATCTTTGTAACGATGCTTGCCTTGGCAATTTTCAGTCCGAATATTTATTCCAAAAGAAGAAATATGCTTCATTGTCTAATAAATTAAACGGTAGATTACATAAAATAAAGGTAACACACAAATTAATTTAAAATTTTTCGTAGTACCTTATGCAACTTTTAAGAATACTGTTTACTATATGACAATTTCGACAATTTCTTTTGGACCAACACATTAAATAAATATTACAAACTACACGTTGAAGTTTAACGTCATCATAATTAAGGTCAGCCACTTCTGCTATAAATTTTGTAACTTTGTAGAACATTGGTCGTTTTCGTGACGTAGGTAGCATTTTTAAAACAAACGTAGAAATACGAAATAGTATTTACAGCAGCGTATATGTATATACAATATATCTCATTGAGATTCGCAGTTATACTGAAGGTTGTATCAAACTCTGCCACTGTTCGTTGGCGTTAGTGTGCGGCTCTAGTGGCAATTGAACCCTCGGATTATATTTTGCAATGCTCGAGCTCTTGCAGTGAATATTTTCACTGGAGATGTGTAGGTAACACGATTAAAGATTACCAAGGTTTCTCTGAAAATCAGGATTGTACAACTTCCGAATATCAAAGACGGTGGAGTCATTATCAGATGTAAGAACAAAGAAGACTCGTCTAATCTGAAACAAGTTGTAACGTTTTTTTTTTCCTTTCTTAGCGCGTACTGTGATTTATGTCGTTACAGTTATTGCTTTTACTTAATCCTTGTTCGGGGCGCACTGTATGCGGTCGACAACTTAACATACGTTATCGATGGCTCATCGATTTTCACAGATAAAGGAAATATTATATGCCCGTTTTTAAATTAATATATACGTTTCCCGTTTGACGTCTGATTCTCGGGGTTAGGTCAGATTATTATCTTGGTGAGTTTACACGTTTGTTTCGCGAAGTGATTTTCTTCAAGAGATTTGATCATTAGAAATCTCGGCATATTGGTGGATTTTAGGGAAAATACTTCTAATTTCCGTTGCCTCATTATTATACTTGGATCACCGGACCGGTGTAAGGTATTGATTGAGGATCGGAAGAACTGATTAATTTCGGATTAGTTGGAGTACGTGTGACATCCGTAGCCATTTTGTGTCTTATTTCGCTCTAACGGTAAAAGGTTCACTTTATACCTTTTGGTGCTCGCTTGGCCGTGTCTAGTCTTGGCCGTTTTTAGTCTTGGCCGTTTTAGTCTGGGCCGTTGTAATCTAGCCGGTTTTCGTCGGGGTCGTTTAATTCTTGTCGCCCTAATATTGGGACAACGCTCTCATCTGGATGACTGCTCGAGTTACGATCCCACCTCGCCGCACATCTCCGAGGGAATTCTGAGTCCATATTTCACGTATCCAACAACTTAAGTAACTAGATTTATTATTTGAAGTTTAATTGAAACCACTGAAAATTTCGAGTCAATATTTAAAGTATCACACATCTTAAATATGCATTTTGTATCCCTGTTTCCCAGTCCTTTAATTTTCTCTACCCGTTTCAATAATGGGATTATGTAAATGTTGTAATAAATCAATTGATAACAATGAAATTATTTCCTGTAGTTTGTGTAGTGGTACATTTAGAACAAAGTGTCTTGATTTGTCAAATGCGGGGACTATAATTCTTAGGTCAAAATCAAACATAAGATTGAATTGTGATGCATGTAGCAAGTTTGAATTTGATATTGTTTCTTTAAGGACCACTATATCGTCGTTGTTGGATAAGTTTAAAGAGCTAAAAACTAAGATTTTGAATGTTCCCAGTACGGCCAATATTTATTGTGAGGACACCGAGTCTACTATTCAAGAAATTGAAGAACGTCAGAAGCGTTCCCGAAATTTTCTTATATATAATGTACCTGAAACGGCTGCAAATGACTCGGACGACCCAGATACCTTTAATTCTGATAGCAAATTTGTGAAGAAACTAATAGGTTATGTTAGTGGAAATGCGTTCATCGCTTTCAAGAGAGTGTTTGGGGTCGGACGTAGAACTACAGACATGCGTAGGGCAGTTAAGGTGATCTTACACGACGCCGAACAAGTGACCGAAATCTTGCGCTCGTCATACAAACTTAAAAGCATAGAGTCCTATGCGAACATATATATATATATATATATATATATATATATATATATATATATATATCAGACACGACCTTAAATTGAAAAAATTGGTTTGTCTCTTAAGCAAAAATTGAATAGTATTTTATAGTACAATTCATAGTACAATATAAGACATTACTATTTTTCTGTGCCAAATCATTGTATGAAATTAGAACCTGTCCTATTTTTATACTAAATATTTTGACTTGCGCCTGCTCACTAGTGCGCATTGAACACACTCCAATCTAACCTCATTCTCTTATGTTTACGTCTTGTGCAGTCCTGTTACAGTATAAAATAAACGTGGGTTTATATATTATACTGTGGTCGTGTCAGCAAATGTTTTTATTGAGCTTTTACTAAAAGTAAATTTCCTATTCTGATTAATATTTTTGGAGGTTATGAGAAATATTTGTAAATACCGTGTGATACTTGTGTACAATTTGAAACGAGGATGAGAATCATAAACAAAATTTTTCTACAAGTTTATAATACATATGTAATAGCCCTGATGAATGATGGTGTCTAAATTCATACAGTAATCTGATATGATAATGTAAAACGGGCTTTAGTGTTGCGTAATAAACATACTTGTTTTATTACTTTAGTTTATTTCAACATTACACATTAAACGTTTACTTTTACAAAACGTAAACAATGAGAAATGAACTCATGTTTTTTTCTGAGTGAGAAAGTCACACACCCTGCGATGGGAACGTAGTACCGAATATGCCCCGCCCTTGAAAGAGATTAGTCTTTTAACATAATTTACTCTATTGGCAGATGACACAATTTGGTACAAGCCCATTTGATTACTGCTGACGCGGTTTTAATTGACGCCACTCAAGTTATATTGTCTCTTCCAGAACAAATGTCTACAACGCGATCTAAGCGCCATTATAGTGGCGAAAGATTGTCGTCCTTCATTATCACAAGAGCACCCTTTTCTACGCTGCTTCCATTGCACTTCCACCTTGCACGTTGCTGCAGTTCACAACTGTAGTCCTTCCGCCAGCTTCTCCAAAAGTGTTGACGGATTTGCCCTAAACGTTGGTAGCGTGACAAACGATTTTCACTGACGTCATGAAGCCCTGGTTCAGGAGTAGAAGTTAATGTCCTTCCAATGAGCAAGTGAGCCGGTGTTAAAGATGTTGGATCGAAAAGTTTGGTGGACAAAGGAGTAATGGGTCTAAATTCAGAATGGCTTCTATTTACGTTAATAGAGTAGTACATTCTTCGAAAGTTAAATGGGCATTTCCCATTATTCGTTCAAGGTGGTACTTTGTGGATTTGACACCTGCTTCACACAGACCACCGAATGTAGAAGCATAAGCAGGACCAAAATGCCAGTTAAAGCCTTGATGGTTCAATGATTCCTCTAAAACCGATTGATTGCCCCGAACGAATTTCCTTAATTCCTTTAATTCCCGATTGGGCCCCACAAATGTTGTTCCATTGTTGGAATATACATAGGTGCTATGGCTTACCACGACGAGCAATAAATCTTTTTAAAGCCAACAGGAATGTGGATGTTGATGTGATGTGATTTTAAGAGATCGACTAATTCTAAGTGGATTTGGTACTGAAACATACGAACAGACAAATATTCCCCTAAATTTGCTACCGCAGCCGCGTTTTTCCCGAATTCGAAAGCGTCCGGCATAGTCTAGGCCGATAATTTGGAATGGAAAACCCGAATATAGCCTTGACGCAGATAAGTTCCCCATTATAGTTGATAAGTCTGCCCTTTGAATCTGCAATATTTTATACATTCTTGTACAACTAATTTAGCTAATCCTCGTCCCAATATCGGCTAAAATGTTTCACTTACGTGAGCTAGAAGCTGTTGTGGACCTGCGTGCAAGAGATTTACATGTTCGGCTTTAAATATTAATTTTGTTAAATGATGTCTAGCTGGTAACACTATCGGATGCTTTTTATCGAAATTAAAATTGGAATTGCTAAGACGCCCACCCACTCTTATTAAGCGCTCATTATCTATAAAGGGATTTAGACTGAACAACTTACTTTTCTTATTTAGTGATTTACTCTGACTTAGATCTTTAAAGTCGCGTGAAAATTAACTTTGTTGTGCGATTCGTATCAAAATCACAAATGCTTTATGAATTTCGTTAACTGTAAGAAATGCGGTTTTCCTATCAAGCTGTTTAGCAGTACTATTGTTTCTGAATCTAAAAATGTTTGCACAACGTTTCATTCTGTGGATGTTTGAGAACTTCTCAAACGGAAAAAATATCTGATCATCGATCGTGACTAAAGATTTTATTTCTGGTAATATTTCAATTTTCTGTTCGTTTATTGGCCAAGCTGGTTCATCCTGTGATAACCAGTGCGGCCCGGGCCACCAGATATCTAGATCTTTCATTACATTGGGATTTACGCCTCGTGATAGTAAAGCAACGGGATTCTCATTAGTTGGCACGTAACGCCAATTTGGCACTGCGGTTAGCTCTTGAATCTATACAATTCGATTTCAAACAAACGATTTAAGCAGATTGACTGAAGTATTCAGCCAGCCTAATACAATTTTGGAATCAGTCCGGTATATTGTATATTTGTGCGGTATATTATAATGCATTCTTTGAATAAAACTCTGTCGAAATAAATCGTTCTTCTCAGGAGATTGTGTGATTTGTTCTAACACCCTCATGTGATCCTTGATATTTCCTGTGGTACTGGTTCTTTCCAAATTATCTGCACAGAATTGCAATTTCAGATGTACTATCTCTACAATATACTGCGATTTACCTTTAATCTCAAAGGATTTGAAACTTTACTTGCCAATTTAGCGAGCACAAATGCCGCGCACAGTTCAAGACGAGGCATTGTTGTTGGTTTTATTGGGGTAATTTTGGCTTTGGCACACAAAAGCTAATGTGTTTTATCATCCTGGTGTATTGATCGTACATAGACGCAACTACCATAGGCCGTTTCGGATGCGTGGAAAAAGAAATGAAGGTCGACAAATTTTGTGCTTTGACATATTATATTACGATCAACCTGTACTTCGTTGATTATGGGTAAATCACGTCTAAATTCATTCCATTGGTCACTTAAAGTTTGGGAAACTGATTCATCCCACCCTATTTTTTCTAACCATAACCTTTTTAACATGAGCTTGGCAGTAATTATACATGGGCTAAGAAGACTTAAAGGATCAAATATTCTAGCTATGCGAGACAACATTACCCGTTTAGTGACTGTTCTTGGTTCATTTATGAAATTGATATTAAATACTAAATTATCGGTGGTGCTCGACCACATTAAACCTAAAGTTTTTATTGTTTCATTTTCCCCAAGTTCTAAAATTTGCGATTCTGTTGAATTTTTGTCAGTTACATTTTCAAATGCGCCATTTACGTAAAGGAAAGCAACCTGACTTTAACACATATGAAAGTTTGGTGTATAAATGTTTAGCTTCTTCTACATCCGAGTATCCACTCAGCAAGTAAAAATCGGAGCGAATAATTTCTGATACCTCAGGTAGATTATGGCGACATTCATTGGCTAATTGCATTAGACATCGTAAAACTGGTGCAGACGCTGTCCCATAAGTAACCGTGTTTAACGTGTAACTATTTAAATTTTCGCTACAATATTTGTTGCAGTGATCTTTGTTCAGATTCAACCAAAATTTGGCGGTACATTTTCTCGATGTCTGCCGTCAACACAACAAAATGTTGTCGAAATCTTAATAAAATAGACAAAGGGTCATCTTGGCTAGTTGGCCCGACCATTTGCAGATCATTTACCGCCAATACAGTTGTACTTCGCGCCGATGCGTCAAACACTACGCGAAGTTTAGTTGTTAGACTCTGCTCACGTAATACGTCATGATGCGAAGAAAGCAAGACGGATAGCTAGCGCCGGGTTCTAAATTAACCTTTACGGTTTTCGATAATTTTGTCATGTGACATATTGCTCATATTCTTCCAGAAATGCATGGTATATATCTTTTAACTAAAGGTTCCTGCCAAGTTTTGTTTCAAGTAAATAGAACCGTCTCTGTGCTTGTTCATATGACTCACCAAGTTTGCTGACCGAATCCTTGAAAGCAACTTGAAAAAGGCTATTTTGCATGGGCGTAACGGTTTTAAGGAAACAATTTCCGCATTCGATTTCCTCTTGCGACCACGGATCTTTTACAGAAACTTCTTCTAACTGAAAAAATTGTTCTAATTGATTTTGTACATCATTATTGCTAATATTCCGACTAAAATTGCAAGCAACCCTTTGAGAACATGTCTCACCACTGATCTTATCCGCAACGATCCAACCAAACTTTGTATTTTGAAGAATTGGTTTGGCATACCCTAAGTTTAAATTTCCTTCAGTTAAAATCTCCCAAAATACATCCGCACCTATAAGCAACTCTATGGGAGCGGGTTTATAAAACATAGGATCAGCCAAGTTAATGTTTGCTGGAATAGTTAGCTCTGAAATATTTACTGTATTATTTGGCATTAAGCCTGTAATTTTGGGTATGACAAAACAAGGTACATTGATACTAAATTTGTTGTCTCTTGATTTGAGTGTTATATTGATTTTGTGTTTTATAGAACAATTACTATTATTCAATCCAGCAACAGCGAAATTAACGGAATTTAATTTCAAATTTACTCTTTTGCAAAGCGATTTCGTCGCGAAACAAGACTGTGAGAGCGAGAATCCAGTAAGGCGCGTACTGGTTGTGACATATTGTTTTTATCAAGTACATTAACTAACACTGTAGAAATAATGTGTATGTATGTTCCTGATTTCTAAGATTGTTTGCAGTTAAAGCAATGCTATTATCAGTACTGATCGATGCCTCCTTACCATATTCTAATGATTTATTTTCAAAATGAAGTAAGGTATTATGCTTTATACTGCATTTTTTACACAAGCCGTAAAGCCGACCCTGTTTGCTTACGTGTCCTCCCTCAAGACAGTTAAGACATAATTTATGCTTTTTTGATGGTTCTAAACGCTCTGAAACTGATAGCTTTCGAAATTCCTCGCATTGATCATTTTTATGTTGCCCCTCGCAAAATACGCATTTTTCTAAACGTTTTTTAGATACAATACTCGAATCAGCTGTAAATAAAGATCTAGTTCTTCGAAAAGGTTTTCTATCTACTTTGTTGTATTCGTATTTGCTAATTTCTAATCTTTCTAATAAATCAACCCCACTTTTCAAGAAATCATACATGTCTTCTAAAGTGAGATTTCCTTTATTATTTTTGTATTCTGCCCATTTGAAAAGAGTTGTAGTGTCCAAACTTTTAGTTAATGAATTATTAATATATCCCAAAATTTTACTTGCTGATCGAGAATTTCTAGTGCACGTATATGTTTCGAAATTGTATCTATTAGTTTGTGTATTTTTGCTGACGAGGGTTTTGACAATTTTTCTATAGCGAACAATCCGTCCAAATGATTGTAGATTAGAACATTTTTATTGTCATATCTTTTACATAAAATTGCCCAAGCGGCATTATAGTTACTCGCGGAAAACTTAAAAGATTTGACTGCCTGTGAAGCGGTTCCTTCGAACGAAGCGCGAAGATAATGAAACTTTTGTATTTCGGTAATGCCTACATTTTCGTGAATTAGCGACTTAAATGTATCTCTATATTCGATCCACTGTTCATATATTCTCGAAAATACAGGCAATTTGATATCGGGTAATTTAATAGGTATTTTATTTTATTTTGCGATACTTGAATTAGACAATTCTCCCAAAATACATTTAGCCTGACTGATTATGTAGTAATAAGTCTATTCTACCTCTTCCCTTTCTTGATAGCGAATCTCGGAATCGTCCACCAAAATTTCCAACTGCGTTTGGATTTCATCAAACGCTACGAATGCCGATGCAGTTTTAGTAAGACGTTTTTCTAATTCAATATAGTCCTTATTGGTGGGTTTCTCGATATTTTTAAATCTGTTTACGTAGGTTCTAAAATTAGTAATTTTACTTTTTAAACTACCCCGCTTTCTTATTAACGTTCTTTCGTCTAATTCCATTGTATCGCTCAATGTAGGCGAAATGTCAAATCCACAATCTACGTGAAATGTAGGAAATGTAGTAATTTCGCAAATAGCCACCGAAATAGGAATTGTAAATACGGAAGGAATCAGTAGGAAAGGGATTAATAAGGAAAGGGATCAATAAGGAAAACCGACTCACTTTTTGTCGACGATGCCTGTACGTATGACGTCAAATCAATGTCCAACTTTAGCTTTGATACAATAAATCTTCCTTTGCTGATTCAACTTTATCCGGTTCGAAGGACCATTTATATGTTGCGTAATAAATATGCTTGTTTTATTCCTTTGGTTTATTTTAACATTACACATTAGATGCATTAGACGTTTATTTTTACAAAACGTAAACAATGACAAGTGAACTCATGTTCTTTTCTGAGTGTGAAAGTCACACACACACTGCGATGAGAACTTGGTACCGAACACTTAGATATTTCAGAGAAGTCTCGCGAATCACTAGCACAAAGCATGCATCCTCCCAGCCGAAAGTAGATCCCAACATCTTCCACATACAATTGCACTACTAGAACACCAGAAGCTTACGTACAAGAACCTTCGATTTTTACAACGAAGTTTCTTCTAGTAGTTACGACGTGATACTTGTTTCCAAAACATGGCTGGATGATGGTATATGTGACAGTGAATTATTTTCTAGCCATTTTATGGTGTATAGGAAAGAGAACGTTTTATAAAGGGGGCGGCGTCGCTATTGGGGTGAACGACCAGCTTTGCTTACGGAGGATGAATGTCATTGCGCCACTACCGGAGGCTGATGTCTTGATTGTTACCATCACTATAAATTTCAGATGTTTTAATATCGTGTCTCTGTATGTGCCGCCGGTTCTGGGCTTCGGTAAATACATGACTCTATTTGATTTTTTCGATACGTTATTGTATACAAATGAAAATGTGATTCTGGTTGGTGATTTCAACGTTCCCGCATATCATGAGTACGTGGTTACTGGATCAGGTGAGCGACTTAATTTTGTGAAGGTCAATTTCGCAACATTGTATCAGGCCGTCGCCGATATTAACTGGACGGATTTTCAGAGGACAAATAGGAATGTGCCTGTCGACGATATTTGTGGCATCTTTTACAGAGAGAGAGAGAAAAAGAAATTTCTCATATGGTATACCGCAACAATAATTCACGATATAAAGAGATCGCATACGGATGATTCGATCTTCGTTGAAAACTGCAATAAAAACTAGTTGCTGCACTTATATCCGTGGAATTGAGAGTGGACTATCTGATGATCCCAGATGATCATCACGATTGAGTTGTCTTAAATGTTATATACTCAACAAAAATGATGCATACTTGGGAAGTGTTATATATTGCTCTGCAGTATCTCTGCAGCTTCCACATAAGAAACATATCCTATTCGTTGCCTTTTTTAGCATTTATTTTGTAAATTAGGCAAGCACCTTTGTCAGGCACATTAATTCACACTATTCACAGACGCCAGCTAAAGCTAATCACCGAGCTAATTGCTAATAACTTAGATACTTTAATCACACGTTATCTGACTCACATTTAACTTGACTGTACACATAAATAATGATACAAGACTATGCAGCAGAACGTACCAATCAACACACACAAATATAAACAAATACTGTCAATTTTCATAATGGCTATCATTGATGGGTCAATAAGTTTACATATGTGGTGCATGCGCATGTTAATGAAACTATCTATTGAAGTTGTATGGTTAGACATGCCGCTCTCATATTGTTGGTCACGATTTTGTCCTTCAATAAGCAACATAGGTATAATACATATATGGTAAATTCAAGTACTAGAGAGCAGTGGCGGTTTGTCAGGGCAGGCTAAGGAGGCTAAGCCTCCTCTATCATTTTTAGCAAAATAAATTGTGTTTATTATGTATTAAAATAATGTTTAAGCATTGAATATATACTAAAATAAAGCAATTTTTACAACGAATGTATAATAAATACAAATATCTATTCATTACTTAATTTTAAAATGCAAACAAGTTTTTAATAATGGATGAAAGTCTAGTGCATGAATAGAGGGAGATGACCGGTACTCGATCACCCGATCACTCGCTCTAAGAAGGTAGCCACAATCCCGAGCGTGTATACTGAAAGGTAGTCACAACCCCGATCGCGCGTGTATGAAAAGGGGACCACAAGCCCTGTTTCGAGAGTTAAAACTCGTGGCAACCGCCGGAAATTAAAAAATTTTCTCTGGTCGGTAAGGTAGATACTTATGTAGTGCCGCTCTTGACCGGGAGGTGTCGCTGTTCGGTAGGATAGATGCCTATGTAGTGCCGGTAATACAAGTAGCTGTATGTAGTGCCGCTTTTGACCGGGAGGTGTCGATGCTGCTCAGGGAGTCTGGTACAGGGAGCTATAGGTGATAACAGAATTCTTGGAGAGCTGTCTATCATTTAGCGAGGCTGGGTCCCGAAGGATTCATAAGCCCCTTGATCCTCCGCTAAGCGGCCCAAGATCTAGCCGCGAGATGGTATGTTGGGATCTTTCACTAAGAAGACGTGCTCAGCGTGGGGATTGAACTGCTTGTTCATCGTCAACAGAACTCCAGGGGAATCTTTGCATCGGGTTGACCTCTGGAGTCGCACTCAGTTCGTCATCAATCTTTTAGGAGCTCCTGCATCCGCCTAACGATGGTCCTAGGCGGGGGTCGAGAGCAGCGGTATAGCTCACTACCGGGTTGTCTGAAACCTGCATTCTCTCTAGCGTGGCTCTAGCCAATTGAGGAAGTTAGTCGCTCATATTCGGTATAGAGAGATCCTCGTGCAGTTGCTTGGACGAACCACGGGGCGCAGGCGATCATCTGCAGCATTTTATTTTGCGCCACCATGAGCCTGTTGATGTTTGTCTTCACTGCAGTCGACCACGACACCGCTCCATATGTAAGTACTTGTCGCAAAAATACCGTGAACGGTAACATCTTGATTCGAAGATGCAGCGTAGATTTGCGACATAGGAGCGGCAGCAGGATCCTCCTGGCGACGTAATATTTCGCGAATATAATCTCGATGTGGGATCGGAAGGTCAATCGCTTATCCAGGGCCACTCCCAGATACTTGACGGATGGACTCCATGGAAGGCAGGTCCCCCTACGTAGATGCTATCGCTGGGGAAGTATTCGGCCGGAGAAGCAGATCGCGACGCATTTTGTAGGGTTAATGCGCAATCTCCACTTCTCCGTTCATTCCAGGAGCCCATCAACAGCAGCCTGTAGATGGTGGCACACCAGCCGATCATCCCTACAAGTGGTGAACATGGCCGTGTCGTCCGCGTATAAAGCGATCTCCATCGCCGGCGGTCGTGAGAAGTCGGACATGTAAAAGAAAAAGCTTCGGGCCCAGAAGGGAGCCCTTGGGAACGCCGGTCGCCACGGGCCGTGTCGTCGAAAGGTGACCCCCAACTCTTACCGAGAAAGAACGCCCCTCAAGGTAAGATTTCACGATCCTAGCCAACTGGATGTTGATGCCTGCTCGACTCATTTTCAGGATGAGGCCATCATGCCATACTGAGTCGTAAGCTTTGGCTAGGTCGAAGAATACCGCCCCCGTCGTCGCCTATCTCTCAAGGGCCGATCTTGCGGCCTCTGTCAGCATAAAAGCTGAAAATCCGCTGACAGGCCGGCCCTGAATCCGTACCGCTCAGCTGGCAGGACGTTCAGTCTGAGCAGCTCATCTCTGAGACGGGATAATATAACCGACTCTGCTGTCTTAGATAGTGTAGACAGCAGGCTTATGGGGCGGTAATTCTAGGGAAATAGCTTGCTCTTTCCCGGTTTGGGGATCATCATGATCTTGGAAGTCTTCCAGATGGACGGAAAAAGCCCATGTCTAATATAAGTAGTTTCCCCATCTGGTTCTTGGGCATCCTCTTCATGGTGATGTTCGTGACGAAGGCGGCTACCTCCACCTCGGTCGCCGACGAAATCGCTGCCGCAGGAGCATTCGGAAGGTTCTCGATAACCTTCCGAACCCCTTCTTCTAGTTCTCCATCGGAATCAAGTTCCCGCGGCCCTTCATAGATGGACTGAAGGTGTTCGGCCATTACTTCCGATTTTTCAGGGTCCATAAACCACCCCCGTTGATCCCTGAAGAGGGGCGGCGGCTGTGGAAGTTGCTTTTCTCCTCATGGCCCTGGAAAGTCGCCAAAGTGACTCGTCGGTGGTAGTGAGAGACGTCACACGATCCGCCCGCTAGCTTCGGCGGAACGACAACAGCTCGCGCTTAAGGGGCGCAGTAAGGCGGTTTGCCGCAGAGCGATCAACTAGGGCCAAAGTCCTCTGGGCAATCTTAAGAGTCCTCCTCTTCTCAGCCAAAAGATCTTTAATGTGGGGTGGGAGCCACATGCTTGACTGCTGTGCTCTGTAATACGTGGCCTCTCTAATAGCGGTTGTCACTATACCGGTAAATTCGGCGGCTACCTTCTCCAAGGTTTCTGGTCCATCGAGGTCGATGTGTATACTGAAAGGTAGTCACAACCCCGACCACGCGTGTATGGAAAGGGGCCACAGCCCCGGTTTGGAGGGTTAAAACTCATGATAACCCCCGGAAATTCAAAGATTGACCCCGTGGATTTCCAAGGATAGCAAATCGTGATACGACTAGAAATAAAGAAATTGTAATGGGGTTCGAGTTTATCACTCGAAAGAATAGAATATAAGGTGCAGCACTGTCTCACGTCATTCCCGAGCAGACCGTTCAACAACTAACACATACCAACATCACGGTCCTCGAGTCCATAGGTTTGAAAGTAATCAACAATGGGAAAGTTGGAGATATTCGAAGGCTTGAATATTGACGAAACTATAACCAAGGAGGAATATCACACTTACTACCGTAATACTACACTTACGACAAGCAATTTTAATCTAAACCAGGCATGGGCAACCTTTTTTTTGTAGAAGTTTTATGCTGGGAGTAATCTTCAAAAATATACATTTTCGTAGTATCTTTATGAGTCATTATGAATTAAGTTTAGACGGGCCGTGCTTATATGCAACGAAAGAATTCAGTAGCGGGCCGGACAAACCTTACTCGAGCGCCGCATGTGGCCCGCGGGCCGGAGGTTGCCCATACGTGATCTAAACGATGAAGTAGGCATCTGCATTCAGCATCAAGACATTTACACTTTACCATGTGAGAGTTACATTTACGTTGAAGGAAGGTTTAATGTAGACTCAGCTGGAACCGGAGTCTGCGCTTTATCATATAACATATCATACAACGACAGTAAAAGCAAGATGTTACAAGTGTCTGGATGGAATCCTTTGCAAGACAGTCAACCGACGTTCTACGATGGTAAATTCATATAATACTTCATGGGGGTTTTTGAAGATTATAAACGCGTATTGATAAACGTCAGTCAAGAGCTAGTATTGGTTAGAAGCAAGACCGATGATAATTGCTACAGAAACATCGACGGTAACGGCACCAAGAAAGCGAGTTTGGATATTGATAGAATTGAATGGCGCGTACCTCACATATCCGTAAATGACGAAACACGTCTAAAATTACTCGACGTACTTAAGAATGATAAGTCCATATATGTACATACCATTCCGTAAATGGGAGTTGTACGAGTTGCCTTCCCTGCGTGCCACCATAATCAATATATGGCCTGTAAAATCTAGTACGAATATAGAAAGACCTCGGTATATAATCGTTGCCTTTCAACAGGGTAAGAAAGGCAATTTTAAAGCAAACGCGTCGCTTTTCGATCATTCGAAAATCAGAAACGTTAAGCTATATCTGAACTCTGAAAATTATCCCTACAACGATATGAATATTGACATGGAGAGTAGACGCCATGCCATCGCGTATCATATGTACGCCTCCTTCCGTCCAAGCTATTACGGGCAACCTAGCGAGCCGCTCATTTACTATAACAACTTTAGAGATTCTGCCCTTTATGTAATAGACTACTTGAAACAAAACGAGTCGGTAAAGTCGAACGCTGTTGACATTAAATTGGAAATGGAGTCTAAAGAAGCATTTAACAAAGACACCGTCGCGTACTGTCTCATTATACACGATAACGTCGTTCAGTACGAACCTTTGAGCGGTACCGTTAAGAAAATAATGTAAGCATGCACGTAACATTTGTCGAGCCAGTAGCGGTATATGAATGGGATGACGATGAAGATAGAACTTCGGAATGGTTACGTATGGCCGTCGATCGTAGAATTGAACGGCTCGAGAAAATTCTAACGCCCATCTTACCAAGCGAGCACCGAGAGAAATTACTTCGTCGTCGAGGATATTTGATTATTGATATACAAGGGTTCAAAATTCCCGAATTCGCAATCAAGGAGAAGAGCATCAGCGACGAAAATCACAGCATGTATTACCTGTTCAAGGCTTCAGTTCCTTTTCATTTACTTCCCGATGAAATTAAACGACGAGTTCGATGGTTGGAACGTAATCACCTGAATATTAAATATTCGGACGGATTTGTGGATATAGAAGAGATCACGAATATATTGGTTAATATGTGGAAAGATTACGATGTCATATATGTTAAAGGGCATCAGAAAGAAATACTTAGAAAATATGTAGATTTACCTACAGATATAGTTAATTTAGAATATAATAGTGCACCCCGTTTGCCTAAGTCTAGTTTAGCTTGTTTTTATCATAAACAAGGTTTCGGCGCGTGTACGCAATACAATGCGAACATACTACTCGATTATTTAATAAAAAGTTATAAATAATTTCTTGTTTGTACTAAACATCCCTATGAACCGTGAAAAATATTGCGTAGTACTGACGTCACGATTCCTGTTCATTCTTGTTTGTGCATCGAACGTTCACAGGTGTGCCATACTGACGCCACGATATCTGTTCTTTCCCACTTTATATACATTTTGAGAGCGTTGTCGATGAACTCATTGGCTGTAACAATACATGATTATTAATATTTTTCAAAAGTAAGAATGGTTGGAAATCTCACCTTGCTCCATCACAAAGTATTGATGTTGATGATATGGGTGCTGACTGGATACTGCAAGTGCAGTCGCGATGAGTTGTCTATTATTGAGGTAAATGTCGTAATTGATGATATCATAGTTGGTGGGGATGGTATTGGGGAAAATCTGTAACAAGACGACATTCAGTTTGTTTCTAGATGTTAATCACATTCGCATACGCACCTTAAACTTGTCGGTTCTCGATGGCGTGGTGGTCCCAGGTATATGTATGGACACCTTCAGCATGGATGACCCTCTTGTCGTCCAGGGGCGAGAGGGCTAGATTTCTCTGCTCAACGGTGTAAACGTCATGGAGAGCTGTTCTGAATACATGTTGGGTTTTGTATAACAAGCTCACTGCCAATTTGTAGACCATACATTTTTGATCGCAGGCCTACAAATTCTTCGACGGCTTTACCGCCAGCCTCGCCCTTAAATTTACCCGGTATAGCTTTATTTCGGCGGATGATGCCATAAGGATTATCCTCGTTATAGTTCGATGTGTCGAAATTGTATGGATTTTGTTTTATATCCTCATATACATCGTTTGTTTCAATTTGTAGAATGAGGCTGTCCGTGTCAGTATAGCATAGAATTGCTTGATCGTAGTACGTTCCCTTCACCTCATTGTAGTAAAAATCGTACATTAACAACTTTGACAACTCAAGCACGGCGAAACCGATGTAAATGGGTTTGTTGTAGGTCACTTTCAACTTTCTCATTTGAATTGCCACAAAGTTTTCCGTGAAGATGTTCACACTCTTGAAGTTTTGTTTCCCTATTAATGAGCGTGCTCCCCGTCTTCGTCCCAGGTCTTCCCAATGGGTTAATAGTTTAACGTCTAGTCGCTTGTCGACGTTCTCCATGGTCTTACCGTATGCAGCGTTATTCATGAGCTTGAAAAAGCTCTTTTCAAATTCATTCGTCGCTTGTTGGCCCAGAGACGTATTCAAATCAATATATTTTTTCAGCCATGCCGACTGCTTGAATCGCAATATTCTATGTACGTGGATGAGCTCTAGTCCGTTAGATATCGCTTGTTTTAGGTTTCTGTGATGGATGACGTAATTGCGTTTATCGCAGAGGTTTGCTATAAGTTTTCGATTAGAAAACTTTGATGTCGGAGGCACGATGCTTTTAGGGAGGAATGGCAAATCATTGTGAGCGTCGTGTAGTTCTTTGGGATATCTCATATCCACCTCCAAGAAGTACCCCGTTTCCTCATCCTCATCTAACCTGCCGATATCTAGGTGTTCGATCTCCTCTCGGCTCATCCATTGGAATTTACCGTAGGGTAGGGGTTGGGACATGGCCCATCCATGTAGGTTGTTGGCGTCGAAGTCCATGAGGAACGCCGATGGAACGCTGCTATCGTAACCGGGGACGTATTTATTGTTCGCCTTCGCATAGCGCAGACTCACTTGCGACAGACCAGAACAGACAGAAAGGAAGCATTTGAGGGCTTCTTTTTACGAAGTGGTGCATTTCCACGTCAGTCAGCAGCTCCAATTCGACCCCGGTATATTTCAGCATAGCTTCCCATGTCAGTCCCGGACTGGTGTATTAATGCGCCGGATCAAGATCATAAGAGCGCTGGCATCATCATCATCATCATCATCATCACCTTTCAGCCCTTGGGGCTATGGCTAACGTCTTATGACGTTTTTGAAGTTCTTTTGATGGGGTGAACTACTCCTCTTGCTCCCTGTGTTTTAAAGCATGCTATGAGTCCTGGCGGCCTGTGTTATTTTCCTCCATTCTTTCCTGTCCCTTGCTTTTGATCTCCAATCGGTTATCTTCATTACTTTTACATCTTCCTCCACGGCATCTCTCCATCTCTTCCTTGGTCGTCCCTTACCTTCTGGGCAATATCGGAATCCACTGGGTTATTCTTCTTATCATATCCGTTGGTTTCCTTCTCATGATGTGGCCTGCCCACTGGAGCCGTTGAGCTTTAGTGTATCTTATAATATTTTCTCCCCCAAGTTGATCCTCTATTTCTTTGTTAGTTTTCGGTCTTATTACTCCCTGTTCTGTGACGTGCGGCCCTAATATTGCTCTTAAAACTTTTCTTTCTGCTATCTTTAGGTCTTCTTGTTCTTTTTAGTGATTGCTGTAGTCTCCATTGCATACGTGATGACCGGCCTTATTAAAATCTTGTAAATCTTGATCTTGGTTTTCTTCGTTAGTGTTTTGTTTTTCAGTAGCCTCGCGTATTGGTTTCAGTTCTTCCTATATTCATATATTTTGTTTTAGCTTCATTGATTTCCATACCCAGTTTTCGTGCTCCCCTCTCCAGACGTTCTAGGGCTAGTGTCGATCCTATTCTTGTGCTACCAATTATTGTGACATCGTCTGCATACGCTATTATTTGCAATCCATCAACCATTATATTCTTTTTGTCTAATTCGGCTTTTCTAATGGCACTCTCTAAAACTAAATTGAATATCGTTGGAGATAGCGGGTCTCCTTGTTTTACTCCTTTGTTTACTTCGAACGAGTCTGTCGTTGTTCGCATGTATCTCACTTTAGCTTTTGTATTTCTAAGACTCATTCTTACCAGCGCCCTCAAGTTTTCTGATATTCCCATTGATTTCAATGCCTCTATCATTTCATTCCTGTTGACGGTGGCAAAGGCTCCCTGAATATCAATAAAGACTAGATATATTTCTCTGCCATGCTCCCATGTCTTCTAGATTATTTGCTCTACCGAGTGTATAGCATTTATGGTCGATCGATTGCGTCTGAACCCATTTTGATAATCACCAAGGATTTTCTCTGCCTGTTCTTTCAATCGTGTATTTACCAGATTGGCCAGTATTTTGTAAGTGGCGTTTAGCAACGTTATTGGTCTGTAGTTCCTGCAATTTTCTCTATCCCCTTTTTTATAGATAGGCACTATTACTCCGGTGCGCTGGCATACTTTTCGGAAATTCTCAAAAATGTTAGTGAGCAGGAGAACGCCTGTTTTCAAATACATATTTGAGTATTCCAGCAAACTGTCGTAATGTAAAGTATTCCATACGTTTATGGCATGCTCGTATTCCTGATTGGTGATGTCTCCCCCGTCAGACTGTTGCGAAAGCTATGTTGGGGCGGTACCGCTGGTTCACTCAGCGTATCGTAGCTAGTGATATGGTTGTACGGGAATATACCTTTCCTGATCACCAACCTGAACTGCTCGTCGTCCTGAAAATGCGTTCTCACGTCCTCAAACTGATCTTCGACGAGAGTTTTCCGCGAGCTTTTCTATGGATGACGCCATGAACCTAAGCGAGTCCACAAACCTCATTTTAATATTTACAGTTTTAGATATACCGGCCTTATCCGTGTATCGGTTTACCACGATCTTCTTCGTGAAGCTGATATATTTTTCTTTATTAAGGGGTATGACATCGATATCTTTACTATCATCTGCCAGTTGGCGTATGAGTAGATGGCTGTCATACCCACTTAAATTGTGGAAGAAGATCGGAACCACTTTGCCGATTTTATAGTTTAGGTTGCAGCAGGAGTGCGCCGCACCTCGGAATCGACCGGTCAAATGGCAGTGATCGGCCACTTTGCCATCATGTAGGTCTTTGTCGCATATGTGACATTTTACGACTTCGGCGTGTGCCTTCAACTCGTTATTGGTAAGGCGATTCATGGGTTTGGGGAACTTTAGGTGTTTGTCATACAATTTTTAATATCCTCAGACAGTCGTCGTATAAATACATCGGGGCAATCGAGCCCGCCATATTTCGCAAACTTATTGCATCTTGCGTCACATGAGCATACTATTTTGTATGCGAAGCTATATGCCCGATGTAAGTGCGTTTTACTCGTGTATGACGGTTGCGGTTCGGGTTGACAGGTCTGTATAGGCTTCAATATACATTCGAAGTCGGCGTATACGACGAAAAGTAGCGCCATTTCCCAGTCATAATTCCCGAATTTCAGGATGTTTTGCGGTACCATCTCGCCCATCCTATTTTTTATCCTCTGTTGTTGGCATGACGGTTAGGATCTTATTGCACTCGCTTTCTGTGTGCCTTCTTAGAGCTTCGTTGGTAGTGAAGTAGTTGGTCTATGCGGGATAGCGACGCCGATACTAATCGCGACATATCCGTTATCAGCAGGTAATGGGATTTTTGCGTTTCTTCCACCAGCAACAGATTGACATGCGTGTTTCATTTCGTCTTGGTTAGATACAGCGGTCCCACGATTTCATGAGCTTTCGTCTCACCATTGAATTCGAGACCATATACATTCAGTGAGATGTCGTTTTGTATCTCGATGCGATGTCTTAACTTCGCCGGGAATTTAATGCCTTCTAAGTTCAGGACGGTGGTATAGTGCAGATAGCTCGCCGTTCTATTCCTATTTATATTTGCTGGGTAAAGTGCTGCGGTGATAGCCTATGCAATGCAGGCTTCGTCGATGTTTTGTATGTTAACGCAAGCCTTGTTAATTGTTATTAATTTCGGGAGGTCTATGTAGGGCGATCCTCCCAGCGGTTTATAGGTATTGACGTTAACTTCTATATGGGATACTGATCCTAGCGTCCATCCCGAGTCTGGATCCTGGAACTCCTCGGTCTTAGTTTTAATTTTGCTGGCGAGCTCATCGTAGAGCTCGTCAAGATCGGCTAACGGAGTCACCACAACGTATTTGGTTTTAAAAGATTTTAGTTCAGTCACTTGCTCCTCGCCGCAGTTCTTCGTGTACGAAGCGAATAGTTCTAACTGCAACTTTACGCCTTGGTTCAATCTCCTCATATTGTAGCTCACCAGTCTGCAGATTTTCTGTTTGAGGTTGAGGAGTAATATATGAAAGGTATACTGGAAGAATACTGTTTGTGACGTCATGGTATTACTTAATACTTTTACTTTACAAACCTTCCGGCCGGCGCCTCCTGATCCCCCCCATCTTCTGGTGAAATGCCTGTTACCACCTAGAGCTCCGAGCAGCAGCGACACCTCCCGGTCAAAAGCGGCACTATATACAGCCATCTTTACTACCGGCACTACATAGGTGCCCTACCGAACGACAGCGACACCGGTCAAACGCGGCACTACATACAGCCACCTGTATTACCGGCACTACATAAGCATCTATCCTACCAAATAGCGACACCTCTCGGTCAAAAGCGGCACTACATACAGAAAACTGTATTACCGGCACTACATGGGTACCTTACCGACAAGGGGGAATTTTTAATTTTCGGGGGTTGTCATGAATTTTAATCGTCCAAACCGGGGTTGTGGCCCCATTTCCAACATGCGGCGTCAACAACAATTGAAACACACACATAGCATCAATGAGTTTTTAATACTTGGAAGAACGAATTCACAAATAAAACACGAACGACTTAACAGAAAAACAAAACGGAATATGTGAATGCGAAATTAAAAAGTAATACTTAAATAAAATAAAGACCGATACCTCTGGCCAGACGTTTCGTTTACATACAACTACAAAAGAATAACTAAATAAATATTAATCTGCCTACATAAATATGTTCGACTCGATTCTAAAATTTTTTTAGTGACTCTAAGTAAATTTTTAATATAAAAAAAAAAAAAAAAGGTAATAAATAAAAAGGAACTTGGAGAAAGATGGTAATTTTAAACTTAGCTTCGGCGGCGATTGCCACGGCGACTGACGGCAGCGGTTAACTGTTCCTCCCTTGTCCGAACTTTAATATTGATGAACTTGATACGCTCAGGCTACTGTTGAAGCCGGATTAAAATGGAAAACTCGTATCCTAGGCCTGATACGAAATCGGCCACGTATGAGAAAAACCAGTACGAAACCAAAGGCCATAGGGAAAAAGCCCCTATGAAAGAGAAACTTGAAACATGATTAGGATGGAGAACATCGCTTACCGTTTTCCGAACAGGGTTAATTTCACACAGAATGGCGACGGTACCACGTGCTACGACGAATCCGATCAGGTTCTTCCGCCCTTTTCTCCAGAATCTACGATGTCAAACAATAATGGGTGACGGAATACGAAGTGTTTCTCCGAATATCCAACACAAGTTTGCAGTTGCAACTTGGAGGAAATTTTACTTTCCGCGCAACGTGATTAACTCTGCCAAGGTCTACGATCTACTCCCAGTCTCGAATAAAATTTATAATAAATATTAATTCGGTATGGAGACTGCTATCAAAAAGAGTATTGAAAGGATATCGGTCGTAAGATGACTCTCAAAGTCTCAAATGAGGAATAAATAAAATTTTAAATGGTGATTGATTAAATCAAATCGATTGTAACGATCGACATTATTCGAAGAGAAAAGAAAGAATTAAAAAAACGTAACATTACATAAAACCAAAAATGGAAGTTTCTGACTTTATAATCCACAGTGATGATTTCAGAAACGATACCAAGACTATAAAAAAGGCGGTAGGATTAAAACATTACTTAACCAACACAAAATGTTGTTTTTATTAGTGACTTTTAAATTGGTTTTCGAACAAACCGAGGTTTCGTTTTCAGTGCTGCAGAATAAATTAACTGACATCAATTTTGCGCGTAATGGTTTGTTAGCCCTTATTGAAACTTTACAAGAATATAGAAATAATTATCGTTATTTTAATGATATATATAATAACTTACATTTTGACATAGGACCCAGTCAGAAAAGGTATAGATTGTCCTATGAATCGGAAATACAAGAGTATAAACAAATTGTTAACGAAATTTTCGATACCATAATCGTTCAGATAGAAGTTAGATTTCAAGATATGCACAAGTTATGTTTTTCCGATTTATTGATCTTTGACAAATTCTTAATGTATTCAAAGAATTTTCCCCGAAATTTATTAGAAAACCTTTTACAACAATATCATTGTTTTGATGAAATTCAAATAAAAAATGAATTATCTGTATATTGCCATGATCCTCAAATGTTCGGAGAATGTAAAACGCCAACTGATTGTGAGATGTTAAATTTTATCAATAGAAACGATTTATATGAATGTATGCCGGAACTGAGTTAACTTATAATCATTGTCTAGAGTACTTAAATTTGAAGATTAAAAAATTAATTGGGGATTTCAGCCAAGGATGAGTTGAAATAGGAGACTCTCTTTCGGTAACCTTTCCAATTATTTTAATTCTTCATCGAAGAGTTTTCCGTGAGAGCTGAGAAAACAGCTTGTCAGCAACTGAACAGAATGATGTCAAGATCATACCACATCGCAATATATTTAAAAGATTGAAATAAATTAAAATTTAGATTTTTAAATTTTTTTACATGTAATTAAATAAAATTGAATGAAAACTTGTTCATTACACATACTACTCGGGAATTTTTTGTTAAACAACACAGAGACATGCGTGTCACTATCAGTAGAGCATGGTACAGCAGCATGATTGTAATTGGAAAAGAAATTAATCAATTTTCTGTACTACATTCTTTGGATATCCATATGAGCCAAGCTTTGCTTGTTGCGTTCACTAAAACGAGTGTCCGACAATCTCACAACCCTATTTCTTAATTCTGTCAAGGTGTTAAATTTCATATTCATGGGATGGTTGGACTATAATTTGATGTAACGACCAGAGATAGTAGGTATAGTATACCAATTCAGTATAATCTTCTGATCCGGGCAGTATATGACTTTAGTGTCTAGAAACGGGACTGAGCAGTCAGATTCCAGCTTAATAGTGAATTGAATGTGTACATTTTAACGAATCAAAGATATCACAAATGGTTGTAACCCCATTGGCAGGAACTGCATAAAGTAAATCGTCCTCATACTTGTAGACGAACGGCAGATCAAAAGGTAGTTTCGGTAAACACTTCAGAGCCAGAATGGGTCTGAGTGGACTCCTCATTGGTGTGCCAAATATCTGTCTATAATAATTGTGATTTAAAGTAAATACACAATTTTCAAAGAGAAACGAAACCAACTGCAGATTCTTGGTTTGTGAAATTAGGGTGTTGTTCTCTATGCGATGCCAGTAGGGAGTCAACAATTCCAGGACTAGATCCAGTGGTATGTTTGTAAACAAAGATACCACATCCAACGCGATAAGCACATAATCAAGTGGTAAAATAAAATATTTTATGTTGTCAACAAAAGTAAAAGTGTTAGTGATTAAAATTTGTCCTTTGTGCCATTGACGTTAACAGAATGTCAGTCAAGTATCTAGAAAGGGCATAGACAGGAGCACTAATGAAGGGTATGGTAGACCATAAAGTCTCGGACAGGTGTAACAAGTTATACGTGTCCACAGACTACCTACAGACCACCGACTCAATGCTGAAAAGTTATCCGATGAGATAGATAGATATACATATATCTATTTTACAGAGCCAGATTTGAGGGTGACAAAGAGGGCGCTCGATATCAACTAGCTGCGAAATTTAAAATTATTGGCGGGAATTTTAAATTAATATTAAATGTGCTTATCGTCGGTTTGAATGTAGATATGCTAATTTATTCTGCTGCTCAGAAAACTCTTTGATAGAAACAAATTGATAGCATAATAGTGAACAATCAGAAGTTAAAGCACTTAAATATTTATCACAATTAATATCAGCAAGAGTCCGTCTGGCAATAAAACCGCTAATATAAGCCACTGATATAATTTTTATATTGAAGAAACAACAGTTTCCAACCGGTCTGTCTTTTGTCGCATACATAATTCCACATCTCGACTTTGGAAATGGCTGTGTTCACAAAGTCCGTAGATTTGTAACTTCGGGTGACGCAGCAGCAGGTTGGCTTCCTCTCGGGCACTTCCGTTAAAGCTGTCGAACAGCTCGTCGATATCAGGGATGAAAGCAGCAATCCCCAGTGCCTGTTGTGGTAACAGTCCTGAAAATGGAAAATTTAAAGAATTATAGATAGTAGTATTATTCATAGGTAGTCATTCTGACAATTACATTGATCGAAGTGTAAAAAATAAGAGCATAGGAGAAAATACAATTAGCACTGAAGGTACTGATAATAATAATAAGTGAATGCTTACCTCTCTGGATCCAAAGGCTTCCTCTCTTCTTGAACAGGTTTAGGTATTGCAATACAACAGAACTTCTTGCTCGAACCGTATATGGAGGAATCAAAATAGTCGCTGCGTGGTCTTAAATTCTGCGTCATTTTGGATTCCAAAATGGAATGCATGGAACCATATTTTTGCTCTAAAAACACATGTCATTATTATTACGTATAACTCCACAATTGGCAATTAAATGGATGAGTGGTAAGACCAAAAATAATTTTTTGATAGTTCGCTGATTTAATTATCTTCATCAATATATTTATTTTCATCTATTGTTGTTTTGGAAACTTTATCATCTACAATTTTAATTATCTATAAATTTTATTAAAGATACATAATTTTAGTACTATTTCTTTCATTTAAGGTTATGTATACAAATCAATACGTACCTTTCAAAATTTCTGGCAATAGTTTGCTATTGCACATCTTTGCAACCTCCATACAGCTCTTCCCACACAAAACACATTTGTCTCTCATTTCGACGATGAAAAACACTGCAAGACGATAAAAAAACGGTGAAAAATAACGAATTAAAAAATCAGAAACAACGTACACTGACGCTCATCCAACGCCAACGTATTAATGCCAGGAAGTACGGTTGTCTACGATTGTGAGCCGATTCTTAACAAATCCCGGTAATTATTGCGCCACCTGCCAAACCTTGGATTCATACTGAAAAAGAAGGACCATATGATTTTTTACTTAGGTAAACAAAGAGAGCCATAGCGGATGACTTTCCGTATTTACTTGGAGATCTGTAGTAATCTGTGGTGGTGTCCCTTGTCAACTGTGCATAAGTCAGAGACTCATTAGTCAGCAATGACATCTTATTTAAATAGTTAGACTGATCCATGGCGACCGTGACTTGTTCTTTGTCAGCCTTCAAAATAAGCAAAAGGCCTGGGTTATTATTCATGCTATTTTTTAGGAAGTTGGAGGTCTACTTATAATCACGTGAGATGACATCTCTGTGTGTATGCCCCAAATTATGTTTATTATCTAAAAAATAGTTAGTAATTATATTGGTAGTCTGTGAACAAGTTCTGTACGTTAGATCCTAAAGAAAGGATAACAGATTCGACATCAGCAAGTAGTCCGCTTAGGTTTATATTCTTTTTAGGCGGTAGTAGCCTAAACTTGGGGCCCAAAGAAAGAAAGTTCTGAATATCCACCGGAATGTCATGTGAAGAAAGGTTTAGAAACCACTTACTGCTGTCAACAAACAGATCAGACAGTAGTATGTGTAATGAAGAAATTTTCTTTCAATTTTATTTAATTATGTATAAGAATTTTTTTAAAAACCTAAATTTTAATTTATTTCAATCTTTTGAAGATATTGCGATGTAGTGTGATCTTAACATCATGCTGTTCAATTGCTGACAAGCTGTTTCCTCAGCTCTCACGGAAAACTCTTCGATGAAGAATTAAAATAATTCGAAAAGTTAGAGTTACCGAAAGAGAGTCTTTTATTTGATCTCATCCTTGACTGCAATCGCCAGTATTTGTTTCATCTTTAAATTTAAGTCCTAATGTGCACAGTCTGCTGAAATTGTCTATAGTGATACCGATGTTTAAAAAAATTGAATATTTATTTTAGTTGTTAAAAAACATAGATCTATTTAGTTGTTATTATTTTATGAGTTACTGTTGTATTTGTTATTTATTATTAGTCTCCTAAGGGTTTTTATTATTTCTAGAGTTTGTTTTTATTTTAACAAGAGTTTATTTTTAAGTTTTTATTATCTCATCGCCTTACACCTTTTATCCATTTCTTTACCCAGGCAAGATTTTACTCTCACCTTTACGTGGTTCTTGATTGATAATAAACTATATTTTATTCTGATTTCTTCTTTATATTAATTTTTATTCTACACTTCCACTAACACAGCGATAGGTATAAAAATGTAATTTATTGAGCGAGAAGAGTTACAGTATCCTCCCCTGCTCAAAAGTCACGAGCCACTGCTAGAGAGGAATTGGAAAAGGATTACTTAACACAACGGCGAAAGCAAAGGAAATAATTGATGCATATTATGCGAAACAGGTAGAAAGTTTAGATAGAATTGCGATAAATAGGTTAGAAGAAACAAATAATGCAATTGATAATGGGCCAAGGTTACAATTGAAAGTTTAGTATACCAGTGTTTTATGGGGACTATTATAAATGGTATCAATTTAAAAATACATTTAGTTCATTAGTAGAAAAAGCATAATGCACAAAAATTTTATTATTTACTTGATGGCTTAAGGGGTGAAGCGGAAAACGAATTGCAAACTTTGAAGGTTTCTAATGAAAATTATGATGAAGGGTGGAGTCTTTTAACGGAAAGATTCGAAAATAAATCGGCAATAATACGAAATTATTTGAAAGCTCTAATCGACCCGCCAATTATAGATAGATAGATTGACAGATAGGTAGATAGATAGATAGATAGATAGTTTATTAATCCAGTAGACTATAAAAATAGTATAGGACGTCATAGTTTGTATGTCATGATTTACATTGATAATAAATAAAATATTTACATTTAGCTAAGGCTAACATTCATAAACATCATATTTTACATATGTCACACAGTTAACTAAGAAAAATTATTAAAAAATTAATCAAATTAATTACATATAATAACCAGAAGAAAACCATCAGCTCAGGTTATCGCTTAGGAACTCCGTCAATGAATGGTAGCACCTCTGTAGTAACAATCTTTTGATATTATATTTGAAAAGATGCTCCGCTCCAGTTCTAAGGGTTTGCGGAAGTTTATTATAGGCTTTTATAGCAAGATAACGCGCATTCTGTTTGTAAAAAGATAGTTCATGACTACGAATTTCTAGTACGGATCTGTTGCGTGTGCTGTATGCATGACAACTACCTAGTTTGTTCAGTACATTAATGTTTTGCTTAGCATGTAGTAATAATTGCATGATATAGATACACGGCATCGGCAATATACCCATAGAGGTGAATTGCTCCCTGCAACTCTCTCTATAGCCAAGACCCTTCATAGCCCGTATTGCACGTTTTTATATTTTAAAGACTCTGTCAAACTCGGGTGACGATCCTTATGCTATAGTTGCATATGACAACACCGAGTGAAACCGACCAAAGTATAGGGTTAAGAGCACATCGAAACTGACCCCTGCCTTGAGTCTTCTGAGTACATTACACAAGGGCAATAATTTACCGCATATGTTTTTGATATGTTCTCTCCATCTGCATTTGTAGTCGAGTGTGAACCCCAAGAATTTAATAGTATCAACTTGGGCTATACTACTGCCATTATATTTCAATAAAATCGACTCATAGATTGCTCGCCACTGTCTTTCCCAACAGGTACAATTTTTGCAGTTTTTAATCTTTTAGGAAACTTACCAGCTATTACGGAGTTATTTATAATTTGCGTTAGTGGGGTGACTATTTCATCTACACAACGTTTCAATATATTTGTACTAATTTGGTCATCACCGGATGAAGTCGAATTTTTTAGTTGGAGGATAATATTTTTTAGTTCACGCTTACAGGTTCAAAGAAGAATGATTTTGTGGAAGTAAAGTTATTCACCTCATGTGGTGGTAGAATTTGTTTACCTGACGGAAGTAAATAATCTGCAATTTCATTAAAATAGCAATTTAAGTATTCCGCAATTTCTGTCGGATCCGTAATATTTTCATTGTTAGCAGTTAGCACAGCCATGCCCTTAAGCTCCCGTTTTGACTTAGTCGACCCATTTACAATTGACCATACGGTTTTCGTTTTATTCAGTGATTGGTACATAAGTCGATTATTATGCAGTAATTTAGCGTTCGCAATTACTTTTCTATATATGCCTTTATATTGTTTATAGTATTCTATATGTTCGATATTGTCAGTCAGGGTACCTTTATATAATTCCTTAAGCTTAACTGAGAAAACTTATTCCAGTCGTGATCCATGCACTACTAAGTGTCCTGTCGGTAGTCGTCTTACGAATCATTGGAAATGCAAATTCAAAACTATTTTTAACTTTTTCAATGAAATTATTATATTGTTGATCAATATCCGTATAGACATTGATATTGTTCCAGTTTTCTTCCCTTGGCAGTTCACTGAATATTTCATTATTTCCCCTATTATTTAATTGCCTATATGATTTATTTATAGTTTTCGGAATTTCTTTGAGCATTATTGGTAACTCAAGTGACTGGGCCGAATGGTCCGACAAGCCATTATGAATAACAAATGATTTGAATTCTGAAATATTTGAACTAATACAGATATTGTCCAAGCAATTATTCTTTTTGTTTGTTCGTTTACGGCAGGTATGGGCAACCTCCGGCCCGCGGGCCACATGCGGCCCTCGAGTAAGATTTGTCCGTCTAAACTTAATTCATAATGAATCATAAGGATACCACAAAAATGTATATTTTTCAAGATTACTCGCACCATAAAACTTCTACAAAAAAGGTTGCCCATGCCTGGTTTACGGTGATAATAAAATTATATGACAACAGCAGATCTTTGAAGCCGTCTAATTCTTTGGAAGGAGATAAAAAGTTTATATTAAAATCACCGCAGAGAACAATGAAATATTCTTTGTAGCTTTGTAAAATATCTAACATGTCATTAAGTTTGCTTAAAAAAGTGAAAAGTCACCCTTACCGTTCCTATAGATCGCTGCTACCAGTAATTTCAAACCAGGCAGCTGAATACAACACACCCAAAATGCATTTCAATAGAAATATGCTTAATCATGCCCACGCCATTACTGAACTCAGTCTTGTCACTACGTACGAATATACCTACGCCCCTATGCTTATGGTTTTCTCTATTAAAATGATCTATCAAGCAAAGGCCATTTAGATTGATTTCTTTAGTACCCCCCTCCAAGCACCAATGTTCAGAGACACAAAACACATCACAGTGGTCTTCCAGGAACACCTCAAGCTCGCCTATTTTGTTACCAATACATTGAACATTTTGGTGAACAATCAACATGTTTACTGAATCCCGCCGGCACACATCCCTGCTACTTCTAAAAAAGTAGAGCTTTTTTCATTTTCCATGAGTTCCATTCCACTATTACCTTTTTCAGTTATCACTTGTGATAGTTGATAACTAATACAGTTTTTTTGTACGGTGTTTCAGATGGATGCCATCTCCAAGATAGTCCTTCGTATATATTAAGTTATTAATACAGAAAACATTCACATGACTGAATTTTACAGCCACATTATATATTCGGTGGTTAATATGCTCTATGATTAAAATGTTTCATATATAACATAAATGGAATGGTACTTATTATTATGTTAGTTGTTTCAGTATTTTCCATTAAGTTCTGGTACATGTCTAACAGACTTTGTATTTGAACACTATCAAAACAATCCTGTATATCGTTTGTTCCTCCCATTATTATTATAAAATCAGATTTTGTTAGATTTTCAAGAGCATTTTCGACGTATGCAATGCAATTATGTAAATTTGCGCCAGGTTTAATTATCTCTGTTAGGGAATAAATGTTTTTGGTTCTGGTTTTAGTAATTGGCTGTAAGATCTCCCCTGGCTATCAGCGAATAATAATACCTTTTATGATTATGTCTACTTTGATTATGTATTTTAGGTCCTAGATTTTGTTTGCATTCTTGTTTCCGGTTATTTCGACAACAGTCCACTTTACTATTTCTCTCCAGGCTTTTGTCACTCGTCTGTGCATTGGTTGTGTTGGAATTGCTTAGATGAGGCGTTACAAGACCAGTTTGAGTCCACCTGTCTTGACAGTCAGAGATATCCATGGTTTGAGTCTCCGCTTTATTGTGAACTTTATGATTCTGCGATAGCTTTTCAATTATATTGTTTTGTTGTTTAATTATCATTTTGCAGTTGGTCAATTCGCTATGAGTTACCTGTATTTTCTCTGTGAGATTATTCTTCATTTCCAGGAGCATGTGTTTTTCATTATATACTTTCGCTAATTTGTTGCGTAAATCCATAATAATATTAGTTAACTCACATTTTTTATCCGAAACATCATCGTGATTAATACTAATGTAACTATTATTTAAAGTTTCAAATTTTTCCAGAGTGGATGTTTTACTCTTTGTAATTGCTAATTTGTTTTTTTGTTGTTTAAGTCGTGTGTTCATTTTCGAAATAATAACTGGGATCGAGTACGGATCTGTATCAAAGATGGATGTTTATGTATAAGACAAAAACGGATTTCTTGTAGTTGTATAACTAAAAGTGTAAAAAAGTAGACAGTGAATTATAACAGGCTAGCGCCTATTACTGTTTTTAAAAAGAAGAAATTTATTGAGACAATTCAATCACCAATTACAAAGTTATAATTTGGAAAACAAAAGGGTGAAACCTGTACTAACGTTAATACACGAATGTCTGATAACAATGCGTTCAAATAATTTATAAACTATTTCCGCAAAGTCGGCGGTTCTGCTAAAGCGGCGACGAAGCGGCTGTATCCAAAGAGTGCGTGGGCTTTCCTTGGTATTCCTATTGTTGCGTCTTATGTTACTCCTCCATCCCCAGAACGACTCCGAAGGTGTATCCTGAGGAACGGTGATCGATCGTCCATCGATGGATTGAAGTTTCCTTTTTTATATTGTAGATCGTGTCCCAATTTTTATATACAACGATACAACATACAATGATAATTAATATAATATTATACAAGAGTTCCAAAACGAATAATTTTCTCTTGGTATTTTATCCAAGTTCTTAATTTTAACATTTTCGATATCTTCTTGTAGCTTTTTAATATTTTGCCAATTCACTTTATTTAATTTAACAGGATCAATAGTACTTTCAATTTTGCTTATGGTATTTATGCGCAATTCGGGTAAGTGGAAGACTTCTCCTTTTATTAAGTCATTAGTTGACATAAATTTCTCTTTGTTTACTTCTACAGTGCAATTTACATTTAATTCTATTAAAACACTGTTTATAATTTCTAAGATACCAATTCCGCTACAGTCATAAGTTATTTTTAACAAATGTGGTGTATAAATTAATAAATGTTTAGATCCAATTTGTTGCACAATTGGTTCGTTAATATGAACACTAATTTTATTACATAAAGAATCGTTGTTCATCATTAAATTTAACAAACACTCATCCGCACTTGGTAACATTACTTCCTTACACAGATATATTTCTTCAATTTTCGGACAGCTGATGGCTCTTGAAATGTTGTACTTTTTCCTTTTAACAGATACGATTTCGGGATAGGTACGAATTGCTTGTGATAAGGAATAGGATAGATATGATATAATTCAAAATTGCTTATCTTCATTCCGGTCGGTGTTGCCAGGGGCTGGGTCATCTTCGTCTTGTGACTGATTTTCTTTTGTAAATTTGCGTTTCTTTTTCACAGTGGTTTTGGAGAATTTTGTGCCCTTTTTCGTAATTATTGTTTTAGCGTTTACTTTTGCTATCTGCTCTTTACTAAACTTTGGCTTTAGTTTATCTCTAAATTTGCGTCTAATATGCACTTCTTCGTCGACGTTAATGTCTGTAATTTCGTTTATATTTTCATTAACTCTACACATTCTTTCTTTTGTTTTTTCTAGATTTTTATGAATCTCTTCGTTTATTATTCTTATTTCTTCCGCTCTGTCATTCACGAATTGTTGCGTGATTTTTTCCTCATTTAGATCGAAAGGTAAATTTGTATCATTATGTCCGTTAATTACTTCGAACGGGGTAAATTTCGTACTAGAATGTATACTATTGTTATAGCTTAAAACGGCATTTAGTACATGATTTTTGAAAGTCGCTTGTACGTTTATTAGTCTACATCGGATTGATTCCGCCAATGTGTTATGAAAACGTTCGATTAGTCCGTTTGATTGTGAATTACCTACTGCTGTTATATGTAACTCAATTTTGTGTAATTTGCAGAATTCTTTTAACAATATGTTATTGAATTCTTTCCCTGCATCTGCTATTATTCTTTGTGGAATCCCATGATGACTCGTGAAATTGATCAGTCCGTCAATTATCGTATTTGCATTTTTATCATTGATTAGATATGCTTGTGCATATTTGGAAAAGTGATCGATGATCGTTAACAAAATTTGGTTATTCATGAATAATAAATCTATATGCAATTGTTCAAATGGGCGTTTAGGGGTATAGGTATGGGATAATGGTTGTTTTTGAGGTGCTCTGTCATATTTTGCCAACTGACAGGTTTCGCAATTGTTGATAAATATGGTGATGCTTCTCTCCATATTTGGCCAGTAATATTTTCTTTTTAACGAGGTGTATACTTCATTGATACCTCTATGACATGTTTTTCCCTCGTGGTAGTATTTAATCTTCTCGAATTGATCTTCGGGATTTTGTACGTCTTCTATAAATTTATTAGCAATTTCTATTCTTAATTTAGTAAAGTTTTCTTGAATGATTTGGATGATTTCTCTTTCTATGTTTTTATGTTTGAAATATATCACGCTTTTTTATCGGGTAATAAAACTTTTTCATTGCACTTACTATATTCTCATGTTGGGTATTTAGTGGTAATGTTACAAATATTCTATTTTTATCAAAAACTTTCGCGTGTACAAATATCGGTGTTGTTGCGTTTCGCGAGGCGTCAAGTATGATTTGTCTATCGGCTAGATTTACCGGTTTTTCATTGTACGGGATTACTATTTCAACTTCACCGTTATTAGAGTGTATTGTATTATTACTATTTGTTTCTTCGTTCTCATTCATTTGCAAATCTTTAATTATTTGTTCTAATTCATTCGGGTCTATTTCATCTATATTATCTCCGATATTAACTAGTAATGATTCTGTGTCATCTATGTTAATTTGGTCTAACGTATTTCCATAATTTTCAGTCATTTTAATTTTAATCCGCGATAAGGGGTCAGCTTGATTAAGTTTACCTTTTTTATATTTGATTTCATAATCGAATTCGGTTAATTTGAGTCTCCATCGAGTTAATCGTGAATTTGGATCTTTGATCGAAAATAACCATTGTAGTGGTTTATGATCCGTTTTGATGATGATTTTTTACCATATAAGTAGGGTCTAAATTGTTTACATGCCCATACTATTGATAGCATTTCTCTTTCGATAGTGGAATAATTTATTTCCGCTGCATTAAGGGTGCGGGACGCGTATGCAACAGGATGATCATTCTGTGATAATATTGCTCCAATTGCAAATTGAGATGCGTCTGTTAATAGTTCAAAAGGTTGATTAAAATCTGGATATTTCAATATTGGATCATTACATAACAATATTGTACATTTTTTAAATGCTTCTACAAATTCAGGAGTATGTTTTACCGTTTCTCCTTTTTTAAGACATATAGTAAGTGGTTTCGTTATTTTCGCAAAGTTATGTATGAATTTTCTATAAAAACCTAAGAGTCCTAGGAATGATTTTGTTTCACGTTGTGTTTTCGGAATTGGAAAATTCTTAATCGCTTCAATTTTATTAGGGTTTGGTTTGATTCCTTGAGGTGTGACTATATGTCCAAGATATTCAGTTTCTTCTCTAAGAAATTCACATTTATCTACTTGTAATTTTAAATTTGCTTCTCTCAATTTTTGAAATATTACTTTGATATGTTTTATGTGTTCTTCTAATGAGGAATAAAAAGGTCACGAAATATATATATATATCTAATGAGGATGAAAAGATTATTATATCATCTAAATATACGAGACAAAATTTATGTAAAACTTCTCTTAAAACATCATTCATTACGCGCTGAAAAGTCGCGGGTGCTTTTTTTAAACCAAAGGGTAATGTTAAATATTCAAAGTGTCCATCATCAATGTTAAAAGCTGTTTTCTGAATTGATTCTGGATGCATCATTATTTGGTGGTAGCCCGAGGCAAGGTCTAAAGTAGTAAAATACTTGCATCGGCCTAATTTGTCTAAAATGTCTTCTATATTTGGGATAGGGTATCTATCATCAATTGTTTTGTCATTTAGGGCTCGATAATCTATTACTAAGCGCGTTTTTCTTTTTCCACTTGCGTCTAATTTCTTATTTACTAAATTTACGGGTGAACCCCATGGGCTTCCGCTGGGTCTTATTATATTTTCATTTAATAATTTATCAATGTGATCTCTAATTTGGCCTTTCATTGTATAAGGGAAACGTCGTGCTCGTTTAAATATTGGGTCGCAATTTGTTTTAATTTCATGTCTTACGTTGCTATTACATGTTAGTTTTTCATCGGGTTTTTTAAATATATCTTTATAGTTTTTACAAATATGTAAAATTTCATGTCTTTCCATTGCGTTTAAATGGTCAGTTCGTATCATATTATTTAAATTCTGTAATGAATCTTGTTCAGGGATTTGGTATTGACAAACATAATAGTTTTCTAAAGGTGTTATATTCACTGTTTTAAGTTCGATTATCTTTCCTTGTTCCGTTAAATTTTGTACTTCTATTACTGTTTCCATTGTGTACTTTACTAATACAACTTGGTATATTTATTTCTTGATTGCAAATTCCATCTATTAATACTTCACCTTGTACATAGTTACTGAAATGTTTTTAACATTGAGGTTTTTCCGGGAATTATTAATTTCTGCAATTGTCTGAAATTTAGTGGTATTTTATAATTATCTCTTACGAGTTGTCCTCTATTTAAATCTAAGTTAAATTTCATCGCTCTTAAATCATTTAGTCCAATTATACCGTTATAAAAATTATGAAATTTATGAATAATCATTTTTAAATTTCCCAATGATTTTAGTTCATTAAAACATGGTATTACTGCGTATTTATTTAAAGTTAAAATGCCTTGTGCTGTTTTGATTTCAAATTCTTCGTTAAACACATTATGGGGGTAATATTTTTCTACAATTTTTGGTTCTATTATTGATATGCTGCTACCAGTGTCTATAAGTAATTTCATTGGGGGATTTTTTATTGCTATATAAGGTAGTTCATTTATTGCTAATCTATTGAGTTCTCCGGCGAGGCAGGTATTATAAAATTTTCCTCTATTTCCTCTTCTGATAGTTGTTGTTCAGTTATTTCGGGATTTGGTGGGACATCTAAGGGCATATACCATCGGGTGTTCGTAAATTGGGTCCCAGCAGGTAGCAGATTAAATTTAAAATTTTCTACCCTTTTGTCGATGAGTAAATTCGGTCCCAACCATCTTAATTGCTGCTTAATCGATTTCGTGGAAAGAAGTAATTACGATTATTACGGGTACCATCTTAATTGCTGCTTAATCGATTTCGTGTCTCCCATAAATATGCAATATTTCCTATTTTAATTCATTTCTGTTGTGAATTCGAATTGAGCTAAACAGTGTTTTCGGTGTGTGTTGTTTAAAAGAATATTTTCGATTTGCGATGGATCTTAAAATTATTTTAAGCGAAAAGGGAAAGCCCTTAGCAGTTATAAATAACTATAAGTATAGTTTTCAAAAAAGCTTGAAAAGTGGGGAAAAACGGTGGATTTGCACTAACAAAAGTAAATGTAAATCATATGTGCTTACTGTGGGCGAGGTGGAAACTTTAACTATAACAAAGCATGTACAGGAGCATTGCCACAGTGCCAATGTGGAACAGTTACAGCGTCAAATTATAAGTGGTGGTTGCAAAAGGAAGGCAACTGACGATTTATCCGAGAAGCCTTCAAAAATCATTCGGAAGGAACTTCAAAATGACCTGCCTGCAGCGATTAAAACAACGGACGTTGCATTGATAAGGAGGAATCTCTAGAACGCCCGACGAAAACTGCGTCCAACATTGCCGACTAGTATTGGACAAACTTTTGACATTCTGGCGAACATGAACATTCAGACATCTAAAGGTGAAAATTTTTTACTCTTCAAAGATTCAACTGATGAAATTATGGTATTTTCTTGTCAAACAAATATTGAGTTTATCGGAAGAGTCAAAAGATTATATTTAGATGGCACATTTAACTACTGCCCACAATTTTTTTGCCAGTTTTTACCATACACGGGTATTATAACGGCCACTATATCCCATTAATTTTTTCGTTACTACCTAACAAAAGTAGCGAAACATATCAAAAGTTATTTAATATTGTTAAAGAAATCTGTAACAACAATAGCGTTACATTAGATATTTGTGAAATTGTTGTCGACTTTGAAAAAAGTATCCATAAGGCTGCAAAACAAGTTTGGCCTTTAGCTCAAGTAATAGGCTGCCGATTTCATCTTTTGCAAGCATGGTATAGAAAAATTCAACAAATTGGTCTAACAGCTGTGTACAAAGATGAAAGTTCCGACGCGGGACGATGGCTAAGAATGACTTTTGCGCTTACCTTTCTAAATCCTGTTGAAGTGAGTGATTGCTTTGTATTTGACTTGCTCTCTATTGCACCTTCGAACGATGAAAAATTCAGATGTATTGCGATTATTTAATAGATAATTACATATCTGAGGAGTCACTATTCCCTCCTATAGTTTGGGCTGAAAACTCAGCAGAACTTACAAGGACTACTAATACTTGTGAGTCTTTTCATAGACACTTTAACGATTCATTTTACAAGTCTCATCCAAACACTTTTGTTTTTTGTTGATAAACTTGAAGAGTTTCAGGTTGAAACTTATGTAAAAATACAGAGTGTACATTTGCATGCCACTATTATTAACAGCAAAGTTAGAAATCGTAAAAAATTTATTGCAAAAATGATCGATTCATATGTTAAAAACGAAATCAGTCGTTTGCATTTCATTAAATGTGTCTCATTTCACTGTGCGGTTTCATTATGACTTTTTTGTGCCTTTTGAATAATAATTTTAATTGTGCAATTAGTACCTTTGAAACATATTATAGTTATTAAATCTGTTTTTAAGATATGAATATTTTGATGTATTTTATAACAATTTTTATTATATCTTCTGTATTTTGCTCCTTTGTTACCTATTGAACTAAAACTACCTTAATAAAATTAGTTAAGTTTGCAAAAAATTGTTTCCTTTTCCTTAAGTATTAACCAAAATTATCCCCGATATATTTTATCAAACAAAAAATTATAAATATAATCCACCAAACTAAGTGTTTAATTTTTTTTTTTTTTTAATTTTGTTGGTATAATCTCTACTCTTTACATTCCGGGACCGAATTTACATATGCAGTATCAGGTAGAAACAAAGTTTGGGACCCAATTTACTCCTTATTTTGGGTCAAATATTTCTTGGGACCCAATTTACGTATTCCCATACCACCTTCCATCGTTTTCATTATAAATAGGAGAGTTTTCATATTGGCTCTCTTCTGTGTTGTATAATTCGTGGGTATTTATTTGAGGTCGATCAGTTGGATGAAAATCGAAATTCCTTGGCCTAAAGTTAGATGACTTAGCTACTGCTGTCGATACTCCGGACATTGGTGTGGGTTTCGGAAAGTTTGTTGTTTCATTTGGTTCCCATACATTTTGATGATTGCTGGGGTAATAACTGCGTTTGCGTCTGCGTGATTTTAAGAAGTTTATCGCAAATCGGTGCAATGCATTAGCAGCTTGTGAAGTAACCAGCAGATTTACAAAAATAAATCGACGCTGAAAGGTATAAGGATTGACGAGAAGAAGAAGAAGAAATCGTGAAGATAATTATGGCAACAAGGTAATATCGAATGTTGCGACAAACGAAAACATAGCATGTGAGTGTTGTAAAGGTTTGCATCATATATGTATATTATTGTAAAAACCTATTAGCGTTACCAATAGCAGATAGGTGGAAGCAAATTCGAACATCAAAGGTTTGTACTAGTTGTTTGCGTAAAAATCATTTCGCAAAGATTGCTATGCAGCGGGATGCAAAAACTGCAGCCCAAAACATAACACATTATTGCATGAAAACGATAACGGGCAGCGAGCACGTGAAATAGCAAACTGTGTTTTAGAAAACGATAACTTTAATGTTAAGTTACACAGCCACTCAACTCTTGTTATCAGCAGCCATTGTGCAGATTGCCGACAAAGCCGGAAACTTTCAATCGCCTGGATGTTTACTGGAGAGCGGGTCACAGTGCTGTTCTATAACACGATAAGATAAGACAAATAACCAAGCTAATGAATACGATTATACAAGAAGGTAAAATACCGAAGGAGTGGAACTCGGGAATAATATTGTCCATTTATAAGAAGGGGGACAAAAGGGATTGCAATAACTACAGGGGAATCGCACTAACAAGCGTCCTAGGTAGAATATTAGCGAGTATTACAGAAAAAGAATAAGAAAAATAACTGAGGAGAGCACAGAAGACACTCAATGTGGATTTAGAAAAGAAAGAAGTACACAAGATTTAATATTTGTGATAAGACAAGCAAGTGAAAAGATAATTAACAAGAAAAAAGAAATACATATATGTTTTATAGACTAGAGATGTATAGGTATAACACAAATATAGTAAGAACCAACAACGAAAAATCTAAGAGTTTACAAGAAAGACTGGGGTAAAGCAGGGCTGTGTGCTTAGTCCATTGTTGTTTTCTATGGTACTAGATGAGGCCATAAAAAGTGCTAAAAAACAAATGAAACCACTAAAAGTGGGTCACTGGAAAATGAAGGAGACTACCTTGTGTGAACTGATGTTTGCGGGTGATATGGCAATTCTGGCTGAATCAGAAGAAGCGCTACAAAGGAACCTTGAAATCCTAAATAAGGAAATAAAGAATATAAACATGAAAATAAATATCGAAAGACCAAATCAATGATAATAGCAGGAGAAAGGAAAAGACATAACATCAAAATCGAAGGGAGGACAATAGAACAGGTGAATAACTACAAATATTTAGGAACAATAATTCAATGGGACGGAAAAATGGAACAAGAAATTAATGAAAGAATGAAAAAAGCGGCAAGAATGTTTTATATAATGAGAACTACGTTTCTGGGGAAATAGGAAGTGCCAATACGGATTAAAACGGAAATTGTGAAGAAAGTGATAAGACCAACAATAACATATAGTGGTGAGTCCTGGACAAGGTCAGAAAAGGTAAAATCGCGGGTGAACGCCATGGATATGAGATTCCTAAGACGAATAGAAAACAAGACCAAGAAAGACAAGATAAGAAACGAGAATTACTGGGAAAACCTAGGAATAAAACCTATTGTTTTGTACTTCTTTATGTAGTAAATTACTGAGAACAAACGTAAAGTTGTTTATATTTAATAATATTTTATTTATATTAAATGTTGCTTTTAAAAATACAAACTGTCATATATCTAACATTATAACTCCCCTACTGTCTGAACGTATTACTAATCTTAATCTATGTCTATATATATATATGGATATACATAACACGCTCCCTTTTATAAATCCAACCGGACTGGCTTTTTAATTTGCCGACCGTATTTGGTACGAGTCTGTATATTTGGTGTGGTTTTGTTGTCTGTGGGTTGCGTGCCCTCCGCGTTATCCTCTTCGTCCACTGTTGGTTGTATTTTTTCCGGACTATCATATTATTATGTTATTGTATGTCCCTCGGTTGTCTTTATTAAGTATGATCTGGGCTGTGAGAGTTTTTTTTAAATGATTGCATCTCTCCATATTTTTTGTTTTATGTCCCATGTTGTTATCTTCTCTCCTTTTTGAAATTCTTGTTTTTTTGTTTTTGCTGATCGGTTGTAGTATTTTTCTTCCTTTTCTCTCTTTTTTAATGTCTTTTCCTGTACGTCGATCACCTTGGGTTTTAATGCTTCAATTGTGGTTGGTACTTTGGTACGCAGTTGTCTACTCATTAATAATTGTGCCGGTGATACTCCAAGCTCAACAAGAGGACTAGTTCTGTAATTCAATAGATACAACTGATAATTTGATTTTGTGTATTTGCACTTCTTTAACATTTTCTTGGCTATGCCTACTCCTTTTTCTGCTAACCCGTTGCTTTGGCTGTGATATGGACTACTAGTTATTATTGTAAAGTTCCATTCTTTAGCAAAGTTTTTATATGTGTCACTGTCAAATGGCATGTTATCTGATATTACTATCTGAGGTATGCCGAATCTACTAAAAATTGCTTGCAATGTATTTATTACCGAGGTGCTTGTCTTGTCTGGTAATTCTTCAACTTCGAGCCATCTAGAGTAATAATCCTCCAAAATTAGATAGTTCTTTGTATCATATTGAGCAATGTCAATCCCCACTTTCTGGAACGGATATTCGGGTAACTCATGTTGGCGTAAAGAGTCCTCTCTGTTAAAATTACTATATCTAGTGCATATTTGACAATTGGAAATCATACTTTCAATATTTGCCATAATGCCAGGCCAATATAGTAAGTTTCTTGCTTTTCCCTTTGTTTTGACTATTCCTATGTGTGTTTCATGTAGTATCCTTAAATAAAAGTCTCTTAGTTTTGTGGGTATTATAAGTCTGTTGTTATAATATACTAAATTATTTTCTAAAAATATGTCGTTCCCCATTTTGTAATAATGTGCGATTTTACCAGTTGGTTTGCGATTAATTGGCCAACCTTTCTTACAGTATTCCACAATTTGTTTAAGGATTGGATCTCTGGATGTTTCTAATTGAATTTGTTTTGATCTCTCGTCACTGAGTTTCCTACATATTGTTGATACTGTGTGCACTACGTCATTCATTAATGGATCATCGTGCGGCCTCTCATCTATAAAATTTCTTGACAAGAGATCTGCAATGTACATATATCTACCTGGTAGATAATGTACTTCTAAATTATAAATGAGTAGTTTTAAGCGTAATCTTTTAAGTCTATTGTTTTTAATATCGGCTATATTTTTCTCATTATTGTTACTAGCGGTTGATGGTCAGTATTTACAGTAATTGTTTTCCCATAAATGTATGTGTGGCTCTTTTCACATGCAAATGTAACTGCAAGCAGTTCTTTCTCAATTTGTGCATATGACTTTTCAGTCTCTGTCAATGATCGTGATGCAAACATTACTGGTTGCTTGTTTTGTAATAAACAACATCCTAGAGCATCTTTGCTACTGTCGCATTGTATTACAATATTTTCTTTGGGGTTGAAATTAGCCAGAATTGGGGCTTCACATATTAGTTGTTTAATTTTCTCTAAACTCTTTGTATGTGTTGTTGACCATAACCATTGTGTGTCCGCTTTTAACAAATTTCTAAGAGGACTTGTTAATTCAGATAAATTTGGCAGAAAATCTCTGAGGTAATTAATCATTCCCATTATTTGCATTAACTCTTTTTTATTTGTGGGATTTTTTAGATCTTTTATAGATTTAATTCGTTCGTCATCGATGGTTACCCCATTTTCACTAAATATTAATCCTAAATACTTTACAGAATTGCAACAATATTGTAACTTTTTCTGTTAAATTTTATATTATATTTTTTTGCTCTTTCTATTACTTGTTTCATTATTTTATCATGGCCTTCTTTGGTCTCATGACAAATTAACAGATCGTCAAAATAAATTATTAGTCCTTCAATGTCATTAAAATATTTGCAATTTAATTTCTGGAATAGCTCTGGGGCTGAATTTATTCCAAAAGGCAGTCTTAAGAACGAATACAGTCCAAATGGGCTGTTGAACGTGCATATTTTACTTGACTGGTGATCTAGTTTTACGTGATAAAATCCGTCTTTAATATCTAATACTGTATAGAACTTTTTGTGAGCTAGTTTTGCTTTTATTTCATCTACTGTTGGTATGCTATATTAGTTCCTAACTATGATTTTTTGATTTAATATTTGTGGGTCTAGGCATATTCGAAGTGACTTATCTGGTTTCTCGACAATAACAATATTGCTTACCCATTCTGGTAAATCATTATCATCCGCTGGCTTTACAATTCCTCTGTTTACCATTTGATCTAACGCCTCCTTAACTCTGTCCTTCAATATTAAGGGTATTCTTCTACTTGGATTGACCTTTGGTTGGGCATCTGGTCTTAGTGTGATTGTATATGTGTCTGGAAAGCATGCCAATCCAGTAAATATGTCACTATTTTCTTCTATAAAATTTTCTTTTGAGTCATTAATATTGTTTATTCTAGTTATAAGCTTAAAAAATACGCATGCTTTAAGTCCTAGAATAGGTTTACATTGATAGTCTTTAACAATAATAAAATCTAATTTTGAACATATGTTATTTACATTACATGTTAACTGACAGGTACCCAGTGAATCTATTTTAAAACCTCCATAAGCTTCTAATCTTGCGGTAGTTTTTTCGAGTTTAGGTTTAGGTATTAATTTATTGTAATAATTTAAGTTTAATATATTTGAATGAGACCCACTGTCAATTTTAAATCTTATTACTAAATTATGAATGGTTATCTCTGTGTACCAATCACAATTTATATCATTAATTACTGATATCTGTTTGATTGAGTTTATTTCAAGATCATCATCAGAATAATTTTCAACCTGATGGGTTTTCTTTACATTCATTTTCTCATTTTTATATTTGTTTTTATTGTGATGAGTACAGCAATTAGAAAAATGATTTGATTTATTACAATAAAAACATTTTTTCCCAAATGCGGGGCATTTACCATATTTATGTTTTGTATTACATTTACCACATGCATTTTTATTTTGATTAAAGCTAGACTTATCTTTATTCCAGTTTCTCTTTTCTTTTGTATAATCCACTTGATTTGTTTCATCCGGTTTCCTCGATTCTAGTTCCTTTCTTGCTCCTTCTGCCATTTCTACGGTTTGACAATACTTGACAGTTTTTTCCAAACTCATATCTTCTCTCAGTAATTTTTCTTGTAAGTCCTTGTTCCTTAATCCTAATATTATTTGTGATTTTAGTATTGAACTTTCAACTTCTCCAAACTCGCAGGACTTTATGTTCTGTTTTAAAATTGTTACGTATTGATCAAACGTCTCATCTTCTTTTTGTACGCATTTAAAAAATTTGAAGTGTTCCATAGCTAAGTTTCGTCTTGGTATGCAGTATTTTTTAAACGCATCCAATATTTCCTCCACGGTAGCATCCCTTTCCTCAGCTATTTCCATTGTGTTGTATATTTTTAATGCTTCGGAGCCCATTAAATTTAACAATCTTGCCTTTTGCACTTGCTTTGGTTTGTTACTTGTTTCGGTAGCACTGAAATATATTTCAATTTCTTGTTTGAATTTATTGAAATTTGTCTTTAAATTTCCTTTTAGATTTAGAGGTTCCGGTTTATTGAACGATTCCATTTTTTTTTTCGAGGTTATGTATCCCTGCTTTTCCACGTTGTTCTATTTATCGCAGCGCCATGTTTTGTACTTCTTTATGTAGTAAATTACTGAGAATAAACGTAAAGTTGTTTATATTTAATAATATTTTATTTATATTAAATGTTGCTTTTAAAAATACAAACTGTCTTATATATCTAACATTATAACTCCCCCTACTGTCTGAACGTACTACTAATCTTAATCTATGTCTATATATATATATCTATATATATATATATATATGGATATACATAAAACCTATATGGAGAATAGTGGAGGAGAATTAGCTGGGATGGTTCGACCATGTGTGTCGTATGAGTGATGATAGACTGAACAAGAGAGTGTATGAGACACGAGTGATAGGAAAAAACAAAAAGGAAGGCCAAGAAGAAGGTGAAATGACGATATCAGGGGAGCAGCGGCAGAGAGGGGAATTGGGTGGGAGGGAATAAAGGATCAGACCGGAGACCGAAAACGGTGGAGAGAATTATATAGAAAATAGGAAACTTGACCCCATCTAAGCCTTACACCGAAAGGTAGATTAAGAAGAAGAAGCATGTCGCAAATTGAGACAGTGTTGACACTGAGCTATACTCTAATTCTAATGACATGCTTTACACCAAATAAAAAATGTAAGAAAAATTAATTTTACTGGTATTTTTTATTTCAGCATACGATATTTTATATTGTTGAAAAAGAATAAAGAAGTCTATTCTGTAACCTAGAAATCCAATATGGCGTCCATTTAATGTATGGTTGATATGAGTACCTCGGAAGCAACCATCTTGAATTTTTGTTCATCAATATTAAATTGCGCTTATCGGACAGTGACTTTCATGTGAATCTTTTCTGTTTTTTTTTTTTTTTAGTAATTCTGACGGGTTCGACATTTTGAACTTTCTCAGATTTTAAATTAGTATATCAAGCTGCAAAACATATCCCATTTAATTAAATCTCCATCTTTAGTAATAACAAAGTTACACTTGCAACACACTAAAAACTGGACAATTGTATATACATTATATACGTGGTAGTTTACCGCTTTTATTGTAGAATTTAATAAAGCCACAATAACAAACAAAGGTACAGAATAAAAGATTTCTGTTACTTACAAAGCTCATTAATGGAAAACAATAAAAAGGCAATAATAAAAGCATAACATATTTAAGAAATTTTATTATGTTTGATATATTTACTAGATGTTGATCCTGCATATTTTTAAATGTGGCATTCAAAATATCGATTCTCTAATAAATTCAAAACATGAGTACATCATAAATAAAAAAGTGATGGACGGCCACTTACATATCATTAATTAATTCCCAAATTGATTTCATGTTACTAGCGTTCTCAATTACTATGTTTATAATTTTATTAACACCTAATTTGACAATAACAGAGCTAAGCAAAGATCAAAGATATGTAGTATCGTGGCGGTTTTGTTTTGTGAACATCGTGTATAAAATCGAAAAATATGTTTTTGTAGTTTCTTTAATGATGTGTTTGATAATACACTTTAGAATTCATTTCCTTTTTCAATAAAATATTTTTGTTTAAGGAAGGTGAGAACAATGAGAAGTTTGACTCCCATCCAAGACATCCAACAGCATTACCAGCGTACCTCTTAGTGCACAATAGCTGGTATTATGGCTTAGATTTGGCTGCATCTTTGATACTCTTAACGTTAGCTTTGGCTGAAGAACCTTCAACGAAAAATTTTACACTACCAATAGGAATACATACAACCCTAGAAATGCTCGCATTAGGCATAATAGCTATTGAATTGGCACTAAAATTACGTTGGACTGGAATAAGAACTGTTGTTAAACATAAACGTACAACTCTCAAAGGAATTACTTTGATGATTATGTTTCTAGAAACCTTAGTCGTAATAATAAGGCGTGAATCGCATTTTAGGGTAACTAGAGCCCTCCGACCAATTTTTTTAATCGATACTAGAGCTTGTGGAAACGTGAGAAGATTTATTCGGCAAATCTTACAATCTTTACCACCAATTTTGGATATGTTGGGATTACTGATGTTCTTCGTATGCAGTTATGCCTTGCTGGGTTACTTTCTTTTCAGTCAAAATCATACTAACCTCTATTTTAAAACACTTCCAGATAGTTTTGTTAGTATGTTCGTACTTCTAACGACAGCTAATTTTCCAGATGTAATGATGCCTTCCTATGCTACTTCTAAATTTCACGCTATCTTTTTCATATCCTACATATCCATATGTCTTTACGTATTAATGAACCTTATGTTAGCTGTCGTCTACGAAACCTTTACTGGAATTGAGAGAGATAAGTTCAGAAAATTGTTACTACACAAACGTAGAGCATGTAATCTAGCATTTAGATTGCTAGTGAGCAAAAGCTCTCCTACTACAGTGCGCTTCAAACACTTTCGCGGAATGATGAAGTATTATTCGTTTAGAACAAGCTTGAGGGATGTTGTTTTGATGTTCCATTTGATGAATACAAGTGGAGATGGAGCTTTGACCTCCGAGCAATTCATGAATATCTACGATGTTGCTACTTTAAAGTGGCACATGAAGGATCCTCCTGATCCTTGGTTCTCCGCAGCTTGGCCGCCACTAAGATATTTCTGCAGAGCTGCTAGACAGCTCGTATTATGGCCGCATTTCGATCACGTGGTTTGTACGTATTTTTAAAAGTAATTGCATGAAAATATAATAACTTAATCTTAGATATTCTGATCGTTGGAAATGGATTAGCCATGTTGGTACGTGTATTGCAATATGCGGGATCTTTGGAAGACAGTGCAAGAAACTTTATTGCTTCCTGGGATACTTACTTGTTTATGACGTGTAAGTATATTCAACATTACTTTGATAGAGTTTCCAGCACTCCTTTTCTTATACTAATTCATTATACTTGTATAATAGTGTACAGATTACATGTTTAAATTTGTGTTTCAAGGTTGTTGGCGGGACATAACAGCGCACATTATTGAATTGAAGTAGCATGCGTTTCGCAACTGAACTCCGATATTATTGCAGCTACAATCCCATTGCGCATATAGCCTTGAAACACAAACTTAGACATTCTCAGCTGTAGCTGTATGTTTATACTAGAAAGCTTGTAAGCTTCAGTGAACATAATAAAAGTAGTTTTTGTAAATTTCTTTAGTTAAGCTTATTAGTTATTTTCTGAAACCGGAAAGTGCAGTTACGAAGGTAGATTTAAACTAATTATTAACTCTGCCTTCTTTCTGTTTATTATTAAATTTTATTAATGCACTTTAAGTTAACAAAGGAGCAAAATCTGTTTTTAAGGAACTTACATTATTACGCCTCAATTATACAGGTAACTTTTATCTTGGAGTATTAATTTCAACATGTGACAATACTCACTGATTTAAACGAAATAATAATTGCCTTGCAAATAGAAAACCATTTTCAAAGAAAGTCAAAATTCTTCGATGACTCTCTCGAAGTGCTTCCTAGATTATGTACGTAATAAGGCTGTTTTCCAAGAAAGCTGTTCAACAGCTTTCTAAGTAAACAGAAATTACATATGTTACCGTTCACGACCCCCTCTAAGGTATCAAAAATCTTTTCCACTTTTGATTTTTTTGTGTGCTTTGGTGTCTTGAGAATCACATAACGCAAATTCGAAGGCGTAAGATGCAAACATCAGCTCTGGAATTAGTAAACTCTCTGGAATGATCAAAATGTAAAATCAATGAACGTCATATCGTATAATTCAGCCCAAAAGGCCAAAATACAAGTACATACGTAATTTTAAGAAAAGAAAAAAAGTAAAAAATAGTAATCATACAAAAAAATGGGTAAACGGCAAATAAAAAACAAATAAATTTTATTTATTTAAAATAACAGTTTCGACTGTTAAATAATGGTTGCAAAATAACCGGTTATCGTTATTTAGTATTCAACAGTTCTGCACGATAAGAACATTTGTCGTTTTTGAAGATTAATTCGTATTATAGGCTATTTTATTTTTATTTATTCATATTAGAATTATGTTATTTTGTTTCATATTATGTAACGATTTTTCTTAGTTTTTATAAATCATTTTTTTATACAACATTGTTCTTTTCTTTTATTTTACATTTGATAATTTCAATACATAGAATTATTTAGAAAATATATTTATAATAAACGTTCGATTCGATGTTAACTAGCGTCATAATTACCGTCCGAAAGTTATTTTTTACGGGAGTTGTAACTGTATCTACTGTACTATACTCACTATACGATGCCTTTTCACTCGACAATATGCAGGCGCACACAAGCACACATATATATAACGCTTGGTAGACAAGAGTGGGGAGGCTATACTATCTGATTCTCTCGCAAGATAAATCCTATAGATGTATATGTTTGTTTCTTTTTAGTGTCGCCGTTTTTTGTGTCATCGAGTTTCAAATCACTCACAATGGTGCTAAAGAAGTTTTCACATCAGAAAGCCAAACCATAATTATCATGTTTATGTTCCATTCTTGTTGAGTTCTTTGAGTTCTGTCGGCTTTGGGTTCCTCCTTTTCGATTGTCGGTTCTTTCATCAGCTTTGAGTCCTTCGTCTTGGGGTTTTTGAGTACTAAGGTCAGATTTGGGGCGATAGCATACGCTCTTGCAGGGTCACTGCGCCTGATCGATTGAAATAAATACCACGGCTGTTCGAGCGATAATCCACGTGGTGGAATGACAGTAGGTAATCGGAGATCGACTTTCTGAGCTGGGGCCGAGACAGAAACCACTCTGGCTCCCTAGTCCCCATTTTAGCGGCCACGATCTCACCGCTGGTAGTTGAGAAGGTTTGATCCTGGGGATCCGGTCACTAGATTATTGTTCTTAATAGATGTTTGGTGAGGGTCGACTCTTTAGTACCTTTTGTCATCAAACGTCGAGAAGAGACTGCACCCTCCACACTTGGATCTTAGGCGGGGGTCTGTCCTGGTCGAGCTCTGCGATATGTCGGAGCACCGGGTTGTCAGATCGGGTTATCCTTTCCATCGTGCCTCTCGCGGGTTGGATGATGTATTCGTCGAGAGGCACGACTCCTAGATCATCATGGAGTTGTTGGTTTCTGACAAACCACGGTGCTTCGGCGATCAGCCTTGGAATTTTATTCTGAGCTCTGTAAAGTTTCTGCAACCGAGACTTCGATGCGGTTGACCAGGACAGCGCTCCATATGTGAGTATAGGTCTTAGGAAGATGGGAGATGAGCACCTTTATTCTTAGATTCACAGTCGAACTTACACATAGGAGCGGCAGCAACGTCCTTCTCGCGTTGTGGTACTTCTTCATGACCGAATTCACGTGGGCTCTGAAGGTCAGGCTTTGGTCTAAAGTAACTCCAAAATATCACTAATCATAAGCCCATCTGCCGTTTGAAAGATGAACTAAAAATGATCATGTGACCGTTACAAGTTGCTCTGATTTGCGTAAAATGTCTATAGAGTAAGTGGTCTGTGATTAAGTTACTATTAAAAGAGAAGGTCTGGTTCGAATTTAATGCTTGACTGTATTTGGTTTATGCCTACAACAGATAGATTTATTGGTATTCTTTCTTTAAACTAATAAATATCCATTCAACATTTACGCCTAATGTCGGGATAGGGCAATTAATAAAGAGCAAGTTTTTCCACCACTCGCCGTGCAAAAATAATGTAGTAAAAAAATTATATAAACAACGATGATTTGAATGTTGGACGATTATTACATATCGTATACTGTTTGCAAACTCGGGCGTGAGATCGAGAGGAGTTCAGAAAAGGCGTAGTAGAATGGATTACAACAGCGAACTTAAGGAACGAAAGAGAACTGATTTATTCCTGACATAAGAAAGGAGGAAAAGCTGTACAAAGTTTTATAACTTTATAACTATATATCTACTATATATTCCATATAATAATAATAATAATAATAATAATAATAATAATAATAGTAATAATAATAATCATTTATTTCATATACTAAACGTGAAATAGAGAGTGAAATACAAGAACAGTTGTATGGAGGCCTAACCCTCATGTGGGACTAAGCGACATCATAACAAAAAAGGAAAACCTAACTAAAGAGATAAGGAACCCATAAATCTAAAATTAATCGAATATGTACAATTTCCAGGAATAATTTCAAAATCATTAAAAAGTATTGCACAGCTGAAAGTTTCTAGAAGTAGCTATAAGAGGCGCTTCGTGAGCACAAAATTTGTCAAGAATTATCCGATTTTATTCACTCCGATTACGGAAAGCCTCAACAAATGTTCAAACCGTTTTAAAAAAGTTTAAGTTATAGGACTATTTTCAAAGTTCATCGGAACTTATTAAAATTTAGTGGAGTAAATCTTTGGAAATCATAACATATATATATATATTTCCTCATCGGTCGCGTACAACGTTAATCCATGTTCTTTCTTGATGGAAGGTCTATATAACAATATCGAAGACGTATGAGCTAATTGCCCCTCTGTTACCTCGCTGGCACGCCCCAGCTAGCTGCGACTTTTATTGCGACTAGCGCACTAACGCTATCGCTCGACAAAGTTGAGCGTTTCTTGTGTCTCGCAACATCCGTCAACGCGGAAAAATCCTCTCGGCCGTCGCGTTCGAGTGTGGCAAAGACTCGGAGCCACTCAATGTTGTTACAGCATTGCCGAAACTTTTAGAACTAAACGCAACGAAATTAACTGCGGCGGGTATTTTCAAGCAGTTCAAGGATTACATGGTAAAACGTGCAAATCCTTTTTCGAACATTATTGCAATGGCATGCGATCACGCTTCGGTTATGAAAGCGTTACTCCTCCTGGAGAATTCGAGCGTCATCGTTATTCCATGCGTCTGTCATACTCTCGCGAAAAAAAGAATCAGATTATTGATGTTTTTGGAGATTCAAGATAATGGTTCAAACAACTTAAGGTCGCATGGAGTCCTTTTACCACATGAAGATGTGGTAAAAGGGCCGTAGGGCTTCATGATAAGAAAATTCGTTCAAGTTTTCATCCTTTCGTTATTAATTCCGAAGATGCAACATTTCCTGCCGGCTTTGAAGTACGTCGATCCTCCTTGTTGAGTACTATGCAGATAGTTCACATTTTGTGCAAAATCAAACGACAATACCAACATAGATTCATCGGTAGCTGTTTTTCCACATTTCTCCTGATAAAATTGACATTGTTTTTGCACGGTCCAAATGTTCTAAAGCAGTTCTCAATGTCGATTGTCGGCTATAAGCATTGTCGTTTTGCGATAGGTAAACCATTATCGCGTTGTCTTGGCAAACATCATATATGTCGTCAGCTGGCCGTAATTACTGTAATGTAAGGACAGCACTTACTCCACAGATCATAGAAAGAATTTCGTTCGATTCTGTTTGTTTCTTCTTTTCCAAAGTCGTTCATATACCATCGGTACAGAGACATCTTCGTTTCAACGGACGGCAATTTCATGAGCTTATAGTCCTTAAATTTTAGAAGACGCCCTTGGAAGAGGAATAGAAACTCGATCGGCGAACTTTTGAATATATTCTACAGTAAATACTTGAAGATCCTGTCTTATAATATTGTCACGTTTTGCTCGCTTTCAAGCCAGGCCATATCTTTTCCGATACAAGCCCTCTTTGTCAAAATGTTGGACAAAATTTTTGTACCTATCACGTTTTAGATCATGGATAAAGAAGTATATTTTCTGGCATATTGGAAAATCGCAAAAGAAATAGGATGTTTTGTCGAGTTTTCTCTTTCTCAGCCCGTGCTCTTGTTAATGTAGCGTATTGAGCTGATAATCATGCCCATTCGCCTCGTGGCTTAATATAACCAAACCTTGTTCGTATTTTTCTAATTCATGATACCAATCTCGAAACTTACACACAAGATCTTTCGGCAGGTTTTTAATTGCACTCTGATTTGCAACATACCGGAGCAGTTTTTAAAAACATCCACTTGATAGTTCCAAATTCTTCCTCATCCGCGAACGATCGCTCAATAGTCACATCGAGAGCAGAGGTTGATTCTTCTTCAGATGAAGGATCGGCATAAGTTGCATCTAAGCGCTGTAAATCTACAGTTAACGTTTCACTGAGTTTGGAATCCATTTTTCAAACACGTAATTTATTGTAATTAGTGCTTATTGAATTCACACAAAAATCCGCGAACCGCACAAAATCAACTACTGGAATAATACACTGAAAACGATAGAATAAGGTATGACGCTCAATTGTCGAAAAAAATAACAACAAGAATATCCGATTTCCTTGCTTTCTGAAGTTGGTTGCGCTTCGCCGCGATTCGTTTTTGAGAACTCTTTCTCACGGCTGTTATATATTGGTAGTGGGTAATAAAATTGAATTATTTCGAAAATAAAACGAACAAATTCATATCCTCTCATACTCACAGATTGGTTTACATTTACAAACATAAAACTACATCTAACAGCAGAAAACGACATTAGTTTGATGCCCTTCATCAAAATGCAACTAAGAAATTTGACGAACTCGTTCTCAAAATCTTGTTTGCGCACGTGAGGTGGGTTTTCTCGTGGACAGTCACATATGCCAATAATTTTGCTGGAAGGAATTATACTTTATGAGTCACAATGTGTCACAAAATGTACTAAAGGACTGAACAATCCGCTAACGGCTCAGAAAGAAAGGGGATTATACCGTACTGATAAGGACGAAAATCGGATCAGAAAAGAAGGGGTTGTTTCCTTGCAGTGTTTCTCAAATAATCAATATCCTCGTTATTTAATAACTTTTATTCAAGGCATTTTTTATTCTATTCTTGTGAAAATTATTGGTCCAACACTAAAATCAGACTATACATTTTTATATATTACCTTCACCCCTCACCCAACTGAACTGTTTCATCTACCACTATGACTCCATTTAACAAATCTTTGGTTTTTAAAATATAGCTCTCCCTTCATTATTGAAACAAAAAATTAAGAAATGCAGACAATCAAAATGTACGAGTCTATATATGTTGGTGTAAGTATAAAGAAAGAATCGCTGATCCAAAAAGCTAAATAAGAGAATACAAGAATTTCACACTAGTGTTATGGCGGAAAAAATAAACTACTGAAAAATTGAAAAATTGTGGTACCTAGACTAAGAAGCATATGCTATTAATTTTTGGTTGATGTTTCTGTGTTTGATATATATATATATATACATATACCTATATATATATATATATATATATATATATCGATTTGAAATGTATTTTATTAAAACGACATAACTACATACTTATTCAATATCTTTCTCTAACAGATTTCTATTAAGGAGGTATACGGTTTAAAGTTTTTGAACTAACTTTTCCTTGTGTTCATGTATTCTCCCCTTCCTTCTCATCCATTCGACCTTTAGTCTTTAGTATATGTATGATTGTTTTCTTCCACGTTATTGATGGGTTCCTCGTGCTCTTCTCTATATAAAAGTGACGTATAAGTTGGAAGAAAATCAATAAAATCTGTAAATAGTGAAAAAGAAACGATCGGACAAGTCAACCTCAATTTTTGAATTACGAATTTTTTACAGAGACCGAATTTTGTCAGATTGTTGCAGATATACCGTCACCTCTTTTTCTTTTAAATCAGGCATGGGAAATCTTTTCTGTAGCGACCGCTAGAAGTTTTATGCTGCAGGTAATCTTGGGAAATCTACATTTTTGTAGTATCCTTATTAAACAACTTTGACGGACTGTGCTATGCAACGGGAAAATTCAATGGCGGGCCTGACAAAGCTTGCTTGAGAGCTGCATGGGCCCGCGGGTCGGCGATTGCTCATGCTTGTTTCAAATGGTAGCTCCATTTTTTTAGTTCCATTTGGAGGAGAAGATTTTTCTGCATACAGAATGATGATTTCTGAGATAGGTTACATAACAATATTTTTGAAGAAAAAATATTTTGTGTATCATTCAATTTAACCTACTTTAGAAATCGTAATTGGGTATGGAGAAAAAGGTTCTCCTCCAAATGACGCTAGACAACATTGGGATTACCATTTAAAAGAAAAGAAAGTGACATATCTACGACAATAATGTCGTTCGGTTGGAATTCGGTTTTTGTAAAAATTTACGCAATTATGGTAAAAATCAAGGTGACGTGTCCGATCGTTTTTTTTTGCTATTTACAGATTTTATTGTTTTTATTCTAACCTGTACGTCCATACTGTATACACCTATAACATTTTTTAAATTAATTTTTGGTTTGCAGTGTTTTTGGTCGAAGCTATGCTTAAAATCATAGCACTTGGATGGAATGAATATATGGCTTCCGGCTGGAATATTTTCGATTTGACAGTAACTTTGGTCGCCATTTTCGGTTCTCTCCTATTATTAGCAAAACCTACGTTTACAGTTGTAATAATTCTGAGGCCATTAAGGTAAGCGCGAGTTATATACTACGTATATTCTAAAGTAAGTGAATCAAGTCAATAATAAGTGCTTTAAGTTAATCATTATTTACGAATTTGCAGGTTGCTGCGATTATTCAAACTTAAGAAGAGGTATAGAGACATCTTTGGAACTTTAGTCTTGCTATCTCCATTAATGTGGTCAACAGCTATTGTTATGATGGTAGTGTATTATTTCTTTGCAATTATAGGGATGGAATTATTTTCAAAATACAATTTGAAGAACTGTTGTGTGAATACCACAGTAGAGGACTTCTACCGCTATAGCGAAAATAGCACGTCTGCCTTAGGGTACTACTATTTGAATGGTTTCCCTGATCTTCTAACGTCAGGCGTAACTCTCTTCGAATTAACTGTGGTTAACAATTGGTTTATTATTATGGATGCTTTCGCTGCTGTCGCCGGACCATGGTCCAGAATATTTTTCATGTCGTTTTATTTGTTTACAATGGTAGTCTTAACCATTGTCGTGGCTTCCGTATTAGAAGCCTTCAGGTTTAGAATTCAGTACAAGAAGCAAACATCAAAGCGAGATGAAGAACAAATGCTCCATGAAGAAGTGATAGTTGAGTGGAACAGCCTGTCAAGCCAGGTACAGGATTCCAAACAATTAGAACAGCTTCAGGACGATTTTAGGATTGGAGGCGTTAGTTGCTATGTTGGAAGAAGACGAAGAACCAGAGAGGTCTTACAAAAACATATGTATACGGCTGAAATTAAAAAATGGTTGGAAACTGAAGACATTGAAATAATAGACAATAATACAGAGAGTACCCCAGAAACTATCGATAGATTAATAGAATCTTAAGCCAAACGAACGTAGGGCTTGGGTTTAATTAAATGTGTATAAAATAGTTTTATTGTAAGCCGAACACTAAGAAGTCGATTAAGGAAGTGTTATCAATATCCTGAAATTAAGATAAAAGCTACAAAAAGGGAATGTAAATTCAATACAGTAACAAAGAGTACGAGTGAGAATCATTAAAATTCGATTTTCCCTTCCTTAACAATTCATAAGTCACTAACTGCAAAAATACTTTTCAACTACATATATATTTTTATATCGCAATTCGAATTTTCAAAACGCATAAGAAATGCAATATTGAGTTAGATATACTAAAGGTATCTTTTTGCTGCTGTTTTGTTCATATCCTCCACTTCAAAACCCTAATGCTGTTAGTATGCATACTTAATTTAAATTATTATAGGAATTTAACAGCAGCCCATCAAATTGATCTTTACATTGATATTTATGGGTTTATAGTATACTAAAGTGAGGTTTGACTGAAGTAGGAAGAAATTGATTTAAATGATATTTATCCGTCGGAAATGTCGAAACATTAAAGAAATCAAATTATAAAATCGTAACATCAGATGCGAAAATAGACAAAAGCTGACATACTGCATCTAGAAGTGTTATTTTAGATCATAGAAATGGTAAAAATGAGAAACTTTGTTGGAGTGCATCAATTCATTTACATGATCATATATACATACTCAAATTATATACAGGTAAGTAAAAAGTCTTGGATCAGTTGATTATCTTTTGTTTATGAAGCATTTTTAAAATAATTGGCGTGCTTATATAACAAATACTAATGCACTTAATAATCGTAATGTCTTCTATTTTCGACTTCCGGTTTAGCCGGAAATGTCCTTAACGCAGCATAAAAAACTACATAAGAAATGTTATAAATAAGGTTTTTGTTTTATTCGAAAAGTGATAAAAAAATTTAAATAAAAATACTTGTAACAAATTGCATCATCTTTGAAGAAACTAATAATTTTAATTAAGTCTACAGTAAATGTTTTCCATTTACAGTTTGACAATAGCCCACCCGATCGTTAAAATTCCGTAAAGCATTTTGTACAACTTGTGGAGAAATTTGGCGCATCTCTTCTGTTATACGTTGTCGCAATTTTTCTGGATTGGCTGGCCTGTTTCTCTAAACTCTGGATTTCAAATGTCCCCAAAGAAAAAGTCTAGTGGGGACAGGTCGGGCAACGAGCAGCCTATTCAATAGGACCTCTTCAGCCAATCCATTTTGCTGGTAATATTACATTCAGATAATTTCGGACACGTATGGCAAAATGTGGAGGTGCTCCACCTTGTTGGAACCAGATATTTTCAGCTGGTATTAAAGAGTTATTGGCATTTGGAAATAAAAGTCCATCACCGGGTACAATTTCTTAATAGTTGCAGGTAACGTTCACCATTTAAATACCAATTTATGAAAAATGGTCCAATTATATGGTTGTCCATAATACCTGCCCATACATTGAGTTTTTGAATGGATGTTGGGTATGTACTTCAGATATCCAGTGCGGGTTGTCTTTTGACCAAAAACGACAGTTGTGCCTATTTACTGTGCCATTAAGACAAAATGTGGCTTCATCTGAAAACACCACATTGTTTACAAAATTAGGATTTGCCACGATCATTTCCATGATAGTTTCGCAAAATTGAATTCTGCGGTGTGGATCATCTTCATCAGTCAATTCATGGACAAAATGAATTTTATAAGATTTTAGTTTTTCTGACTTTAAAATGTTCATCGCAGACTTTTGACAAATACTGTGATCTAACGCTAATTGATACGAGGAAAGTTTGAGCTTCAAGCTGTAATAAAACGTTAAGTTAGTTAGTTTCTTAGTGGCTGATTTCGGTCGTCCTGTTCGTAGCAAATACTTAATATTATGACTTGTTTCATATCTTTTAACAGTCCTACATACCGTAGATTTACTAACTGATCGATTTGGATAAATATTATTAAGTAAAATACGAACTTCGTCATATGTTCGTTGTCTATCACCATACCCGCGCATCATCAAAATCTCAATCCTTTCACCTTCACTAAGATTCATAGCCATATTTGCAGTAAGTTTTGATAAAGTTAACACACGTTACTAAAGACTTGTCAAATAATTTGCCCTAGCAACTAACATGTATGTAGCTTTTTAGACTGCGCCCGATAACAATAAAATATACAGAGTGTTGCATTTAAAAAGAAAAAGTTAAGGATATTTTCGGCTAAATCGGAAGTCGACAAAAGAAGACATTACGACTATTAAATGCATTAATATTTTTTATATAAGCACACCAATTATTTAAAAAATTGCTTCATAAACAACGGAGATAATCGACCGTTCCGGGACTTTTACTTACCTGTATATATATATATATATATATATTTAACAAATATGCACCTATTTATTAAATAATAAATACTAGAAACATACAGAAAGCGGTTTGGTTAAGTAGATTAAGTAAAAGAGCTCTAATAGTGAAATAGTGATAATAAAGGTATTAATTGTTCAGTAAATTATATGCTAAGAATTATATTGGAACCAGATTAATGTGATATCTATTTATCAGTATATTTTATTTATTTGATTGGAGTATTTATTTAAATATTTTTAACTTGATTGATATATTTCGTAACTAGTCTTAATATCAGTACGTTACATGTTAAAATTAGATGCAATATAATTTTTTATGTATGCCTGTAGAATATTTAATATATCAGCGATTTATTCAAGCTTTGGTTTTATTTCATTTAAATTAATAAATTCAAAATTCGATACAGCGAAAGCACTGTCGAAGAAAAAGTGAACCTCTTTTCGTTTCTATGAGAAGAAAAATAATAGAATAAATCAAATGTTTATAAAAAACTAAGAACATACTTAGATTCATACTATCGTACGTATCAAAGTCCATTACTTCCGGCTAACCACAAACAAGTTGGAAAGGATCTTCGTATATTGAAAAATCAGTGACATGATTTTTATGTTAAAACCGTCAACAATTGATTACTCATATAAGAAATTCAACAACACTTAATTTTTCCTACTTTTCTGGGAGAACTCACCCAAATTATATTATTATTATTATCTAATTATAACGGCCCAGGCATACAGATGGTCACAACTAACATTGACTTAACGTATACTATACCTGACAACCTGTTTCGCTAGCTGGGGCAAACATTTTCAACAACCGAATAAACCGATGTGCTTCAGTATCAGTTGATGCAGGTATGGACTGCAATTATTGGACAAAATCATCTCCAAACATAGTATCTACAATCTCAAATGCAGTTGGCAAGATGAGCTCTTCACCAATGATGTGAGGCTTGTTACATCTATATGAAACTTTGTAAGAGGCAAGTAAAGCTTTTTCATTCATAGACAAAGTTCTTTTTAATAGTTTTTGCTGTTCATACGATTCTAATTCAAATTCGAAAAATTCTCGGAGTTTGTCAATGTACTCACGGTAAAGGGTTTTCGTATGTCGTTAAAGTTTATTCGGTTTCATGCTATCTGCTGTTAAACTTTTTGAGCAAATGACACACAGAGGCTTTCCTTCTTGATTTACTTCAGTGCAGGTAAATCCAAAATTTAAATATTCTTGAGAATATTTTGTTGAATTAATTTTCGGAACCACATTCGTCTGTGTAATTGTCGTCTGATGCTCGCTTACGCCTACTTAAAAATGTATCCATGATTCTGTATATTGTAGTATGAATTTTAGTTAATTGTATAGAAAGCAAAAATTATTACAATTAATATTTACAAAAATTTAGTATTATATTAACAAAATAATGAACAATACAATCAAAATATATTACCTAGTGTGTATAAGTGTAATTTGTTTTCTAATTCTTAACTTCTCCCTCCCTCTTGAATTCTTTCTTCACTTCTTTTCTTTGGTCTTTTCCTCTTATTGTACTTCTTTTTCTTTGGTCTGTTCGTCGTTTGTAAACAACAACTTCTTTTTGATGTGGTCTGCTTCTTTTCAACCCTGGTATTTTTTATAACTTTTTATCTGACTTTTTCGTCGACCATCCTATTCCGTCGTTTATAAACAAACTTCATTTCTTTTTTTTTCGGCACGTCGTTATAGCAATTTGGAATTCTAGATTTTGAAATGTTTCAAGTGTATGTATGTGGTATATATTTACAACGCTTTACATCTTTTATTGGTAATTTTACTAATGGAGTATTACCATACTACAATTATACTACCACCCCCTTACAAATTTTTTTGTTACTTGTAACAGAAAATTTTAACTATCATTTAAGAAATCCATGTGTTATTAATGTTAAAGAAACTAGAAGACAATCACTAAAAGAAATAAGTGTCTTATTGTAGATTAACAATTGGTAAGTATAAAATGGTACTGAAGAAGAGAACAGTTTTAAATAAACAAGACAAGTACTTAACACGACTTCAATCTCTAAAATGTACTATTCTATTTATTTATTGTTTTATTTAACTAATATATTTAATTTTAAATCGTTTTAATAGGAAACGTATTTAATTAACTTTATATGAATAAATATTCTCTACATTGTAAATGCCTTTTACGATATCAGTTCTTGGTAAATTTGATGTACATTGAGGATGCACAACAATTTGGCATTCGTTGCAGAGACTGGATATGGGCCAAGCGGAAACTGAGCTTTGCAATTAGCACACCTTAATGGTTTGGTACATATCCCGGGATCGAACTTGTGCGGTATATTGTAATGTATTCTTTGAATAAAACTCTGCCGAAATAAATCGTTCTTCTCAGGAGATTGTGTGATTTGTTCTAACACCCTCATATGATCCTTGATATTTCCTGTGGTATTAGTTCTTTCCAAATTATCTGAACAGAATTGCGATTTCAAATTTACTATCTCTTGTCTTAAGCTCTTTCTAAGTTCTCTTTCTTTATTCAATTGGTACTCTAAATCTTTATAGTTAAGCACAACATATAAGGGTGGGTGATTCTCCTTTTCCGAATTCCCAAATATTTTATCTGTTATAGTTTTTATCTTTTCTTCTTCCATTTGGGGTTTTATTTGAGGAAAATCAATTAATTTAGTTTGATGTTGAATTGTTGATTCGGTTTCAAATTCCCTTTCCATCTGGTACGCGTCTTTTTGCAATAACCTGTCATTACGTTGATTAACTTGTTCAAACCAAGCTATATTTAAACTCGTAGATTCATTTAAATTTTGACATAACTTAAAGTTCGATTCAATGACACCTTTCAAATGTGTTAATTGCAAGGAATTCTCTTCCTTTAATGACTATTTTCAGATAAACAAGCGCCAATAGTTACCAATTCTTTTAATTTAAACCTATTTCTCTTTGTACATTCGTTTATACTTCTATTTTCATTTTCATATGTAATCTCGATATCTTCTAACCTTACATTTATTTCATTAGATTTACTTGTACTTTCTACTTGTATATTTTGACCATTAATAGCGCATGATAACTTATTTAACGAAGACATTAGTTTTTCTAACGCCCTTTCTATTTCACCCTTGTCATCTTGACGTTTGTTTGACATTTTTAAATTCTAAATTTGTGTATGATACAATGAAATGAAGTTAAATCATTTTAAAAACTAACTTTAGGTTCGCAAATGAAATGAATGAATTTAGGTTCGTCCCACGTTTTGTGCGCCAAAAATTGTAGTATGAATTTTAGTTAATAGTATAGAAAGCAAAAATTATTACAATTAATATTTACAAAAATTTAGTATTATATTAACAAAATAATGAACAATACAATCAAAATATATTACCTAGTGTGTATAAGTGTAATTTGTTTTCTAATTCTTAACTTGGAGTAATATGGGGACGAGTCCCGGTCGATTTTCGCAAAAAAAAATTATAGCGCCGTAAAGGTGACCTAAAAAGTGATAAATTATCTTAATAAAAGTTTTACGAGACGTGCCTACCAGAGTCACAATTTCAAAAAAACGGTCTTACCTTAAAGTGTTTACGTTACGTTCAAACGAAATCTTCTTATGTATTTAATCCCATAAGTATAGTTTATAATACATTTATAATAACTTTTATCCTTTTTCTACAAATATGCCTTCCATTATTAATATAATTTTGTTATTTACCAATAATTTTACATTTTCTGAGATGTTAAAATGTATGACTTTCTAAATGACATTTGACTAGTAGCAACCAGTACCAACTTAAATAGATGTATATTCATGTAATTCTTCTTATTCTTCTTCGAAGCGGTCTATTATTGAAGTTAAACGTTGGTTAAACGAATCGTTGCCGTACACACAAAAATTGAATGATGCACGAACTTGCGTATTCTTATGATTTTTTCTGTATTTACTAGTCGATAATTTAAGCAAATTTTTGTGTTAATTTATCTGCTATTTTACTGATTTAGATCATTGACTATCAGATGTGCGTATATATATATATATATATATATATATACTTGGTTCCTTTAGTTGCCTGTTTACGTTTGTAAATCAATAATTGCCATATATGGAAAAAATGATTCATACACGAACTAGAGTATTCTTACGATTTCTTCTGAACATATTTATGTCTTTTGTCGCGAGGTTGTTTTGGATGCGTATATCATACAGAAAGAAAAGTTAAACTATCCCACACCAGCAGACCCAAATCAACCCCACACCATCTGGCCCAAACTATCCCACACCACTAGACCCAAACCCATACCACACCACCAGACCCAAACACACCCCCCACAACCAGACCCAAACACACCCAACACCATCCCACACAACCAGACCCAAATCCACACCACTACCACCAGACTCAAACTCACACATACCACCAGACCCAAATCCAATCACACCACTAGACCGAAACCCACCCCACAACATCCGGCCATAACTATCCCACACCACTAGACCCAAACCCATACCACACCAACAGATCCAAACACACGCCACACCACCAGACCCAAACACCCCCACACCATCCGGCCCAAATCATCCCACACCACCGGAGTCAAATCCACACCATTACCACCAGACTCAAACCCACACCATACCACCAGACTCAAAGCCACACCATACCACCAGACCCAATCCCAATCACACCACCATACCGAAACCCACGCCACACCATCCGGCCCTAACTATACCACACCACCAGACCGAAACCCACTCCACACCATCCGGCACTAATTATACCACACCACGAAACCCAAACCCAAACCCAAACCCACACCACACCACCCGGCGCAAACTATCCCACACCACCAGCCCCAAACCCACAACGCTACCACCAGACTCAAATCCACACCATACCACCAGACCCAAACCCAATCACACCACCAGACCGAAAGCCACCCCACACCATTCGGCCCTAACTATACCACACCACCAGACCGAAACCTACCCACACCATCCGGCACTAATTATACCACACCACGAAACTCAAACCCACACCATACCACCAGACCCAATCCTAATCACACCACCAGACCGAAACCCACGCCACACCATCCGCCCTAACTATACCACACCACCAGACCGAAACCCACTCCACACTATCCGGCACTAATTATACCACACCACGAAACCCAAACCCACACTACACCACCCGGCCCAAACTATTCCACACCACCAGGCCCAAACCCACACCGCTACCACCAGACTCAAATCCACCCCATACCACCAGACCCAAACCCAGTCACACCACCAGACCGAAACCCACCCCACACCATTCGGCCCTAACTATACGACACCACCAGACCGAAACCCACCCAACACCATTCGGCCCTAACTATACGACACCACCAGACCGAAACCCACCCCACACCATTCGGCCCTAACTATACGACACCACCAGACCGAAACCCACCCCACACCATTCGGCCCTAACTATACGACACCACCAGACCGAAACCCACCCACACCATCCGGCCCTAACTATACCACACCACCAAACCCAAACCCAAACCCAAACCCACACTACACCATCCAGCCCAAACTATCCCACACCACCAGACCCAAACCCACACCACACTACACCACACCAGCTGTTGCCCCTCTACAAAATATCCAGGATGATACTTTCTTTTCCAAATTTGGATTGGTCTATCTCTACGATTTTGCTTGGCCCCCTTAACTTTTCTTTATGTATGATATACGCATCCAAAACAACCTCGCGACAAAAAGAATTAATAAATATGTACAGGAAAAATCATAAGAATACGCAAGTTCGTGCATCATTCAATTTTTGTGTGTACGGCAACGATTCGTTTAACCAACGTTTAACTTCAATAATAGACCGCTTCGAAGAAGAATAAGAAGAATTACATGAATATACATCTATTTAAGTTGGTACTGGTTGCTACTAGTCAAATGTCATTTAGAAAGTCATACATTTTAACATCTCAGAAAATGTAAAATTATTGGTAAATAACTGAAAATTATATTAATAATGGAAGGCATATTTGTAGAAAAAGGATAAAAGTTATTATAAATGTATTATAAATTATACTTATGCGATTAAATACATAAGAAGATTTCGTTTGAACGTAACGTAAACACTTTAAGGTAAGACCGTTTTTCTGAAATTGTGACTCTGGTGGGCACGTCTCGCAAAACTTTTATTAAGATAATTTATCACTTTTTAGGTCACCTTTACGGCGCTATAATTTTTTTTGCGAAATTCGACCGGGACTCGTCCTCATATTTAGCCCTTAACTTCTTCCTCCCTCTTGAATTTTTTCTTCACTTCTTTTCTTTGGTCTTTTCCTTTTATTGTACTTCTTTTTCTTTGGTCTGTCCGTCGTTTGTAAACAACAACTTCTTTTTGATGTGGTCTGCTTCTTTTCAACCCTGGTATTTTTTATAACTTTTTATCTGACTTTTTCATCGACCATCCTATTCCGTCGTTTATAAACAAACTTCATTTCTTTTTTTCGGCACGTCGTTATAGCAATTTGGAATTCTAGATTTTGAAATGTTTCAAGTGTATGTGTGTGGTATATATTTACAACGCTCTTCTATTTCCTAAAGAATGCTTTCTATAAAATTTACATCTTTTTATTGGTAATTTTACTAATGGAGTATTACCATACTACAATATACTGCATATAAATCTATTGGTACTCGAAAACCGTGAATTGTAGTTAACACGCAAATTACAACAATGATTACGATTGCGATTGCGCGCAATAATTTTTCTCGCAATATTGTATATAAATTTTATATAAAGAGTATTACAATTTGTACCAATTGCACCAATCTACTTATCCATTATTACTTGAAGGTGTTGTGCTATTAATTTTCGCAATCAGCAGCAAGCTTTTGGGAATTTCTGCGGCGGGAGTTAACTGAGAAAAAGCGAGACGCTTGAAATTGTTAGATAGACGCTTTTCATCTATCTTTCTTCTTTCATTAGTTATTTCTCGCTCGTACACACCCACACGATTGCGTCTCCCCCATCAGATGGTCCTCTTAATTGTTCGGACTCGAATTTACTTCAAATTCAACTTCCACTTCTTTACCATCGGTATCTAAATGAAACACTTTTTCTTACATTTTTATTCATTTATAGAATTTTACCTTATGTCAAATATACAACGAGACCTTTCCTCCTTTTTATATAAAACTGTAGTTAATATATTGAAGAAGATCAAGTACGCGTATTAGGAAGAACATCACTTGGTACAATATTGTAATTATCGTGCAAAATAATAAGAGTTGTTTTCAAATATTGTAGCAACCATTCTAGCAAAATGTTATAACGTATATGAAATATTGTAATGATATCTACTCTTTCCATACACTAAAATATTTGTAATGTGTAGAATTTTTAAATCGTTATTATGATATAGTAATTGAGTTTTCTACTTCAAGATATGGGTTTGTTATTTAAATAAAACAAATTTTTAATTTTAGTTACTACGTTTTATAAATTGTTTCTATAGTCTACGAAACGTAGCAAAAAGCAATTTATTGTTTTATTTTAACAACAGGCCGGTATCTCAAAGCCCAAAGCAGAATCAATTTGCCAAATTTTGTTTTCATTTATTTAAATTAAATTCGAAAGCATAAATTGCTTTGAACTAATTCTAAAATTATGGTGAAAAATATTACCAGGTGTGCCAATAAGATAGAAATAAATACATATGCATGTTTTAATTCACACTTAACATGTGTTATACATTATATAAGCACAGAGTTATCATTTTAAGTTCCTAAATTTATATAGTATATTTAAGTGTTACATAGGGTTTCAATCTGTTGTTGGTACATATAGTCTCGAGTACCTCGCATTGGCACAATACATGGATCGCGGTTTCCTCCTCAATTTGACAGAATTTACATATCGCTTCCTCTGTCAAGCCCACTTTATTCATATGCCTATTGAGCTTGCAGTGCGCTGTTAGTAGGCCCACTATCCTTCTGACGGACTTTTTGTCCCTGCGTAGTAGGTTCTTTGTAAACTTCGGCATTTGCTCTCCAAGGAACTGTTTCGCCGATCTCTCGTCTGGGGAGTTCCTCCACCTTTCCCGAGATTTATCCTCGGTTCACTTTCTTATGGCCGATTTGATTCTTGTTTTTGTAATGCCGAAGGATGGCTCCGGTCCTACGAATGCCATCGACGAGGCCTCTCGGGCCAGTTCGTTAGCTTTTTCATTTCCCCGGTAGCCCTTGTGCCCCGGGACCCAAGCTATCGTCACTTTCGCGCGACTGCCGAGTTCGTTCAGAGCACACACACAATCCCATATAAGCCTTGAATCGACCTGTACCGAATCCAATGCCTTCAGCACCGCTTGACTATCGGAGAAAATGGCCACCGTGCGATTGCAGCCGCGTTGCTTATTGATTTCTCCGACGCAGAGATGTACCGCGGCTATTTCCGCCTGGAAGACCGTGGTATCTTTACTTAGACTCATCTGGACCATCGTCCTTTCTTTAAATCCGTATATTCCTGCCCCAACACCTTTATCTGTCTTAAAGCCGTCCGTGTACCAGGTAGACTGCGCCTGTATGGCTGGACCTTGTTTCCATTCCTCTCTATCTGGTATAACTATTTTATAATTTTTCCTAAAGTTGAATTTGTGTGTTTTCAGTGCCATGACTTATGAGGGTTTGCCCTTGCATCAGTCTGTAGGCCACTGACCTTGCTACTCTTTGTATGTGGATATCTAAGGGTGGTAGGTTCAAAATTACCTCCAGTGCGTCTGTAGTAGTTGTTCCCATTGCTCCCGTGGCACTTAGACATGCAAGTCTTTGTACCCCGCCTAGTAGCCTGACAGCTCCCTTTTGCCTTGTTTTTGGCAACCAAACAACAGCTCCATACGTTACCATGGGTCTAATTGCCCTTGTATATAACCATAGAATCATCTTAGGACTGAGGCCCCAATTTTTCCCACACATTCGCCTACATCTGTTAAGGACAATTGTGGCTTTATTGATGGTTTTTTTGTGTATGAGAGTTCCACGTTAGTCTTTGATCAAACAGTACTTCCAGGTATTTAGCCTCTTTTAGAATTGGAATTTCTACCCTATCTAGTACTGGCGGCCGTAAGCCTTCCAGCGCCTTCTTTTGGTGAAAGCAACTATCTGAATTTTTTGAGCGTTAATAGATAACTGCTCTTGCCTGCACCAGTTGTGTACTATGTTAATAGCGGTTTGCGTTCTCTCTGAGATGATACTTGCGAACCGTCCTCGCACGACGATCGCTAGGTCATCTGCGTATCCTAGGCAATAGAAGCCCTCGTTGGACAATAAATTAAGGAGATCGTCCACTAGGATGGCCCACAGAAGGGGAGAGAGAACTCTCCCTTGTGGGCACTCTCCCCACGGCCTGGCTACGATGGTAACCTCGCCTATCGAGGATATTATTATCCTTTTTTCTAGACCAGCTCTTATCCATCTGCCTACAATGGGCGCGACGCCTTTTCTTTCTAAGGTCCCCACAATTGAGTTTGTAGTAGCATTATTGAATGCTCCTTCAATGTATAGGAAAGTGGCTAACGCTATTTCTTTGTCTTCAATCGACTTTGACAGTAGCCTATTCAGATCGTCCAATGCTGAGTCCGTTGATCTTCCCGGTTGGTAAGCGTATTGCCTTTTACTTAAAGACTGCTCTGCTAGGAGTGTCCCCTTAATGTATCTGTGTACCAATCTCTCCAATGTTTTCTGCAGGAAAGATGATTGGCTGATTGGTCTGTATGACTTTGGTGTTTGGTCTGCCACTCTACCCAGTTTGGGCAGGTATATGACCCTCACTTTTTGCCATACCGTCGGTATATACCCCCATGCCACACACGCTTTGAAGATCTTACACAGGTATGGTATTAATATATCTGCCCCCATTCGAAGTAAAGCAGGGTATATTCCATCCACCCCGGGAGATTTGAATGGTTGGAACCTGCTTATAGCCCATCTCACTCTATTTGGTCTGGTGATATCTGTGGCTAGTTTCCAGTCCCGCTGGACTGGTCTCCTTAGCCTTTCCCCAAGATCGTCTGATCCTTTAGAGTGTGTTAGAATTGATGAAGCCGGAATGTGAACTTTTAGTAGCTCCTTAATACTTTCCTCATACGTTGCAGTATAGGTTCCGTCAGTTTCTCTGACTAGTCACACCTCAGTTACAGAATTCCCTTCCTTGGCAAGGACTCTATGGATTCTAGCACACGTGGGGATTTTGTTCACCTCCCCGCAGAACTTCCTCCAAGAGTTCCTGTTCGCCTTGCCAATTTCCTTGTTGTACTGAGTAAGTTTTGTCCTATATATATCCCAGTTTTGGTTGTCTTTAGTCTTGTTGAATAGCCTTCGAACTTCCGCTCTTAGCCTTTCTAGGCTCTTATTCCACCAAACTGTTTTATACCCTTTTTGGTGTTTTGTCCTTTCTGGACAGTTTTACAGATACGCAGCCCTGATGGGTTCATTAATCTGTTCCACTGCTAGCTCCAGGCTCTCCGTTCCCCGCACCGGAGGCACCCCACCCTCGAGAGTCTCGCTAAGGGACCTCGTTTCCGTGAGGGAGGTGTCTAGATCAAATCTAATCTGCCTGTGGTCTGAGCACGAGGGCTCATTCGACACATGCCAGTTGCAGATTAGGCCACTTACTTTGCTAGTGCAAAGTGTCAGGTCTAGGACTTCTTGCCGAGTCCTAGACCTTAGGCTTTACCGACGCTTGCCACCGGCAATCTCTGAGATACTATAGCTTGTAATAGGAACTCACCTCGTTTGTTGGTGTTTGTACTTCCCCACACTGTGTGATGAGCGTTGGCATCACATCCGATGATGAGTTGTAGGCCCTTTTCCTCGCCGTATGAAATTATGTCGCTTAGTATGCGAGGTGGACATCTCTCATCCCCTGGGAAGTAGGCAGAGCAAATTAGCCAGCTTCTCTCCGCCTCTTCCGTTTTTGCTGATAGTAAACCTGTAACCACGTCATCGGTGCAGAGAGCCGGTATGAGCGTACATTTTACCCTATTGCTATGTAATATACAGGCTCTGGGCCTTACAGCCGTTCCCTGCCATATTACTTTACCTTGCTGCGGCGTCAGGCCTGCAACTTTCCCTTTGTACAGCCAGGGTTCTTGCAGGAGGGCCACATCTAGGTCTTCTATTTCGAATCTCCTCACAAGCGTTGCCGAAGTGGCTTTTGCATGTTGGAGATTCACCTGCAAACGCTGATTCCCCCTTCAATCTATTGAAGAGGGGTCAGTTTCTGCCGGATCTTCCCCACCGACCTCGTCCTCCTCCATCGGAGCAGCCAACCCCAGGATGGGAATCCTTTTAAGTGGGCTAACTCCGGCTTCGCAGGACTGGTCCTTATGATGAAGTGCTGCCGCCTCGCTTTCTGCCTCGCTTCTGGACCTAGTTGTCTCTTGAGCCAAGGCTAATTCCGTTGCTTGGTCGGTGAATTCAGAGGGTTTCTCCTTTCTCTCCTCTTGACCAGCTTTTTTGTGCCCGTCCTTTATTCGGAAACGCAGTCTCCCCATTCCGAAGTACGGATACATGTTGAGCTTCTTGACCTCCTCCTGACTCTTTGTCTATGGAAGAGGTCCAGAGTGTACCTTTCTCCGCTGGTGCCGATCCCCAGACGGTCCACAGGTTGGCTTTTAGGCCTCGATTGCTCACTCTTAGTCTGGTGAGTATCCTCTCAGCCTGTACTTTTTGTCCCTTCTCATCCGGGACAAACACCGTGCAAGCCCACGGCCTAGGGATATCCGCTCCCTCCAGAGTGATGAGAGCAGCGCCCTCCCATGGCTCCAGAGTGGGAACTATACGCCTTAGCCATTGTGCGCTATCTGCATCAGCGCAAGTCACGACCAGGTATCCCGGTTTGTGCATGCATTTCTCGAAGCGGACTTGAAGCCCTTGCTCCGTAATGCTATCGTAAGCCTCCATAATAGAGTCCTGGGCTGCCTTAAGCTTTGCCGGAAGGAAAAGCTAATTCCCTGAAACTAAATAAATACAAAAATACATTTTACCAGAAAATTAGGAGCACAGGTTCTTTGTTATTCGGAGAAATTTATTCCCATATTCGAAAGCAATCTTATTTATTTTAAACGTCATGTTACGTTGGTTTTTCGAAGTGTAAACTTGTGGGTTGTTATTAATTATAATAGCAAAAATGCCAAAAATAGCGACTGTGCCTGTATGGATTGCACCTTATTCAGAATTGCGTATGGATGGAGAAAAAGTATTTTGCGTAGCATGCAGCAAGATTGTAAGTAAAATTTAAGTTTATTTCCTCTTATTAATCTATAGTCTTTAAACGATGTTTAACAAAATCACCAATACAACGCTTCGACAAATAATTTTATTTTAAAATGAGATGTATGTATATTTCATGCGTATTTTTCGCATATCAACACAATACGGAATATCTGATATACCGTATTCTGCTGATGATTTTCAAATAAAAATCATTTTAAAATACAATTATTTGTCGAAGCGTTGTGTTGGTTATTTTATTAAATGTCGTGTATTCCGATTGCTTCGCAAACTCTTTACACATTAGTTTTTTATTACTCCTTTATCTTTTACTAATACTTATTTTATAAGAAAACAACTGATGTGATATTTTTTATGCAGGTTACATGTAAGAGAAAGTATTGCTAAAATCTTGTGTATTGAGTTGACAATAGAGGATATTTCTAATTTGAAATATGCTGCTATAACAAGCGTGGACGTAGAACGAACCTTTTCAATATATAAATACATGTTATCAGACAAGCGCCACAATTTTTCCATTGAAAACTTTGAGAAATATGTAATTGTAAATTGTTTTCATAGTTAATTATGTTGTAAAATGTTATAAATAAACTTGTAGTAAACATAATAGAATATTTTTCTATAGTATCATATTTTATAGCATTACTTCTATTTTTTTATCTGCATATTTTTCATAAGAAAGTGCATATTTAGGCCAAAACATCTGCATATTTATGCGCATATTTCCACTTTTCTTGTATATAATCCGGCCTCTAGTCATAATCATTGTAATTAAGCAAATTTTGTTATATAATGTGTCACCACAGTCAGTAGCTTATAAGTAACAAGTATAACTTATTTCTATACGTTTTATAACCCACGCACCATGACCTATTAACTCGTCATGCTAACATCAAATAGAAAACCATAAAGAAACGTCAAAAATGGGACGTCAAGCAGACGTCATAAATTGGTCATATGACGTCGTCGACGAATAAATACCAACAAATGATGTCAATAAGACGACCTTATGCTACTTGGGCGGTTTCCTCCACAAAAAGGAAAGAACCATAACAATCACTCTCCAGGAAGAGCACGTACGGCGCAAAAAGAAGTGGTGCATGTTACATCACATTTGCATGTTCCTGATGCTGCAAAAGTGGATACTAAGAGAGGTATAGCAAATATGTAAGAAATTTCAAAGCAAGTAGAGCCTTCTACCCAGGTCATATTGGCTAACGTATCTGCTGATTTACCTTCGACTGTTTCAGCACAACTGCCCTTCATTAGTAGATTAAAACGGACAATTCAGCGGACAAGACAGTGCTCCCGGTGATGACAGAATTTTGTTATTCTCAACACAAAGAAGTTTGGATTTTATGGATCATTGTAGTCGTTGTTATGCGAGTGATACGTTTTTTTCATCGCCGATATTATTCAGCCAATTATATACCATACACGGAGTACAGTACAGCAATGTAATACCGACCGTATTCGCCCTTCTGCCAGATAAGTCACAAGCAACCTACATCCGATTCTTTCAAGCACTACACACAATCTTTGACCAGTATCAATTATTGTGAATTTCGAACAAGCTGCGATAAATGCTTTTATGCAGCAATTTTCGCAATCGACAGTACGTGGGTGTTTCTTTTTTCATTTATGCCAGTGTATATAGAAGCAAATACTACAAACAGGACTGCAAGCAAGATACAGTGAAGACGCTGAATTTGCACTAGAACTACGACTATTATCAGCTTTAGATTTCGTCCCACCAAATCATGTTAATGATGCTTATGAACAAATTATGAACAGCTTCTTGGCAGCGACTTTTACACTAACAATGAACATTTGTTAGTTCCTTTATTAAATTACTTCGAAGATACGTGGATAGGTCGTCTTGATAGACGAGGGCACCGAAGAGCTCCAATTTATACTGTGAGTTTATGGAATATGCACGAGTGGTAGAAGATGTTCCCCATACAAATAATGCCATAGAATGGTGGCATAACAGTTTTTCATCGATACTACAAGCTGCTCACCCCTCTATATGGAAGTTTATCAAAGCACTGAAAAAAGATAGTTTAAATAGGTTGAAAATAATAGAGCTACTGATTGCTGGAGAGGAACAGCCCCGAAAGAAAATATATCGAGACACTTCGGAGCGATTACAAAAAGTTCTAGCTGATTACGGTAACAGACCAATTGTGGAATATCTGCGTGGAATTGCTTATAATTGTCAATATCAATTATAATCTTTTTACCTTTTACTATTTATATTGTCGCCCTTATTTTCTCGCTTATTTTCTTTTGTCACTTTTTTAAAATAAATTATACCATTACAACGAAAGCTTTGTTTGTTTCTGCCCACTGAATTCTAGTCGCGTCGAATTATCATCGCGTCAAGCTTTTACTACGTCGAATTTGTGCACGTTGAGTTTGTCGCGCCCAATTGACGTGCGCTAGTTAGTAGCACAAAGAGGTAGAGTAAAGGCAAAATTGACTAGATTCAACCAATTTTTGGATACATATCGGTCGACAATGTTAAAATGAATTTAAAAACGCATACATATAATCCAAAATATTTAGTTTTATTATTATACGAATTTGATACCATTAAGTTCAAAACAGAGAGCATAGACACAGATGAATATGATTCAGATATTGAGTCTAGGAATTTCGAGAATTCATTTTTTGAAATAATTTCATTAGCTGAAACTAAAATCATGGAATCGCAAAGTAGTACAGTTGCAAATACTAGCAATAGTAATAAAACCAATGTTAAATTGCCAATTTTTAATTTATCATTATTTAATGGAGATTACGACAAGTAGATCAAATTTGCAGATAATAATAATTATAGCTTTATTGTCCAACGACTAACCATTTACAGGACAAACTATTGAACATACATACATTATTAAAGATACATAATTACAAATATTATTATTTGCGTGTAAATGAAATGAAATATGATTAAAAAAAAGTAAAACTAATAAAATTGTTTAATTGTATTGTAGAAAATATCGGCATGTAACAAATCTGCAATACGACTCATTGATATAATAGGGGATGAATGGAGTAACAGATTAGATCGAGGGAAGGATAATGCAAGTGGAGGAGAGGAACGAGAAGAAATATGGTGTGCAGGGAAATTAATACGGGAAAGTAAATCAGGAGAGTCAGTTAAGCCGTGAACAGGTTTCCACATAAATCTGGCACTATGAATTTCTCTGCGTTGTGCCAAGGGCCGGACACCATGTCTTTGCAAAAGCAGTCCATAATCCATGCCACGCCTCGGGTAAATCCTATTCATTTTAAAGGCTAAGTGTTTCAAAAATCGCCTTTGTATCTTTTCTAAGGATAATTGTAGGTAAATATAGTGTGGCGACCAGATAGGCGAAGCATATTCCAACTTTGTCACCACAAAAGCGAAGACCATAGTTTTCAGTAAGGGTAGATAAAACTTGCAGGTACGTAAAACAAATCCCAAAGCCTTTGACGCAGAAATGCAAATATTGTTAATATGAATAGCAAACCTTGAGCGGGAATCAAAGAAGACGCCCAGATCTTTAACAACATTAACTTTTTTAAGAATAGAGTTATTAATATTATAAATAGAATTAATTAAATTAATTTTTCTTGTGAAGGAAACAAAGCAGCACTTATTGACATTCAACTTTAGTTTATGTGTAGAACACCACTGAGCAATCAAATCCAAATCGTGTTGTAGGCGACTGACACCAAGTTGCAATAGGCAGATATATTTTCAGGTCATCCGCACAAACCAGTACCGGACAAGTTATGTCATCGTAAGATGTTAACAAATCGTTAATAAATAATATGAATAAGAGAGGTCCCAAATATGATCCCTGCGGAACTCCTAACGTGGGCAGAAATTAGAATGATTACCATTATTACCATTATAAAAAACATGCTGAGATCTGTTGCTTAAATAAGATTTTACAAGCAATAATATGGAAGTGCTCAAGCCTAAAGACGATAATTTGGCAAGTAGAATTTCGTGGTCGATAATATCAGAAGCACTACTAAACTCCATGTAAATGACGTCGACTTGGCCACGAGCATCAAGTACCTTGCATATGTGTTGGCAAATCGACACAAGGTGCGTAACGCTTTAATTGATAAAACTTCCGATTTATTTCAAGTTCAGAAATTTTATTATTTGCAAGTTGCATTAAAAGGTGATGCAGCGCGCGTAACAGATAATTTAGAAATCACCGAATTGAATTACATACAAGCTAGTATGGTCTAGCAAGTGTTACGATAACAAAAAAAATGCTTATCACACTCATATAGAACACATCTTTGCATTGAATCATGTAACGCTTGAATCACATGTAGTACGAGTGCTACCAACGTTTTCGAGAAAGAATTTTAGGTCGACTCGTTTTTTGATATTTTTCCCTCTATTAAAATTAGGTAGGGATGCAGTATGTCTGGCACTTGAGAACGGTTGCGTTTACCTGTGCGCATGCCCTTCCTACAGGTGAAAATATCAGATTGTAAAATTATTTTAAGATAAATATTCTTTTTTCATCGTTTTTCATGTCTTTCTAGCAATATTAACTTACCAATGCCAATATTAATTTGCTAGACAGAAATTCGGTCTTTTAATTAAGAGCCAGACGGATTTAAGTCTAAAAAGATAGGTAAGTTAGAAAAGCGCGCCAACTAATTCGCTGGTTACCTGGGAGAGATAGCTGAGACAGAGGGCGTCAGAGAGAGAGAGAGAGAGAGAGAGAAATTTTCAATTTAATACATAGATCACGATTTTATAACAAAATAGAACAGAATTCCAATTAAAATAACATTACATAGTAAAAATTGATAAAATATATTATTAGCCAAAAATAAAAATGAAATTTTTTATTGTAAATATTTTAACAAATATACAAAATACATAAGTATTTTTATTCAATAATTGTATCACAACAAATTTCTCTAGTCTTTCACCAATTATAACAATATTTAGCTTTAGTTTTATAAAACACAATAAGCACAAAAACTCTCTGACACCCTTTCTCGCAGTTATCTCTCTCAGGCAACCAGCAAATAGTTGGCGCGCTTCTCTAACTAACCTATTTTTTCAGAGACTTTCTCACATAACCACAGCAAACAATACTCGCAATTTATGTAAATGATCGCATTTATTATTTGCGTGTAAGAAATTCATTGATCTGCCGGCAAAAAGTTGACTCGAACAAGTAAGAAAATTAATTTTTGCATTAATTGTCTAAGACTGTAGTTGCAAAACCTGTTCTAAAAAATATAATGCATTTCTATATTTTGAGCAGGCTAGACACACATGTAATACACAAAATGATTATCCATCGAACAAGGATGATGTAGATGCTAGCAAATCGCATTGCAGTTGAAATCATATGGTGAATCAAAATGTCGCCAATATAAGCGCATTCGCCACAAATTCGTCCAGGATATCGCAAAATCACTTTAGCCAACACAATAATTATATTTTATTGTCAACAGCAAATGTTTATGTTATTGATGCTCAAGGCAATCCTATTAGATGTAGGGCACTCCTTGGTTTTGGAAGCCCCTTCTAACTTTATTATCAAGCATTTTTCGACCCACTAAACTTGTGTTCCATAGACATTAATATGCTAGTAGGCGGAGTCAATTTAACCTCAACAACGATAATTAAGAAAATGCAATGCACCATTTATTCTATGCATAGTAATTTTACAAGACAACTTAGTTGTTTAATTATAATTCATGTAACTGAAAATATACCACAAATCAAACTAAAAGTTTAACATTTAAATTTGCCTACGGGTTATGTCTTAGCAGATCCAATGTTTCACCAACCTGGCTCAATTGATATTTTATTAGGAGCAGGGATATTTTGGGAGATTTTCTAAAACGGACCTCGATGACGAAAGTTGCAAACCGTTAGGTGTTTTGTGGAATGTAGACAGCGATACATTTCTTTTTACATCCAGTGATTCCAATCAAAGTTCAGAGTATATGTTAAGAGATAAGATAAGATAAGATTACTTGAGGTGGCAATGATACCTGTTCCACTGTGACCTTTCTAGATCTATTGTGGTACTCATGCCCCCTTAGAGTACGTTCTTCAGATTTTTCCTTTAATTAGACTTAACAGCTTTGACAGCGATTCTTCCGCATATACGTGTATTTTAAAAGCGGACTCGGAAGCCCCCGCTCCGTAATGCTGTTATATGCCTCCATAATAGTCCATAGAGTCCTGGTCTGCCTTAAGCTTTGCCGGTTCCATCTGTGTGTGGATAGCTGTTGCATACTACCGCGATCCTCTCCAAGCAGCCCCTTGCAGGTTAAACCTTCTGGCCTCTTGCCTTTCGCAAGAGGCCTAACTTCCTTATCTAGACTAAACCTGGCCCCTTTGTGCATGCCTGGTGAAGTTGGCCCTGATTATGGCTCTTTTAGCCTGTATGTAATCTTGCCCCTATTTCACAAGCTTTTGTACTTTAGCCCCGGAAATTCCAGATAGCGTAGCTGTACGAAAAGTAGTTAGGGAAGTATCTATCCGCCCGACTAGAGCCCCTCTTGATCGGGTAAGGGTAAATACAAGGGAGTTTCGCCTGGTGCCTCAAGGGGAACGTTAAATACCGTACTCCTCTGCGGCCACGCAACTCTCGGCACTTTACCTGACACCTTAGGTTGGGTTTTAGCTCGGGTACCTCGGGAGCGCTAAATCCCCGAACTCACTTGCTAAACTTTTGAACAGTGAGCCCCTGAGGGAGACTATATGTTGACAACAAGTTTGTTGCTTTCGGCTATAGCAAAATTATTTGATCCATTGGATCTTATCGCTCCAGTGATACTCATAGCTAAATGTTTAATACAGCAACTATGGAAATGTGACGTAAGCTGGGATGATCCTGTTCCTAGGAAGTTAATCACTTGTGGTTAGAATTGCGACAAGAATTTGTTCTTTTTACATCAATTATATATACAGAGACACGTGATCTTATCAGCAGCAGTTGATTTGCAATTACATGGTTTTTGCAATGCTTCGGAAAGGGCTTACGGGATTTGCCTCTGTATGGAATCGGTGGATAATATGGGAAGGATTCCTGTTCACTTAGTTTGTTCAAAAACGCAAGTACTACCCATAAAATTATTAACTTTGCCTGAATTAGAATTATATGGAGATATTTTATTAGCAAATTTGATCCATAAAACAATCACAGCCTTTACTGGACTGATTCAACTGTCGTTTTGTCTTAGATTAATGCAGATCCAACTAATTGGAAAACATTTGTATGCAATAGAATCGCAAACATTCACCAATTATTGGAAGCATGTTAGGTCTGAGGACAATCCTTCAGATATCTTACCTAGGGGTATATAACCAAGATCTTTGTTAAATTGCTCACTATGGTGGCACTGGCCATTATATCTTGGTCTAGAATCAGAATATTGGCCTCAAGGGGTAGTTACTAGTTCCGATATGTCTGAACGAAGAATTAAAACACCAATCATATATTATGCAGTGGAACAGTTAAATATCTTTACTTTGCATTCCAGTTACTCTAAGCTACTTCGAGTAATGCGTTGCTATATGTGTTTCATCAAACAGCTAAAATTTAAACGCAAATACGGTATCCATGCACAAATATGAAATAAAGAGTTGGACGAAGCTCAAATGTTATTGGTAAAATAGCACAAGGTTCGGAGTTTCAACACGAAATTATCTCGTTGCAAAATAAAAGGCAATTATCATGTAAGAGCCAATTATTAGCATTGAACCCTTTTTGGATGATAATGGAATAATAGAAGTCGGGGAGACCTATGCATTCTGATTTTAATTTTGATCAGAAATTCCCAATGGTGTTACCCACTAAGCACCCGTTGACTAAATTGATTATTCTGCATAAGCATCACCGCAATTTATACAGCGGACCTCAGGTAATTTTAGTGCCTGTCAGACAACACTTCTGTCCATTGAATGGTAGACAAGCTGTTAGGAGTGTGCTGATGCGAAGCATTACATGTTACAAGATTAACCCCAAAATCGTTTATCCACAAATGGGCAATCTACCCGAAGTGCGAGTGAAAATTCAAGCATGTTCTCTAGGATCGGATGTGATTGTGCTGGTTTATACCTCCTAAAGGATGGTATGACCAAAGCCTATTTTTGCATCTTTATTTGTTTAGCCACCAAGGTTGTCCATATTGAGCCAGATGGCGATGTGACCACCAATTCACCACCAATGCTTTAAAGCGTTTTGTTGGACGTCGAGTGTTGTACCATACCGTTCTCTCCGATAATGATACCAACTTTGTCGGTGCGAACAATGAAATGTTAAAGCTGCGTGATATATTGTCCGACGGCTTCTTTCGGTCATACCTTTTGAATAATCATATACAATGGCAATTCATTCCGACCAATCCTTCTCATTTTGGAGGAATTGGAGAAGCTGCCATAAAGTCAGAGAATATGCATTTAAAGCGTGTTGCGTCCAAAACAGTATTACTTTATGAAGAGTTTCATACTCTTCTACCCCAACTAGAAGTTATTCTTTATTCCGTTATCCCATGATCCTAACGATATGGAGGTGCTGACTCCTGGTCATTTTATAGTAGATACATCCTTGAATGCTTTGCCATAAGAAAATTTGCAAGAATCACCAGCTGGACGTTTGACGCACTTCAAGCAGGTTCAGCAGATGATTCAATATTTCTGGAACGCCTGGTCGAGAATAATTCATCGAGTCCTTTGATAATTTTACGTCGCCTGATAAAGTTTCTTCTAGCTGCTCTGTGCAAGTCGTCGATTACGGGTTTCTTAACTTTACTCAACTTTTTACAACTGTAACGGTTTTATCGGTAGCGTTAATAATTTTATTCTATTCACTATCACACGTTGCTCTAGCGTATCTAACTGTATTCTTTTATTTTATTTCCAGTAATAATGAAATGAAGAGGATTGATCAAAGCTCGATTATTTATTCTATAACCACCGCTTCACGGAGTTCTTCCATTATCGATACGATTTCGTTGTTATGACTCATATTACTCGCGGCCTGGGATGCCTTCAGAAGTCGCAGTCGGTCCACCAGCTCGTTTATATCGTTCCAATAAACATACTCGTAAGGCGCTTTCGATGCAATGGACGTGTACCCTTTCCCTTTTGGTGATCAATAAAGGTTTGATTATATTCCTATATTTATACGCTCCATTCTTTCTATTTTTCTTGGGGTCGAAGTCTCAGTGTAGTATGTTCGTTTGTAGCAAGATGCCGCGATAATTATTTTTATCAATGTAATTATAACCACTAGGTCGTTTCTTAAACACTAGCTCGTACAGACAGTTCCGTAATACAATTTGTTTTTCACTTTTATATCATCTCCTATAAAATCCAATGTACTATAGCCCATTTTAAATTAGTTTGCGAACGGATCTAAGGTAGGTCCAAAGGTGGTGTCCCAGACGTTGCTGGTATCGTCGATGAGATTCCTCATGTAGGTTTGAGGTAAAACATTGGGTGCGTGCATGTATTCGTACATTGGACTTTACGGTTCCAGTAGCGATCGCTGAGGTGCCTCGAACGAAGAAGCTGGTGAATCTACGGTTACAGAGGATTTGAGTTCATTTTTAAGATCGTGTTTCTTCACCTCCAGTAAAGGTTTTTAACGGATCTTACATCCCGTTTTACAGCAACATCGAAATTTTGTAACGGGTCCGTAATGGGTTTAAACATTTTTTTGCAAGAGTTCGTCGGCTTTCAGATGCTCAAGTTTTAGATGCAGATGCTTTCTTCTAATCGCCTTACCGGCTTTTACTATTTCTAATTTTAAAATACGCTTCGGTTTACTGGACAAATTGTCAGACAATCCGATGTACACCCGCTCCAGAAAGTAATGTCGCAGTCCTGTTGCAGGGAAGTTTGCCGATCTTTACCGAACTTGTACCCTGTATTGAGATTATCTGATTCTGTTAGAAGGAGGCGCGATAGAGATAGCGTTAAGTAACTGGTGGTGATAACCAAGAGCGAGCTAATACGATTCAGATTTCGGTATCTGTATAGACAGACTATTTTTAAGAGCATCGTTAAATAGAAAGTAGAAATTCCCTTAAATTCAGATACCAGTTATGTGTTGTATTTGAAAACTATTTGCAATACATTCTTTGACATCGTCCGTAATTTCAATTTTCTCTAAAGGATGTTGCTTTGGTTAAACGGATACGAGGCAACTCTTAGACCTTTTAGAGAAACTCAAATTTGAAAATATTGAAAAAGAACACCCCCATTCAGAGGACGGTATAATACAGCGATTCTTGTAAGTGAGATAGCAATTGGGTGAAGTTTTGGACTACGAATGGGTGAACCGCCAGTCCGAATTTTGAATAACCTCTATTTTATTTATTATTATACATGCATATATTATATATCTATATATTTATATATCTATGTAGCATACTTCTGTGTTCCCTGGACAAACTTTAAAATGTGTTTGTTTTTAACCAACTTCCAAAACGGGGGAGATTATTAAGTCGTGTTTTTCTAAAGAATTAATAAAAATATAAATACCTAATTGTAATTTAGTATTCCAATTTAAATCTGGGAATGGCGCTTGTTTTTACTAATGAATTTTTATAACCCTTATTTCCAAAAATTTTCCACATTCAATTGATTTTGCTTTCTAATGTTTCAAGAGAACTTTCGAATTATCAAAAAGAGATACATAATACCTTGTGTATTACCATAATGGCATAACCCGATCTCTTAGTAGCTATTTATAAATATATTGTAAATTAATTTTGCAATTATGCAGAAAAGGATACCTCAAATCAGTAATTATAACTAAACTGGGACTGGTGATCTCTTAAGCTAATGCGTATTATAATTCATCTAACGGTCGGGTTATAATTCAATATTAACGTTATATTACATGGAATTTCACCCCTTTATAACGTTATAAAATCACCTTCTTTGGCAATTGGAGCGAGTTCTTTTACATCACTTCATTAATACAGTGCTCAATATCGTGAAACATCTTTAGCTGTTATCGTTACCTAGTTACCTTTCTGCTAGTTTCGTGTACCACCTACTGTTAAATTTTAAAATAACGTGTTTCGAATTTGATGCTTTCCGCATTTCTTTTTATCACAAATAGTAATAAAAGTAACAGTTTAATTGATATTTAGAATGGGAAGGCCTCAAAACCAACAGGAGTGCACTTTAGAATAAAGGGGGAAGATTATTGCGCTACTTGAATCTGGTTTATCCGTAGGTGAGATTGCTCAAAGAGTGGATTTGTCAGCAAGTAACTTTAATAGTATTAGTAATAGATTTTTAACGTACATCGGGCATTGGAAAATGTTAAAATTTAATATCGATTTCGTCCATATCCGACCTAATACAAGTACTTTCGACCATTTTTGACGGAATTGTCGTCAGAATAGCGTTCCGAAGCGATCTTTAACGTAAATCGGATACTGGAAAACGTTAAAATTTCGTATCGATTTTGTCCCTATCCGACCTAATACAATTATTTTCGACTATTTTGACGGAATTGTCGTCAGAAAAGCGTTCTGAAGCGATTTTGAACTTAAATCGGATATTGGAAGACGTTAAAATTTCATATCGACTTTGTCCATATCCGACATAATACAATTATTTTCGACCATTTTTGACGGAATTGTCGTCAGAATAGCGTTCGAAGCGATTTTTAACGTAAATCGGACTTTGGACAAGGTTAAAATTTCATATCGATTTCGTCCATATCCGACCTAATACAAGTTCTTTCGACCATTTTTGACGGAATTTTCGTCAGAATAGTGTTCCGGAGCGATTTTTAACGTAAATCTAGCATTGGAAAATGTTAAAATTTCATATCGATTTGTCCATTTCCGACCTAGTATAAGTATTTTCGACCAATTTTGACGAAATTGTCGTCAGAATAGCGTTCCGTTGCGATTTTTAACGTAAATCTGATATTGAAAAACGTTAAAATTTCATATCGATTTTGTCCATATCCGACCTAGTACAATTATTTTCGACCATTTTTGACGGAATATTCGCCATAATAGCTTTCCGAAGCCATTTTTAACGTGAATCGGACATTGGAAAATGTTAAAATTTCATATCGATTTGTCCATTTCCGACCTAATACGAGTATTTTCGACCATTTTTGACGGAATTGTCGTCCGAATAGCGTTACGAAGCGATTTTTAGCATAAATCGGATATTAGAAGAAATTAAAATTTCATATTGATTTCGTCCATATCCGACCTAATACAAGTATTTTCGACAATTTTTGACGGAATTTTCGTGAGAATAGCGTTTCCGGAGCGATTTTTGACGTAAATCGGGCATTGGAAAATGCTAAAATTTCATATCGATGTCGTCCATATCCGACCTAATACAAGTATCTCCGATCATTTTGACGGAATTGTCGTCAGAATAGCGTTCCGATGCGATTTGTAACGTAAATCTGATATTGCAGAACGTTAAAATTTCGTATCGACTTTGTCCACATCCGAACTAATACAAGTATTTTCGACCATTTTTGGCGGACTTATCGTCCGAATAGCATTCCGAAGCGATTTTTGGCGGAAATCGGACATTAGAAAAAGTTATGATTCCATATCCATTTCGTCCATATCCGACCTAATACAAGTATTTTCGACCATTTTTGACGGAATTATCGTCAGAATAACGTTCCGAAGCGATTTTTAACGTAAACCGGATATTGAGATACATTAAAATTTCATGTCGACTTTGTCCATATCCGACCTAATACGAGTATTTTCGACCATTTTTGACGGAATTGTCGTCGGAATAGCGTTCCGAAGCGATCTTCAACGTAAATCGGATAGTGGGAAACGATAAAATTTCATATCGATTTTGTCCATATCCGACCTAATACAATTATTTTCGACCATCTTTGACGGAATTGCCGTAAAAATAGCTTTCCGAGGCCATTTTTGGCGTGAATCGAATATTGAAAAATGTAAAAATTTCATATCGATTTCGTCCATATCCGATCTAATACGAGTATTTTCCATCATCATTAACGGAATTGTCGTCAGAATAGCGTTCCGAAGCGATTTTTAACGTAAATCGGACATTGGAAAAAGTTAAAATTTCATATCGATTTCGTCCACATCCGAAATAATACAAGTATTTTCGACCACTTTTGACGGAATTGTCGTCAGAATAGCGTTCCGAAGCGATTTTCAACGTAAATCGCATATCGGAAAACGTTAAAATTTCATATCGATTTTGTCCATATCCGAACTAAAACAGGTATTTTCGACCACTTTTGGCGGAATTGTCGTCCGAAGCGATTTTTAACTCTAATGGGATATTGGAAAACGTAAAAATTTCATATCGATTTTGTCCATATCCGACCTAATACAATTATTTTCGACCATCTTTGACGGAATTGTCGTAAGAATAGCTTTCCGAAGCCATTTTTGGCGTGAATCGAATATTGAAAAATGTAAAAATGTCATATCGATTTCGTCCATATCCGATCTAATACGAGTATTTTGGACCATTTTTGACGGAATTGTCGTCCGAATAGCGTTACGAAGCGATTTTTAGCGTAAATCGGATATTAGAAAAATTAAAATTTCATATCGATTTCGTCCATATCCGACCTAATAGAAGTATTTTCGACCATTTTTGACGGAATTTTCGCCAGAATAGCGTTCCGGAGCGATTTTTAACGTAAATCGGGCATTGGAAATTGTTAAAATTTCATATCGATGTCGTCCATATCCGACCTAATACAAGTATTTTCGACCATTTTTGACGGAGTTGTCGTCAGAATGACGTTCGGATGCGATCTTCAACGTAAATCGGATACTGGAGAACATTAGAATTTCATATCGATCTTGTCCATATCCGACCTAATAGGATTATTTTCGACTATTCTTGACGGAATTGTCGTCAGAATAGCTTTCGAAGCCATTTTTAGAGTTAATCGGATATTGAAATGTAAAAATTTCATATCGATTTTGTCCATATCCAACCTAATACAAGTATTTTCGACCATTTTTGACGGAATTGTCGTTCGAATAATGTTCGAAGCGATTTTTTAACGTAAATCGGATATTGGGATACGTTAAAATTTCATGTCGATTTTGTCCATATCCGACCTAATACAACTATTTTCGACAATTTTTGACGGAATTGTCGTCAGAGTAGCGTTCCGATGCGATTTGTAACGTAAATCTGATATTGAAAAACATTAAAATTTCGTATCGATTTTATCCACATCCGAACTAAAACAAGTATTTTCGACCATTTTTGACGGAATTGTCGCCATAATAGCTTTCCGAAGCCATTTTTAACGTGAATCGGACATTGGGGAATGTTAAAATTTCATTTCGATTTGTCCATCTCCGACCTAATATAAGTATTTTCGATCATCTTTGACGAAATTGTCGCCAGAATAGCGTTCCGATGCGATTTTTAACGAAAATCTGATATTGAAAAACGTTAAAATTTCATATCGATTTTGTCCACATCCGAACTAATACAAGTATTTTCGACCATTTTTGACGGAATTGTCGTCTGAAATTTTTTTTAGCCCCTAAAGGAGAAACAAGCAGCGACAGGTAAGAGATTTGTTAACAAGAACTGTTTCCCCGTACCGTGGAAGGCTCCTGTCGAATTTCGAACTACATTTCCGACCTCTTCTACCATGTACATACTCTGAAATTCTTGCGTTTTGCGCCCTAAGGGAGAGACAAACAGCGGCACGTAAGAGATCTGTTAACAAAAACTGTTTCCCCTGTACCGTGAACGGCGTCTGTCGAATTTCGAACCAAGTTTCCGACTTCTACTACCAGGTACATACTCTGAAACTATTGCTTTTAGCCCCCTAAAGGAGAAACAAGCAGCGACACGTAAGAGATTTGTTAACAAAAACTGTTTTCCCTGTACCGTGGAAGGCGTCTGTCGAATTTCGAACGAAGTTTCCGACTTCTACTACCAGGTACATACTCTGAAGTTCTTGCTTTTAGCCCCCTAAAGGAGAAACAAGCAGCCACACGTAAGAGATTTGTTAACAATAACTGTTTCTACTGTGCCGTGGAAGGCGTCCGTCGAATTTCGAACGAAGTTTCCGACTTGTACTACCATGTACATACTGTGAAATTCTTGCGTCTTGCACCATAAAGGAGAAACAAACAGCGGCACGTAAGAGATTTGTTAACAAAAACTGTTTCTACTGTACCGAGGAAGGCGCCCGTCGAATTTCGAACGAAGTTTCCGACTTCTACAACCAGGTACATACTATGAAATTCTTGCTTTTAGCCCCATAAAGGAGAGACGAGCAGCGCCACGTAAGAGATCTGTTAACAGAAACTGTTTCTCCTGTACCGTGGAAGGCGCCCGTTGTATGTCGAACTACATTTCCGACCTCTTCTACCATGTACATACTCTGAAATTCTTGTTTCCAGCCCCCTAAAGGAGAAACAAACAGCGGCACGCAAGAGATTTGTTAACAAAAACTGTTTCCCCCGTACCGTGGAAGGCTGCTGTCGAGTTTCGAACGACATTTCCGACCTCTTCCACCATGTACATACTCTGAAATTCTTGCTTCTAGCCCCTAAAGGAGAAACAAGCAGCGACACGTAAGAGATTTGTTAACAAAAACTGTTTCTATTGTACCGTGCAAGGCGCCTGTCGAATTTCGAACGAAGTTTCCGACTTCTACTACCATGTACATATTCTGAAATTCTTGCGTCTTGCAACCCTAAAGGAGAAACAAACAGCGACACGTAAGAGATTTGTTAACAAATACTGTTTATACTGTACCGTGCAAGGCGCCTGTCGAATTTCGAACGAAGTTTCCGACTTCTACTACCATGTACATGCTCTGAAATTCTTGCGTCTTGCACCCTAAAGGAGAAACAAACAGCGACACGTAAGACATTTGTTAACAAAAACTGTTTATACTGTACCGTGCAAGGCGCCCGTCGAATTTTTAAGGAAGTTTCAGACTTCTACTACCATGTACATGCTCTGAAATTCTTGCGTCTTGCACCCTAAAGGAGAAACAAGCAGCGACACGTAAGGGATTTGTTAACAAAAACTGTTTTCCCTGTACCGTGGAAGGCGTCTGTCGAATTTCGAACCAAGTTTCCGAGTTCTACTACCAGGTACATACTCTGAAACTATTGCTTTTAGCCCCCTAAAGGAGAAACAAGCAGCGACACGTAAGAGATTTGTTAACAAAAACTGTTTCTCCTGTACCGTGGAAGGCGCCTGTCGGATTTCGAACCAAGTTTCCGACTTCTACTACCAGATACATACTCTGAAATTATTGCTTTTAGTCCCCTAAAGGAGAAACAAGTAGCGACGCGTAATAGATTTGTTAACAAAAACTGTTTTCGCTGTACCGTGGAAGGCGTCTGTCGAATTTCGGACGACATTTTCGACCTCTTCTACCATGTACATAGTCTGAAATTCTTGCTTTTATCCTCCTAAAGGATAAATCAGCAGCGCCACGTAAGAGATTTTTTAATAAAAACTGTTTCTACTATACCGTTGAAGGCGCCTGTTGAATTTCGAAAAACATTTCCGACCTCTTCTACCATGTACATACTCTGAAATTTTAGTTTTTAGCCCCCTAAGGGAGAAACAAATTCCGGCACGAAAGAGATTTGTTAACAAAAACTGTTTCCCCCGTACCGTCGATGGCTGCTGTCGAGTTTCGAACGATATTTCCGACCTCTTCTACCATGTACATACTCTGAAATTCTTGCTTCTAGCCCCTAAAGGAGAAACAAGCAGCGCCACGGGGAGATTTGTTAACAAAAACTGTTTCTCCTGTACCGTGGAAGGCGCCTGTCGAATTTCGAACGACATTTCCGACCTGTTCTACCATGTACCTACTCTGAAATTCTTGCTTTTAGACCCCTAAAGGAGAAACAAGCAGCGCCACGTAAGAGATTTGTTAACAGAAACTGTTTCTCCTGTACCGTGGAAGGCGCCTGTCGAATTTCGAACGAAGTTTCCGACTTCTACTACCAGGTACATACTCTGAAATTCTTGCTTTTAGCCCCCTAAAGGAGAAACAAGCAGCGCCACGTAAGAGATCTGTTAACAAAAACTGTTTCTCCTGTACCGTGGAAGGCGTCTGTCGAATTTCGAACGAAGTTTCCGACTTCTACTACCATGTACATACTCTGAAATTCTTGCTTTTATCCTCCTAAAGGAGAAACAAGCAGCGCCACGTAAGAGATTTGTTAACAAAAACTGTTTCTCCTATACCGTGGAAGGCGCCTGTTGAATTTCGAAAAACATTTCCGACCTCTTCTACCATGTACATACTCTGAAATTTTTGCTTTTAGCCCCCTAAAGGAGAAACAAACAGCGGCACGAAAGAGATTTGTTAACAAAAACTGTTTCCCCTGTACCGTGGAAGGCGCCTGTCGAATTTCGAACGACATTTCCGACCTGTTCTACCATGTACCTACTCTGAAATTCTTGCTTTTAGCCCCCTAAAGGAGAAACAAGCAGCGCCTTGTAAGAGATCTGTTAACATAAACTGTTTTTCCTGTACCGTGGAAGGCGCCTGTCGAATTTCGAACGAAGTTTCCGACTTCTACTACCAGGTACATACTCTGAAATTCTTGCTTTTAGCCCCCTAAAGGAGAAACGAGCAGCGCCACGTAAGAGATTTGTTAACAGAAACTGTTTCTCCTGTACCGTGGAAGGCGCCTGCCGAATTTCGAATGACATTTCCGACCTCTTCTACCATGTACATACTCTGAAATTCTTGCTTCTAGTCCCCTAAAGGAGAAACAAGCAGCGCCACGTTAGAGATTTGTTAACAAAAACTGTTTCTTCTGTACCGCGGAAGGCGGCTGTCGAATTTCGAGCCAAGTTTCCGACTTCTACTACCAGGTACATACTCTGAAATTATTGCTTTTAGCCCCCTAAAGGAGAAACAAGCAGCGACACGTAAGAGATTTGTTAACAAAAACTGTTTCCCCTGTACCGTGGAAGGCGTCTGTCGAATTTCGGACGACATTTCCGACCTCTTCTACCATGTACATAGTCTGAAATTCTTGCTTTTACCCTCCTAAAGGAGAAACAAGCAGCGCCACGTAAGAGATTTTTTAACAAAAACTGTTTCTCCTATACCGTGGAAGGCGCCTGTTGAATTTCGAAAAACATTTCCGACCTCTTCTACCATGTACATACTCTGAAATTTTAGCTTTTAGCCCCCTAAAGGAGAAACAAACAGCGGCACGAAAGAGATTTGTTAACAAAAACTGTTTCCCCGTACCGTGGAAGGCTGCTGTCGAGTTTCGAACGACATTTCCGACCTCTTCTACCATGTACATACTCTGAAATTCTTGCTTCTAGCCCCCTAAAGGAGAAACAAGCAGCGCCACGGGGGAGATTTGTTAACAGAAACTGTTTCTCCTGTACCGTGGAAGGCGCCTGTCGAATTTCGAACGACATTTCCCACCTGTTCTACCATGTACCTACTCTGAAATTCTTGCTTTTAGCACCCTAAAGGAGAAACAAGCAGCGCCTTGTAAGAGATCTGTTAACATAAACTGTTTTCCCTGTACCGTGGAAGGCGCCTGTCGAATTTCGGACCATGTTTCCGACTTCTACTACCAGGTACATACTCTGAAATTATTGCTTTTAGCCCCCTAAAGGAGAAACAAGCAGCGCCACGGGGGAGATTTATTAGCAGAAACTGTTTCTACTGTACCGTGAAAGGCGCCTGTCGAATTTCGAACGACATTTCCGACCTGTTCTACCATGTACCTACTCTGAAATTCTTGCTTTTAGCCCCCTAAAGGAGAAACAAGCAGCGCCTTGTAAGAGATCTGTTAACATAAACGCTTTTTCTTGTACCGTGGAAGGCGTCTTTCGAATTTCGAACGAAGTTTCGGACTTCTACTACCAGGTACATACTCTGAAATTCTTGCTTTTAGCCCCTAAAGGAGAGACGAGCAGCGCCACGTAAGAGATTTCTTAATATAAACTGTTTTTCCTGTACCGTGGAAGGCGCCCGTCGAATTTCGAACGAAGTTTCCGACTTCTACTACCACGTACATACTCTGAAATTATTGCTTTTAGCCCCCTAAAGGAGAAACAAGCAGCGCCTTGTAAGAGATCTGTTAACATAAACTGTTTTTCCTGTACCGCGGAAGGCGTCTGTCGAATTTCGAACGAAATTTTCGACTTCTACTACCAGGTACATACTCTGAAATTCTTGCTTTTAGCCCCCTAAAGGAGAAATAAGCAGCGCCACGTAAGAGATTTTTAATAAAAACTGTTTCTCCTATACCGTTGAAGGCGCCTGTTGAATTTCGAAAAACATTTCCGACCTCTTCTACCATGTACATACTCTGAAATTTTAGTTTTTAGCCCCCTAAAGGAGAAACAAACAGCGGCACGAAAGAGATTTGTTAACAAAAACTGTTTCCCCTGTACCGTGGAAGGCGCCTGTCGAATTTCGAACGACATTTCCGACGTGTTCTACCATGTACCTACTCTGAAATTCTTGCTTTTAGCCCCCTAAAGGAGAAACAAGCAGCGCCTTGTAAGAGATCTGTTAACATAAACTGTTTTTCCTGTACCGTGGAAGGCGTCTTTCGAATTTCGAACGAAGTTTCCGACTTCTACTACCAGGTACATACTCTGAAATTATTGCTCTTAGCCCCTAAAGGAGAAACAAGCAGCGACACGTAAGAGATTTGTTAACAGAAACTGTTTCTGCTGTACCGTGGAAGGCGCCTGTCGAATTTCGAACGACATTTACCACCTGTTCTACCATGTACCTACTCTGAAATTCTTGCTTCTAGCCCCCTAAGGGAGAAACAAACAGCGACACGTAAGAGATTTGTTAACAAAAACTGTTTATACTGTACCGTGCAAGGCGCCCGTCGAATTTCGAACGAAGTTTCCGACTTCTACTACCATGTACATGCTCTGAAATTCTTGCGTCTTGCACCCTAAAGGAGAAACAAGCAGCGACACGTAAGAGATTTGTTAACAGAAACTGTTTCTAATGTATCGTGCAAGGCGCACGTCCAATTTCGAACGTAGTTTCCGACTTCCACTACCAGGTACATACTCTGAAGTTCTTGCTTTTAGCCCCTAAAGGAGAAACAAGGAGCGCCACGGGGAAATTTGTTAACAGAAACTGTTTCTCCTGTACCGTGGAAGGCGCCTGTCGAATTTCGGACGACATTTCCGACCTGTTCTACCATGTACCTACTCTGAAATTCTTGCTTTTATCCCCTAAAGGAGAAACAAGCAGCGCCTTGTAAAAGATCTGTTAATATAAACTGTTTTTCCTGTACCGTGGAAGGCGTCTGTCGAATTTCGAACGAAGTTTCGGACTTCTACTACCAGGTACATGCTCTGAAATTCTTGCTTTTAGATCCCTAAAGGAGAGACGAGCAGCGCCACGTAAGAGATTTGTTAACAAAAACTGTTTCTCCCGTACCGTCGAACGCTGCCGTCGAGTTTCGAACGATATTTCCGACCTCTTCTACCATGTACATACTCTGAAATTCTTGCTTCTAGCCCCTAAAGGAGAAACAAGCAGCGCCACGGGGAGATTTGTTAACAGAAACTATTTCTCCTGTACCGTGGAAGGCGCCTGTCGAATTTCGAAGGACATTTCCCACCTGTTCTACCATGTACCTACTCTGAAATTCTTGCTTTTAGCCCCCTAAAGGAGAAACAAGCAGCGCCTTGTAAGAGATCTGTTAACATAAACTGTTTCTCCTGTACCGTGTAAGGCGTCTTTCGAATTTCGAACGAAGTTTCCGACTTCTACTACCAGGTACATACTCTGAAATTCTTGCTTTTAGCCCCCTAAAGGAGAAACAAGCAGCGACACGTAAGAGATTTGTTAACAAAAACTGTTTCTCCTGTACCGTGGAAGGCGCCCGTCGAGTTTCGAATGACATTTCCGACCTCTTCTACCATGTACATACTCTGACATTCTTGCTTCTAGTCCCCTAAAGGAGAGACAAGCAGCGCCACGTTTGAGATTTGTTAACAAAAACTGCTCCCCCTGTACCGTGGAAGGCACCTGTCGGATTTGGAGCCTAGTTTCCGACTTCTACTACCAGGTACATACTCTGAAATTATTGCTTTTAGCCTCCTAAAGGAGAAACAAGCAGCGACACGTAAGAGATTTGTTAACAAAAACTGTTTCTCCTGTACCGTGGAAGGCGCCCGTCGAGTTTCGAATGACATTTCCGACCTCTTCTACCATGTACATACTCTGACATTCTTGCTTCTAGTCCCCTAAAGGAAAAACAAGCAGCGCCACGTTAGAGATTTGTTAACAAAAACTGTTTCCCCTGTACCGTGGAAGGCGCCTGTCGGATTTCGAACCAAGTTTCCGACTTCTACTACCAGGTACATACTCTGAAATTATTGCTTTTAGCCCCTTAAGGAGAAACAAGCAGCGACACGTAAGAGATTTGTTAACAAAAACTGTTTCCCCGTACCGTCGAAGGCTGCTGTCGAGTTTCGAACGACATTTTCGACCTCTTCTACCATGTACATAGTCTGAAATTCTTGCTTCTAGCCCCCTAAAGGAGAAACAAACAGCGCCACGTAAGAGA